>CM076977.1:24898531-24956031 GCA_039105355.1 Benthosema pterotum
TTGTTTTTCTCCACAATACCAGAGTTACATCTGGTTAACCAACTTTCCATTTAGCTGAGGACCACCTGGAATCCTCTCACAGACCACTGGTGGTCCCCGGAACAGCTGTTGAAAACCCCGGCCCTAGCCCTACTACTACTTCATCATAGAAGAGTGTCATGCAAAATTAATGGAAAAAAAGCAGATCTAGTACATGCTCACCACGTGGCACAACAACACTACTATTTTTAGATGTGGATAACAGTGGAAAATAAACGCTTCTGACGCCACCATAGCCACCATAGCAGGCAGTAGCAGGCCTTTCTGGCCTGTCCTGCTGCAGTGGTAAAGCTGCTAGCCAGAGGTACAGTAATTGTGCAGGTGAGCCCCTGCGATGCTCACATTTTGACATGTTGACATGCCCCTGACATCGCAGGGGCTCAAAAACACGCACTGGCAGGCTTTAGTGCTCTCCGCTGGGCCAAATGAATGGCACAGGGGCCTCGGCCAGTGGGGGATATCCTTTGCCAGAAATCATTGTAAATGGTACACATGTTGAGACATTCATTATTTTCTCCCCGCGTTTCGTACAGACCACAATTTGGAAGCTCTTTACGCTGTGCGCTGGCCCCTCCCGCGCCGTGTGTCTCTACACTCCTGGCTCCCCTTCATTGTTTGACAGGATTTACAAGCTCTCTGGCCGAGCTGATTAAAAGCTTTAAGGTCAGAGAAGTGGGACAGATATCGAGCGAACACCTGTCCACTATCCGCCATGGTGAGACCGCTTTCCACCGCGTGGGTGTGGCCTCTGCCGGGGCGTCGGGATCAATGGTGCATCGCGGACGGTGCCGTTGGACGGCGCTGCTTTGGCTTGCAAAGCAACCTTTCACCTGACACTTCCTCTTTTCACTTCCTTAATCTCTGGCAGGCAGAGGGTATAAGGGCCAGTGCTGGGAGAAGGATTTAAAAGCAGCAATACCACTATGTGTCGAGAGCTTGGCTATATGGCTTCTGAATAGCTATGGTGTATCCTGTAAAGCTAATGCCCCTGTGAATTGTTATTACAACCAAATTGAGTGATCTATTGAAGGTCATTAACAGCATAGAGGCTGAGCGAGGAGGAAAGCAGACCAAAAACACAACAATTAAAGATACATTTTTCACACTTCACATCGGTGCCCATTATATGCATACATACATTTCATGTTTGTGTATTTTTATACCAAACTCTGCAAAAATAATTTTTAAACGAAAACATATGTGATGACGTCATGAGGCCCACAGCAATAAAAGTCAATACAAATTAAGCTGGCCTGTTCTTTATACCCTTTCTGATTTGTCCTACACAAACACAGGTGCCTTGATTACAGTAAGAAATATTCCTTTTTTAATCCCATTCTGGTGTCCAGACAGTGTATTACTTGATTTAAAACTCACACACATCACATTAGAATATATATCTGAAACATGATATGGTAGAAATACGCAACATAGCAGTAAAGTGTCAGAACGGAGTATAGCTTAGCATAAAGGGATGAAGCTCTGATTGGTTCAGAAACCGTCTATGCCAGGATAATCATGAGAGAGAGAGAGAGAGAGAGAGAGAGAGAGAGAGAGAGAGAGAGAGAGAGAGAGAGAGAGAGAGAGAGAGAGAGAGAGAGAGAGAAAATGATCCAAGACGAGTTTTCTGAATTCCCTGCAACTGATTTTATTCCGCCCTCCGTCTCAGCCTCCTCCTCACTGGACTCACAAGCCAGAAAACGGACATTTCAATTTCCTCTTGGCATGAGTTTGAGTGATGGTGAATGCAGATACCTGTTTCTGTTGAACACCTATAATATTCCCTCTCTAATATTCTCTCTCTCTCTCTCTCTCACTCGCGCGCGCACACACACACACACACACACACGCACACGCACACGCACACGCACACGCACACACACACACACACGCACACGCACACACACACTCCCAGCAGAGCAGAGGAACTCCTGACACTTTCATCTCACCACCATTATCTGTGAAATGAAAACCTAATCCAGAGGACACAGGGAAGGAAACCACGTAAGTCTATTCCTTATTTGGACAAAAACAACAAAACAAAAATCTGAAATCTACATGTTCACGACACCTTACAAATATTAACTTTTGAGCGACGCTATTATGATGGAAGCAGGGGGGGGGGCATCGATTCGCAAAAATGCAACATGAAAAGTGGCGTTATGAGCTTTCATCCAGGACAGCGATGTCCTGAAGCTTTGCCAACGGCCTTTAGCAAGCAGGGATGGATGACCTTGGAGTGAGAAGAGCCTGTATAAGCAGCAAGGTATTCCCACGCCTTTCATCCCACCATCCCTTTCACAGGTCCCTGTCCACACAATCCTGCCTTTCATGCTATGAGTTACACAGGTGTTGTTGTTATCACCACTATAAAACAGGGGTTTTCAACAGGTGACCACCGGCGGTCCCTGAGAGGGATCCTGGTGGTCCCCAGCTAAATGATGGACAGTTGGTAAAATGAATAGTTGGCGTGAAATGAAACCAAATGGACCCGTAAGGTTCGGTTCTCACAAGAGTTAAATTATACTTAAACAACTGAATTACTTCATTGTCAAGAATCTACACAATTACCAAAAGTACTTTGACCAACATTTTGTCTGTTATCTCTTAAATTGTGGACACAAAGTTGAAAATCCTTAATTTTGGGTTCGAGAGACCAAGCTCAACATCACTGGTGGTACGTGACTAAAATGCAGAATAAATAGTGGGCCCTGGTTTAAAAAAGGTTGAAAACCTCTGCTATAAAATAAAACCATGCGGTGCTGGGACACATCTTAACAGTTTCGTGTCCCACCACTGTAATACACAACAGGGAGCCAGTGCCAAAGAAATCTCTGCCTTGAGCTTACAAAAGGCGCTACTTCTGCCTGCCCTGGTTGTGATAGCCGCCCGCTGTTGAGTCAGATTCTCATTCCAGGCGATGCATTGCTGTGAAATTGCTTTCACCTTCTTATCGTGACCAAAGTTTAAACTTTAATAATGCCTCAAAGATGTCAGTTTGTCTAATTTTGAAGAGAATGTGGACTATCAAGCGCAGGTGCGGCTACGTGTGTGTTAATAAACTGATTAAATGCGATTAAATTATATCATTTCTTGGTACAGGCGTGGGGAGAATAAATTAACCTAATTCCGCATCCCTGGCCTTTATTGGGCTATGGTCGTTGCTATGCAACACTTTGCTCATCCTGGCACCCGAATAGTTAACTATCACTGATTTAGCTGCAGATTTCGGACACCTGAAACAACCTCAAGGACCCCCTGGGGCTAGTTAAATTCACACTCATGCACAATATCTTGCAGGGTTTATTTATGGTTATGGCAAATGAAGAAACAGCAGCCTCTGTTTCGCCCACATGTCATGTTCTTATGTTTATGTTTGGTGGAGAAGTGATGTACACTGCCGAGGTGTGGAGGAGTCGACTCACATCTTACAAACACACACCTAGGAGTGTGGGCAGCAGTTAGTATTACTTTTGACAGCTTTGGTTACTTTTCAGATTTAGATTAAGTTACAATCATCAAAGTTGTCCATTTTTGAAAACCTCAGAATTTGTTTTCCACAACTGTGAAAAGGAAGTAGGCATAATGAGTACAGCACATTCATTTTGGGTGCAGAAAATAGCGTGAAGCCATGTCAAGTAGGTTTTTACAACCGCTTACAAGCAAACCTTTGTTCTGGCTTCCACTTTCTTAGGATCACTCCAGTCAAAGCGATGCGCTTTACCAAATATACAGCCATAGAGGCTGGCAGACCTTTGCATGAAATTACAGCATAAAGGAGTTGTGTGCCAAACCTACAGTACAGGAGTTGTGTGCCAAACCTACAGTACAGAGCAAAGAGCCATCATTCACATTGTCAATGACATAAAAGAGAAACAAGAGTGTTTTTCTTATTGCGGCCATTACGTGCAAACCTTGAATTTCCAATGCCCTGGGAAATGGAGCGAAAAAACCTTCAGAAACAGCGATAACAACTACATTTCTTCAAATGCTTGTACAACAAAGTATGGCAACCACATTAAGCGACAAAACCCATGAAAACATTTTTTGGAGATATGAGGTTACTAACCAAGAGAGACGTTCTCAAGGTCTTTTCATCTCAAGTATTCAAAGTGAATGACTCTCGTTACAAGAACGTTAAATTTACGGTAGATGTATTTTTTCATCAGTCCTTGTCTTTCATATGCGACAAATTCACTTAACATGACCTCATGTGAAGCTATCATCAAAACCTTTTATTCCTGAGGACGTACTGACGTGGTATCCGTTGCTGGCCAGTGGTTTTCAGATTTTTTATTTATCAAATTATTCCCATTCAAATCGCGTCTATAATTCCACATAGGTCGTTCTTTATTATGGCCTATCTAACTAATATAACCACTGGGCGTCAGTAAGTGGCCAATCGCCGGAAGTGGCAATGGAAACATAGAAGAGGAGCTTCTTCTTCCGGTTCACACGGGTCATATAACTTAACATAACAGTAATAACAATGGAATCAAACAAGGTCACAGCAAACAGCAAACAACGACCCTGTGGTCAGTAAGACGAGAGAAACAACGTTAATTTTCTATTTTGTGTTATGATAACTCTACACTTCATTAGGTCAGGCTCTTCTACATAGACTTCTATAGGTTTACCCTTTAAAAATGTACAGCCATAAGTTATGGAATGCATTTTATGGGCTTGTGCGAGTATATAAACCACACTGTTTTCTGCTCCCCTCTGTTACTCAGTATTGGCACCCATTTGACAATCAGTCCCTGCAATATGTTGTTTGTGTACCGGTAGTCCATACAGTCTGACAGGCGAATTAAACCTATATAATATCATTTTCCCAAAGGATATGCCTGCTTTATTCTTTGATTTACAGAGCCTATTTACAAGCTCACGTGATAACGTTCCCTAATCCCTATACATAACACACAGGAAAACATTACTGTATGTGTTTTTTAAACTGATTCCCTGTTAGTGTCCCAACACAGTAGAATTAACACAACCCCATCAGATCACAGTGGCTAGGTGGAAATAACTCATTTTCTTCTTACTTTCCGCTCCAATGCACTTCACGGATTGCATTGAGTTCACCCTGAGCTCTCCTACTGTTTGAGTTGCAGCACCACTCGCCCTCCATATCTGGCTGACATTTGTGCGTAAATTATTTAAGTGTCAGATTCTCAACTATTGGCAAAATTGCATTTCTTTTCTTTTTGCCTGAGGGCAACAGCGTGTTATAGGAGAATCGCTGTGGCAGTGTACTGCAAATGGAATGTGGAATATACCGAGAAGATTGCACGTCGATAAAGTGAACTTCAGTTAACTGTGTAGGTTCAGAGTTACAGTATGGTGTTATGTCCATTGGCAGTGGCTTAGGAGGTAATGCAGTATTCTGAGTACCGAAGGGACTTCATATCGAGGTGTCCTTGAGCAAGACATGGACCCCTATCTGCTCCTCAAGCGCCGCTATGTGTATGCCTGTCACTGTTGCACCCTTAGATGGGTCAAAGGCAGACAACAACTTTCCCCATGGAGATCAGTACAAGTTACCTGAGGCGGACACAGTAACGATTCATTTGCCTTGATGTGAGCATGAGCTTTGATTTACAACCGGGGTTTTCAAACTTTTTGATACCAGGGCCCACCATTTATTCAGCATTTGAGCCACGGACCACCATTTGAGGACATTTTAGCCCCACAGACCCCAAAACTAAAGGGATAAGGGAAACAAAACAGTCAAACATACAGATCAAAATGACCATTACTCTTCTACATTCTCTAGTTGTGTAGTCTTGGGCTAATTCACATGATGAATATTTTAACTCAAGAGTTACATCTGGTTAACCAACTTAGCTGGGGACCACCTGGAACCCTCTCAAGGACCACTGGTGGTCCCTGGACCA
Source organism: Benthosema pterotum (assembly GCA_039105355.1). Lineage (NCBI taxonomy): Eukaryota > Metazoa > Chordata > Actinopteri > Myctophiformes > Myctophidae > Benthosema > Benthosema pterotum. The sequence continues at coordinate 24,904,468 of CM076977.1, forward strand.
CCGGTTGAAAACCTCTGGTTTACAACATGCTGCCACTACATACAAAGGAAGTACTAACGCTATCTGCAGATACAAGGATTGACCAAGCACAAATACAGCAATTAGTGGGAATCAGAGTGGGGGAAAAATTCTAATCGGTTCTAAATCATTGCATGTCTATAGTACCTTTATGTGAAGCACTACGATGAATGTGATTTCACCCATTCATGTATATATTCAAACAATGCTGGGGCGGGGGAAATCACTCAGCACAGACAGCAGACAGCACAGAGAGTGCGGCCATAACAAGACAATTCAGTCTTCAGACTTCAATTCAGACAGCGAACCATCTCGTCACGTGTGACAGTTTCTCTGGGGGATATTATGACTCTTATGTGGCCCTGGAAGCTGGCAGCGTTTTCTTGAGTGTGAAGAATGTCCTTCAGTCAAAATAAATAATGGTGCAAATAAAGCCAGGGGCAGGGTGACACATGTTCAGGGCTTCAAACACTGACGGAAGGAATTCACGCTAAGAATTCAGGGTCAAACATCATCAATCTGAAAAGTCGACTGAAAGGGAAAATGTGAAATTCTCACCATGTCGACTCCATTGGGAGGTAAAAGCAAGCTTTCTGGAGTTCTATAATAAGTGATATATAATATAATATGTGATATATATTATATAATCTTTTCCATTATGCCAGTGCAGGGATTGAGTGAATGGATTGATGGAGCCAGGATTTTAATAACAAGTTATACTGTAGAACTGAGGTCAATTGTATAATGAATGAATAGTGTTTATTTATTTATTTTTACTTTTTTCATTTGGCTTCAGGAGTGTGTCTTTCAGAGACATCTGAATAAAAGATATTTGGGTCTCCAAAGACAAGCCAGCCTTAGATATGTCCTTACTGTCAGGGCAAAACCTGTTACTGTATTTCAGCAAATGGAGGAACAACGGCATGCATTTTCCACCAGCTGGGAACCGGTTCAATTCAGAACCATGATCCATGATTTTTAGTCCATGATCCAGACCTCCAAAATTAATAATGAATTGCGTGTGCAAAGACATATACTGTAACTACATTATTGTTTAATGCCAAATATGCATATTTAAAAATGTAAGATTTGTAGTAAAAAATAATACTCGTCTTCATGTAAGTAAGTCGACTGGGGATGTTTCAATTTAATAAACGTATTGTTTTAACCATAATTAATGTTTTAATTTTGGAGGTCTGGCTCCTAGACTGAGCCGGTTCAACCCTGGTGGAAAAGAGACCTGAATGTAGTTATTGTGTGATCAGGCTCTTGTGAATACTTTTCTTTGGTTCGTTAATTAGAAAACCCATTGACAAATTCCTATCCACTTTGAATTTCAATTTCAACTGCTATTTGTGCTACTTTTGTGTGACACGGTAGTATTAAAACGCATTAATTTACATAAATCTTAAATATGGAGAAGATGCAATGTTTCCATTCAATCCCTAGCAACAATGTGTGTGTGTGTGTGTGCCAGGGGTCGACATTATAATTGGCCCGATGGCCCGAAACAGGTTTGAAAACACATGCGGACCACCAGATGGCACCCTATACTGGCCCGATGGGGCCAGTGGTAAAATAATGCCCTCGTTGGCACACTTGTTGTACAAACCATTGGTGCCATGACAACCTGTATTAGTCTTTGATCTTGGGTCAAAAAAGGTTGGGCACCCCTGATATACATATTGTATTATTATTTTTATTTCACAATATGTTGGTGTTGTTTTGTAATTGTTTAAGTTTTATTTATATTTTGTTTATTAGCACAAAAAATATTTTAGGCATTCTGCATTGTATAAGGGTCAGCTTGCTGAACGGTCTACTGGTTTTGACCCCCATGAAAAGAGTGCTTTAATGCATTAATAAATGGTGGTCTTTTTTGCAGACTATGGGGATCGATTACCTGGGCCAGTGGTTATAGTTGTGGGGCCAGTGATTCTTAAAAGCCACTGGCCCGAAGGGCCATTGGCAAATTTCCCTTAATGTCTACCCCTGTGTGCGCACGCGCACGCGCGTGTGTGTGTGTATGCACATGCATGCATGTGCATTTCACTGAGTGAATGCAGAAAAGATTTATACTTACATTCTCCACTGACAGTATTCAAACTAATCTCATTAGCATGTAAATGATTTGATGTCATTCATTGAAAAAATGATTTAATAATGAAAACACATTGTTACTCAAGTATGACGGCTAAATTGTTGCTTTTGTATAATGCCGATGCCTTTGGCTGGCCAGTAACGTTATTCTTTATACGCTGAAACAGATAAACAAACTGGAGCCAGACGCATTTATGGTTCAGTTTCTGAGTTTCTGCAACTGTGAAGTGGATGGGAAGCTTGTATGTCCCAAACAGAAAAGAAAGAAAATTGTGCAGAAAGAAGTGTTGTATGGTACGCTTGTACATCCACTATTCTCACTACTCTTTTAGTCTTTACTAAATACACCAAAGTGTCGGGGGGAAAAAAAGGAGATACGAGGCATTTACCCGACAGGGACGCAGTTCCTTTGAGTGCCTTCGTAGCTTATTAGCTTATTGTTCCTAACGTAAAACAGCTTAAACAGCAAACAACATGAATAACTGATGCGTTTAAGATTTTCTAACCAATGTTCTCTTTTTCTGTTCCGACAATGATCAAAGACAAAGTGTCTTCCTGGGAGGTGGGAATTGGAATGGTGTAGAGTAATTAACAACATATATCCACTTTCCATTCCCCAAACAGACAATTCTTCAGCAATTATGAAGCTCACTGCAATCTCCTCTTTGTTTTGTTTTTTAACATCACACCCCACCCACCCCTGCCTAAATTACAGTTTACTTCATGAATACAAATATTGCCTCCACTTTAATCCTGTAGTGCAGGGGTTTACAACCAATGGTACGGGGACCACCAGTGCTTCATGAGAGGATTCCAGGTGGTCCCAAGCTAAATGATGGAAAGTTGGTTATCCAGATGTAACTCTTTGAGAGCGTAAAAATAAAACCAAATGAACCAAATGTACACTCTCAAGAGTTTAAATATACACCATCTGAACCATCTACACAACTAGAGAATGTAGAAGATTAATCGTCATTTTTGATATTTATGTTTGACTGTTTTCTTTCTGAAATCCAGCCTGAAATTGTGGACAAAAGCAAAAGAAATCTTTAGTTGTGGGGTCTGTGGAATGAAAATGTCATCAAACAGTGGTCCGTGGCTCAAATGCTGAATAAATAGTGGGCCCTGGTATCAAAAAAAGTTGAAAACCCCTGATGTAGTGAGCTCAGAGAGAGAAAGAAAGAAAGAAAGGAAAGCAAGCAAGCAAGCAAGCAAGAAAGCAAGAAAGCACAGAGAAAGAAAGAAAGAAAGAAAGAAAGCGTTTTAATATTTATGCACCGTCTCCCACGCTACACGCGGAATCCACTCAGCTGCACTAAAACGAACCTCGTTGTGACCTAGTTAGTGGAATGACAGTCGACGATGCCACGCCCACCGCTGATATCCTCCATGCAACCAGCCATGCAGAAAGGGGCTATAGTGCATTTCTTTTCCACATGCAGATCTCTCCTTATCTGGTGCTGGGTTCAGGAGGGGGAGGTGTGGGAGAATGACTAACCCTCTTGGCCTTTCTGTCCTTGGCTGATTACGTAGGGCTGAAGGACAGGCTCATCACCCTTCCTCCTCCTCGTCAGCACCTCTGGTGTGCCATCCGCTTCCAGCTGGGTAATGGACGGCTGGGAATCCATCATAGTGTGTCGGAAGTGACTCATACTAGCCCTGTACTGTACTTTAATGAATTACAATTTTGAGGCAGTTCCGCTTTGTTTAAATGCATTGTTTTATACATATATTTTATACTTCTACTCTACAACATCTCAGCAGAAAATAATACGTTTTACTCCGTCACAAACTTTTGTCACATTAAGTTACAACCAGTAAGGCCCTATACAGCCCATCTACAATCTTAGTGAGATGATATATCAGTGAGGAACGTACGCTTGCTCTCAAATAAAAATTCTGAATACAGAACCAGTAATACTACGTTGTGGGATTACTACAGTGCTGTTTTACTCAACCGCCACTCCCCGCCGTTAGGCAAGCACAGGCCCGGACAGGCCTAGGTGATGCTCTCTCCCAACCTCTAGCACCGTCTGTGCCCCACCTCCAACAACCCCAACCACCTCCACCACCACCTCCACCTCCACCCCCAGCCACCCCTGCCCAGTCAGCTTTGACTTTGGTTGGCTGATGAACTGTGACAGAAAGACACAGCTCCAAGGTTGTTGGCGCTGCATTTCGCCAGGCGGGGTCGGTGTGTGTGTGTGTGTGTGTGTGTGTGTGTGTGTGTGTGTGTGTGTGTGTGTGTGTGTGTGTGTGCGCGTGCGCGCGTGTGTGTGTGTGTGTGTGTTGTCTTGTATTGCTATACGTGTGAGGGTCAAATGACCCAACAAGTAGGCTATCGTAAGGATTTGAGAAATCGACAATGTGAGAACATTGTTCCTGTTCTCCACGAGAGAAATGCCTTGTAAACAGCATTCGACAGACCACTACTGCCCTAAAGCTTTTACGTTCGTGTCCTCACAAGTATACTATTAATGCAAACGTGTGTGTGTTTGTGTGCGTGTTCACGTGCGTGCGTCATTGCACCTTGCTGATGGTTCTCAACCTTGCTATCAGCTGTGCCCTGCGTGTAGCGCCGTGCGGCGTGCCACACCTCGCTGAACACCTGAAGCATTCACGCTGTCTACCACTACCACCTGCTGTTACCATTTCAATATAAATCTGGGGGGGGGGGGGGGAACAAAAAACTGCGTAACGTAGCTGTCGGGTGGAAACCTTGCCTGTAAAACATTGTTATTTTCTCGGTAGGGTGACCAGATGCCCCCTCTTTGCGTGGGACATTCCCTCATTTCCAAGACTTTTTAGAGGTCCCCCAAATTCAGCCCTTGTCCCTGCATTGTGACCGACAGCCGTCCGTGTTAAAATGACCTATTGCAGGGGTTTTCAACCTTTGTGACACCAGGGACCAGTGTTTATTCAGCATTTGAACCACGACCACCATTTGATTACATTTTCACCCCAAAGACCTAAAACTAAAGAATTCTTTTGGTTTTGTCCACAATTCCTGGCTTCCTTTGCAAACAAAACAGTGTAGACTTCTTAATTAAATAATTCATAATTCAGATGACATATTTTAACTCTTGAGAGTGTAAAAATGAAACCAAATGGACCCGAAAGGGACCATTTGGTTTCATTTTTACATTCTCAAGAGTTACATCTGGTACATAAGCTTTCCATCATTTAGCCTGGGGACCACCTGTAACCCTCTCAAGGACCACTGATGGTCCCTGGACCACCTGTTGAAAACCCCTGACCTGACTATGTTCCTGCTATAGATGTGCTTTTAGGTCTGCTAAAATAACCAGAGAAGTATTTCCACACTCAGGGGGCCACACTACAGTACATGTACCGTATTTTCCGGACTATAAGGCGCACTTAAAAGCCTTTAATTTTCTCAAAAATCCACAGTGAGCCTTATAATCCAGTGCGCCTTATATATGGATTGGTTGACTGCAGTAGCTTCTATTCTATGTTAACTGTAGTAACTTCTATTCACTGCGCCTTATAATCCAGTGCGCCTTATATATGAAATCAGTTTTAAAAGGTGAGCCTGTGCGCCTTATAGTGTGGAAAATACGGTACATGTCGTATGTATCACATCACAAATAGCTGATCTACAAGCTCAAAATGCGTAGCACAGCAAATGCGTTTTGACTTGAGCTTGTAGATCCCTATATTCGATTTGAAATCCTGAATTATTTCTTGTATATGACTCAAGATTTGCTAACCCCGTTTTGTACCATAACGTTTCCCAACGTTAAAGGATTTATGATCTACAAGCGAGGCTTGCAGTCCCCACTGATCTACAAGCCTTGCAGTTGTGCCTCGCCTTTGTGCGGCAGACACTCTGATGAAGTAAGGCCTGCGTTCATGGGGGTTATATTGACATGTTTAAATATGGAGATACTGGGTTTCTTTACACAATGCGACTGGACATGCATAGACATGCGTTACCTACACACCCTGTAGTGAGTCAATGCACAGCGGAGTCATGGCTACAAGGTCTACGTGCCTCAGCAGTCAGTCTAAACAAAGGGGGGGTTGTATGCAGGCATACGTGCATCCGTGTGTGTGTGTGTGTGTGTGTGTGTGTGTGTGTGTCGTACTGTAGTTTGGAGGAGCAAATGTCTCCTTGGAGGAACCAGACATGACCATATGCTGGTGTCCTCACAAGAGAAATGATTGGGTTTATTATTTAAAACTGATTGGGGGGTCGGTTACGATTACAATCAGGCACAGATTCAAGTCGGGCATATAGGGTTAGGCCCGTATGGAATATTTTATATAATGTCATATGTGCGATCTCTTGAAAGTGACACCTTTCAGTGTGTGTGTGTGTGTGTGTGTGTGTGTGTGTGTGTGTGTGTGTGTGTGTGTGTGCGTGTGTGTGTGTGTGCGCGCGCGCTGTGCGTGTGTATGGTGTGTGCATGCATGCGATGTGTGTATGTGTGTGTGTCTGTGTACGTGTGTGTGTGTGTGTGTGTGTGTGTGTGTGTGTGTGTGTGTGTGTGTGTGTGCGTATTTGCGTGTGTGTACGTGTGTGTATTGCCTGTGTGTGTGTGTGTGTGTGTGTGTGTGACTGTGTGAGTGCATGGGGGCATGGGTGTGCACGCAAGCAGGGTCTGTGGGTAAAATCACTGTATTATTCAGATCACTTCCACGGCTATTTTTACATCAAATACACAAGGCCTTCATTATGCAGCATTTGCACTTGGAAACACAATGGCTTCTGGAGTGGAAAAAACCTGCATGCACTCATACAGTATGCTTCACAGTGTTCGACCCATGTCTCACACCACAGAGAGGTGATAAAAGCACCCTGTGCACCAGATTGTTGAGTATGACCGATCAACTGTTTAATGCACAGGTTTACAATGAACAGCATATTCACTCCCATGACTCCATACTGTAAATGATCAGCTATACCTACACACGACGCATGTATGTTTACACATGTTGCTCAGCTCTGCCGCTGTACTGCTATGTGGCTTATTTCTACCACTATATGTTCAGATATATATTTTATAACGTGGTGAGTGAGTAATACACTGTCTGGATGCCAGAATGGGATTAAAAACAGACTATTTCTGACTCTCAAGACACCGGTGTTTGTAGAGGATTCAGGAATTGGATAAATAAAAGTCACTTAACTTCTATTGGCTTGTATTGATGTGATAATGGATACGTCATCACACAACACGTTTTCATTTTTAGGAAGTAATTTATGGAGTTTTTTTTTTATTTAAAAACACATAAAAGCAAATATTTTCCTATTTGACATGTATTGTTGGGTATGGCTATATAATTACCACAGATGTGGTCTAAAAGATGTGAAAAATATATTTTTTAATTCACTGGCCCTTTATGGCTCTCGTAAGGTCCCAGTAAGGATCCATTCCAATTTAGTTTGTCCCTGGAACCTGTGGATCCCCTTGCTGAGAACCTGAGCATTCAAAGTTTCAAGTCAAAGTTTTAAAGTCAAAATTTCATCCCACAATTTTGCAACCTGTTTTTTTCCCTCCACCCAATATCAATTATCTAATGCAGGGGTGCCCAACCTTTTTTGACCCAAGATCTACTTTTCAGCAGCCAACCCCTCCGGGATCTACCAGTCCAATATCAACATTTCAAACCACACGCATCGTTGCCAGCCTGCAGTAATTTCACACAACACAACACTACTTTGTTTTACCACTTTACTTTATGTCCATATAAGCATAAAGTACAACAGACTTGTCATAAATAGGCCTACAACAGTACAACATAGGTACAACAGACATGGACAAACACCGCCTTTTTTTTCTTTCCCCCCCACATCTCCCGAGATCTACTTGAGATCAGGCCGAGATCTACCGGTAGATCCCGATCTACTGGTTGGGCTCCCCTGATCTAACGCAATCCTGGTCGCTAAACTCCCTCTGCCAACCTGGGGAGAGCAACAGACTGACCTCATGCTTTCTTCTATGCATGGGGAGTTTCCGCGTTGGAGGACTAGGACAGATGGAGACAGACGGAGGCAGCTGGAGGGGAGTGTGTGCATGTGCATATCTTGTTAACAAGTCGGAACAGGTTTATTTCCGACTCACTCAATCCACTGAATGCTCCTATTCATTTCATTTAATTCCTATGCATTTGTTTGTAATCATCATCAGTAATTCAACACTTTGCATATGACTGATTGCAATTTTGGTCATAATTCTGTTAAAATTGCGTAACTGCCCTACAGTGTGTAATCCATCATTTTCTCAACCCCGCCTGTCTGTCTGTCTGTCTGTGTGTGCGCGCGCGCGTGCATCACAACGATCCATCCGTGTCACTAGTGTGTACACTTCGGGACATCCCCCCAGAAAAGCAGGACCCAACACGACCCCCCCCCCATTCTCCCAGGGTCACAGAGGGGCTGCTGTTCCAACAGTAAATCAGTAAGCCCATTGTACGTTTTGCATGCAGCTTGACAAAAAAAAAAAAAAAAAAAAAAACAGCCGGGTAAAATCCGGTGGTAGAAGAGCATGCCAAAACCTCTGCATGCTTATCATACAAAGAACCTCCTCAGAAAGGCATGACAACCCACCGCAATACACATTCCTATCAGTGGAGACCGTCTGCCTTTAGGAAAACTCCAAAAATTTGCATATTACATTTGTATATATGTGTGCACGTTTATTTGTTTATTTATATACGTTTTGCTTGTTGAGCAAAAAAAAAAAGAATCTTGAATCTCTGCATTTAAAATAAATAAGTAAATGTTAACTTTCATACCACATCATCACAAAAAAGTAGCAAAATGTTGTATTTACAGTAGTCATTATTCTGAAGAGCAAAGGTTTGGGGTTTTTATGTTCCATACGACAGCAACGACATATTTTTTTCCCCTTCTTTTTTTGCTGATGAGAGCTACTTTCATCTTTCAAGAGTTCAACGAGAAGTTCACGTCTCGTTTTGTATGCTTAGCAGAGATCTTCTATCGTTAGTCCTATTCATTCTATCACTTAATATGCCCGCCGCTTCCACGGCCGCATTGAGCTGCAATATGTACAACCTCTGCTGCATAAACCCGACGCTCTGCGGACACAACTTGAATGCACAGATCTGGAGTCGCTGACGACTTTCTGTTGCTGCCGGATTAGGTTGTTAAAGTAAGAAGAAGACTCTTAACTGCAAGCGCAGCCGAATCAGGGGATTATCAGTTTATATATGCAGTGTTGGTTGGTTTGTGTTCGTAAGCCAATTAGAGAAGGAGAAGGCGTATCGGAATAAAAAGGTTGATTAGTGGCAGAGTGGATGCCAGAGAGATTGGAGAACATGTGCGCAAAAAAATACACAAGAAGCGTATTACGTGCTCTTTGTATGTCCCGCAATGTCTTCCAGTTGTTACATACTCTGATGTTTCTTATAAAATGCAAGAGTTAGAGGCGAATAGATTTGGTATAGTACACGACATGTGTACAGTGTACATGACACCATGTACAGCGCCAACTAAGGTCCCGTGTATAATGGACAATTCCATGATCAATTAACATTTTATTATGAGCATCCTTCATGATGATAATAGCGATAATTATCGTCCCATGATACTGTACAGTCAATCACAGAATCATAAAGATGCATGATTCTTTAATGATTCTGATAATGATTCAGAGAGTTCATCCTATCAGATTTAATGTCACTGAGTGAGCTTGAGTTGTCCAGCGGCATCCAGAGGACCCACAGGGGGCAAAAAACATTACCTGATGTCCCCCATCCTGTTACACGTAACAGTTTATTATGCCATAATTGTTTTCATTGTGTTTGCGGGGTTAAGAATAAATGCATGACCTCTGTGTGTCACACTAATGAGACCATTTACAATTAATGATATTCATAACGTAGGCATTTAGCAGTCACTGCTATCCAGAGTGGCTTATAAGTGCAAGATTGGAATAATCAGAGTATGCATAGACTCTAGACAACAAACAAGATAATTAGTCGACTGAGTGCAGAGATAACATTGTCAAAGAAACCATGGCATATATCAGGTGCAGTACACAGGCAGTAAACCTAGTAAACAACATGCTCTCTAAACAAGTGCCTGTGGTGGGCCCACAATATGTCGGCCCACCACCAGGCGGCAGGCGCCATCTTGAATGTATCTACAGGTAGCTTGAAGAAGCCAAAACAAAGAAACAACGATTGGCATTCGGCACATAACGGCAAGGCCACGATGGGCCACCAAAAACGATAGCCTCAATTATAATTTGAAGCATTTCATTTAATCAGGAGTTATTCACGATTATAGATTTTTCAGCCCATAGGCTAAAGCAAGACCACTTTGGGTGACGGACTTGCAGTAAATCGCATAGTTGTCGCACAACCTGATACTATCAAACAGTAGATTGTTCTACTCTCTTATGAATGGATTAAAGCTACGTCATTTGATTAATCTCCATCTCGGATCCTAGGGCATCCCGCGCAACTAATTAATAAGGCAGAGATCTCCATCCAGGGAAAAGTATTAACAGTATTGTGGTTAGGAACAATAGTAGAAAAAACACGAGAACAAGTGGCCATCATACTGTATATCCATCCACCTAATAAACGATCACACCCTCACAGGGCTTAAGGGTAAGTATCCACTATCCAGTCTGCTGTTCCACAGAGACAGCCAGCAGAACAACGGCTTTGTTATTCATTTTAATCGCTGTGACACATCATAAAATAAACACGGTGGAAGGACGTGTAACTCTGACATAACCAGTCTAATGCCTGCAGGCTGGAGCAAGCCACAGGTGTCCGAAAGTGCACAAAAGACTATAGTGATACGTGATATGTGGGGAAAACTCAAAAGAAAGCTGAAGCATGAAGCCAAAGAGAAAGGATGGACAGACAGACAGACAGACAGACAGACAGACAGACAGACAGACAGACAGACAGACAGACAGACAGACAGACAGACAGACAGACAGACAGACAGACAGACGGACAGTAACGTTGATGCAATGTAGTCTAATAATTACCAAAGTCTCAATAACCAAACATTCAAACACACACACATGCCCACACTGACAAGATGAGAACTAGTTGTGTTTTTACCTGCATGTCAAGATGGATGGACAGATCAGGATCCACAAGGGGGTAGACCAATGCGAACAAAAACAGAGGGAGAGAAAAGAGGAGAATTCAGTCAGACACATCATCAAGACAGACCATTTTATTGCAACAATACAGCACACACCAAGACTGCATTTAGTTTTTACTGCAGGATGGATCAAAGACAACAGATGTTTGGGCTATCCAGCCTTCAACAGTGTCGATGGCACTGATGAAGGCTGGATAGCCGAAACGTCTGTTGTCTTTTATCAGTCTTGGTGTGTGGCTTTATTTTCATAATGACTAGAACAGGTAATACAGCATGCTACATTAAGTCAGAGTAAGGTGGTAACAAGAAAAGTCATCTATAGCAATTATATTGCATTAAATTTGGCAGTGTGGTAATTCAGAATCATCTGTAGTGTACACAGACTCACAAACACTCAGAACACAGCCTATGCAGAGTTATTACATGAAATCGAACACTTCAAGGGTATAGAACTTAAAGAAACACAGACATTAAGCATGAAATCAGATGACATCATGGAGAACTACATGGTGCAATAGACCTCGGAGGTGGAGAGATTTTCATCACCAACAAGGTGCGGTGGGTGGCATGAAATGGTGTGTTTGCTTAACCGTTAATGTTCTACAAATGCTTCTAAATCAGTTGTTCTCAAACTCGTTTGTGCTTGCAGCGCGGCACGAAGTGACAAACCGTGAGTTTGCACACCTGCTATTTTTGTGAGCCACTGTTCTACATGCTGAGAGCTTTCTGTAAATGGAGCTAAAGAGACATTGACCGATTAGGCTTGAGCGTTAGAATGTGATGTCAAGTCAATGTTATTTTAGCATCGGATGAAAACACAAGATAAGGCATTTGCAGAATGCATGAGTACTGCAGAAAAAGACCAAACAAAACAAACAAACAAAAATACCAGTAACATACTTTAAAGTATACTGGAGGATTGTGCAGGTTGTAGCACGCGAGTGTGACCAGCCTAAGTTAGTACGTGCAAAAACTGCTAAGCTAGTTTCAACTTTATTTTTCCCCGCAGCTAAGTGAATATTATTAAAGTCTTTATAACCGGAATTTAATTTTACAGCATTATAATGACCGCTGCAAACATTACATGTAATTGAGTGCTGCAGATCCGACCAAATCCGATCTGCAAGGCAAAATGTGTGCACCTTCACGGCTCTGCCCCCAAAATACTTTAGTTTAGCCCCTGGAGGATTCACATTAACCTTGAACTACTAAAGGTAACTCATGAATGCATAATACTTGCATAAGCTGCATTTGGTATGGAGCTAGAGATGAATAATGTTCAAAACATTGCACACGTACATTTACAGTCCTTGGGCTACTGTATGCACTTTTAGCCCTGAGCGTCCCTCAAAGCACTGTTACAACCACCTATGGAATTATAGTAGTAAAAAAGTCAAGGATTTTACTGCAGAGCACGGTTTGACTTGCACCTTTAGCTTTGTGAATTATTTATGGCAGTGTGTGAATGTGTACACACATGCATAGAAACCTTGAATCTCCAGATTCAATATGCTATTTTTGTGTTTATTCTGTTTTTTTTAGGAATGCCATACTTCATTGTGCACACAGTGCCACACAAATATAGACAATTGCCGATGCACAAAGTTTAGATGCTAAGTTCACAAATTTTTGAAAAAATAAAATGAAAATTAGGATAATTGTCTGTTTATAATTATATTTAAATTTTGGAACCACTGAAAGGTAGTAACAATAGCTGGTGACTAAATAATAACATTGGATTCTTGGTTCCCTTCTTCCATTTCCTGAAAGATAACAGTTTGGGACATATCAGTGACAATGTTATGTGTCGAGGGAGAGAGATTGAAAGATAAAAGGGAGTGGAGGGGGGTATGGGGGGGGGTGGGGGGAGGAGAGAAAAGGAGTGATAGAGAGTCAGAGAGCAGGCACAACAGCTGCGGTGGCAGCTGGATGAAACCTTGTATGTCGGACAAGAAAACAAAAAATAAAACCCAAAGACACACTTCACTTTCAATTAAAAATGTCAAAAGTAGCCAATCTGCACACTCCCAAAGTGGCATTTTTTTTTTGCAATAGTGTCACAACGTAGAATGATAAAGTAGAGCCTTAAAAGAACAAAACATGGAGATACAAGGTTTCTGCACAACAGCTGCGGTGGCAAATCAAAGAGGAATACAGGCTGTGATCCGGATCAGTGAAGGAGAGAGAGAGAGATAGAGAGAGAGAGAGAGAGAGAGAGAGAGAGAGAGAGAGAGAGAGAGAGAGAGAGAGAGAGAGAGAGAGAGAACCAAGCACGTAGCGCATCACATTTTCGAAATGAGTTGCTTTAGAAGTGCATTACGGAACCAAAGCAGCAGAAAATATCCTGGAGGAACAGATGCATAACAATGCAGCTTTATTTATAGAGGTTTGATGAGATCATAGTTGGTTGATTTGATTAGCTTAATTAAGGTCGATGAAAAGGGCCGACGGAGCAAAGCATGTATTTCCCTGTAAATACTGTACGTGGTCACGGTGCTTATCATAATTCTTTAATTTCAAGGACCCCCCATAACTCCAGAGAGTGTAAAAAATGGAACACATTTTGTGCACTGAAGAGTTACAGACCTACAGTATATGGTATTGGTACATGTTGATTGGAAGCCCCATCAAGGAACCCCCAAAGGTCCCCGGCCCCAGACAGCACTTTGAGAACCGCCGGTGTAGGTAATTATTTTCTTATATGCCGCGGTTGTGTTATAGTTTGCTCCTATGTTGTACATTCATCCGCCTAGATGCAAACATCAACATTTTATCTTCGAAATCTCAGGAGTCGGCATCATTTGCCAAATTGTGCGAGCGGCAGCAAAAAAAATAAAAATATGCAAGTGAAAGCAAATAAGTGGTTATATAAGGTAAACTTATAAATATAGATCCAGTAAGTTACATAAATAAGAGATAGGCTGGTCATAAAGCCTTTGCTTATTGAGCTTTTATTTAGATTTATGCGTGGACTGTTGATGGTATGATGGTGTAAACATGCGTTGGAATGCCCCCAGGACCTACTAAACCTGTTAGGACACGGAGAGTTGTTTATTGTAAACAGTTGTACTCTGAAGGGCTCTTCTACGGGAACGACATGAACCCAAGTTATAAAACCAGTGTTCTGTGTCTGTTTCTCAGAACCATGGCTCATTTTGACATGTTGGTCTTTTTTATATACTGTATATTTTAGTCATCTGTGAATGTTGTAGTCAGCTATCACAAGATTTTAGGTTTACTGGATCTCTTCTCCAATATACTCCCGACTTTTTTTGTCTGCGTTTTTGTCCTGACATTGTAGATCTGACAAAACATTCGGTCTGAAAGAACATAATGTAAGATTTGTGCTGCATTCTCACATTCTTCTCAAAAATAGCAGGCGTTCACAGCTCATAGCGCGCCACAGAGTGGCACGCTATGAGCCGTGAACGCATGCTATTTTTCAATGAAAGTTAAAACACAACAAGTACAGAATGGTTTAATGCAAACTCAGAATTCAAAACTTCAAAATATCCCACAATAATAACGTAAGGCTCCAGTAAGGCTGTAACTAAGTAAGGCTCTGTTTGGAACCCCCATCATCAGATTTTTTTCTCCTTAAATTTGTCATTTTATGACGTACCCTAAAAAAGCCATAACGGACATATGGTTTTCACATTCACAGAGCTGTATTCCCCCTGAAGAGCCAGAGAGACATTGCTGGGGGTTGTGCTCCTGGCACATAACAGAGGAATTAACTCTCTGATACTTGGACCGTGTTCCACATGTCACACCTGGTTCCATAGCAACGCTCCCACCACCGATGCAGTAAACAGATGTGCCGTTGAAATGAAACTTTACACTTACAGCCACACCACAGAAAAAAAATATAGAAGAAGCTTGTGGGATCTCTCTTTTTATCCCCCCCCAAATGAGAGCATGAAGCAACAGTGCGACACAACCGGTTTCAACCACCTCTGTCGCTTTGTCTTTGTCTTTTTCTATGCTACGGAAGCCTAAGAGCAGTGGTTTTCAACCTTTTTGATCCCAGGGCCCAGTATTTATTCAGCCGTTGAGCCACGGACGGCCATTGAGCCGTTGAGGACATTTTAGCCCCACAGACCCAAAACTAAAGATTACTTTTGCCTTTGTCCACAATTCCAGGCTGGATTTGGGAAACAAAACAGTCCAGGTCAAAAAGACCATTAATCTACTGCATTCTCTAGTTTTGTAGACTTGGGGCTAATTCACATGATGAATATTTTCTTGAGTGTAAACATGAAAACAATATTTTCTTGAGTGTAAACATGAAACCAAATGGACCAGCAAGGGTCCATTTGGTTCCATGTTTACGTAGTAAGGTCCTGTACTCTGTGGACCTCTACTATGGACCGCCCAACTGACTGTGGAGTGTGACCGTGGACCAGCCCTCTCTTTCTCTCTCTCCCTCTCACTCTCATAAGCCGGAGATGACAGGCTGACAACAGGACTTGCCATAACAACAGAGGTCAATAGAGCCACATATTGAAGGGTTTGTTGACACACAGAGAGTCTTAAGCCCCTGACACACCAAGCCGACGGTCGGCCGTCGGGCCGTCGGTCGGCGTTGGCCGGCCTAGTTTCCCCGGTGTGTCCCGCACGTCGCCACACGTCGGCCCCCCGTCGGAAGCTTTTCAGCCGATTTGACATGTTGAATCGGCGTCGGCCATCGGCGGAACAGCTCACTCTGTGATTGGCTGTTCAGATAACAAGCCGTTGCTTTTTGTTGTGGCCCAGGGATTCCCAAAGACAGAGGCGTCCAGGGGGTCCCTCGCTACATTATACTTTGTAACATAATAGCCAGGGTATAAACTAAGTGTACATATGAAATCAAATGGACCATTTGTACATTCAAGAGTTAATTAACAACGATTTTACAGTTAAAAATGGGGTCTCAGAGATAGAAATGCCACAAATGGGGGTCCTTAAACTAATACATGTCAAAGGGGTCCTCGGCTCGAAATCAAAGCCTTATAATAGGCTATAGACAGTTATGCAAACACCATTCACTTCATGGGGCCAGTCCAATGGCGGCTCTTCTACATAGACTTCTATTGAATTAGCACAACAAAAGGGGACACGTTCTGGACTGGAAGTAGTAGCCTATGCAATGGATTCAAGCAACGGCCCAGCTTTTATGATATTTTTGTAGTAAGCCTGTACAATACCTTACAACAGTTGCCACGATGAACAAATTCCTAAATTAGCTCTTATTTGCGCCGCCCTCGTTGAGAAACAATGCATTTCCAACAGTTTGTCACTTTATCTCATTTGCGCTTGGTTTCTGACCCCTCAATGTCGCAACTCTTGTCCACCTAGAGTACACTACGCAGCCAACAGAGAAAACAACGGCGCATGCGCAGGACCCCGCCGCTTAGACTCATCTGGTCATAGTAGAAGAGTTGCGACATTGAGGGGCCAGAAACTAAGCGCTCGAGCTGCTGTTCATGCAGTTCATATGATGCAGCTGAATAGAGACTTATTTTAGGCAAGGTTTCAAAATGTCAACGGTACAGTAACGTTGTTATTGTACCGCTGACATGTTTGTGTTGTACTATCACTAAAAACAATATAAAATAAAGCGATTTAAGATCATTAACGCTGGGCTGTTGCCTGAATCCAATGGTTCAGGTCCAGGAGTTGTCCCCATTCTCTATTGAAGTCTAAGCAGAAGAGCCGCCATTGGACTACCCCATGAAGTGGATGGAGTTGTCACTCTGTCTATACTCTATGGCTCTGTTTCAACACAGATGATACCAGATCGTTTAAAAAGTTTTCACATCATTATAACACATCAACTCATTTATTCACAGCGTCTTAACAGCAGACACCTGGGGGTTGGTGCGACTACTATTATATGGGTCCGTGTACTTTTCGGCCATTCAGGATTCTGTTTTATACTTGTTAAATTTAAAATCAGAATACACTCCAAAACGGCCCGTTTCGGTATTCTGTTTTGAAAACAAAATTTAGAGTTGTGAATTGTAAGAGCAACATACGACCCGTTTCCAGGTTCTAATTGGTGTGGTTCAATCAGAATGACACAATTTAAAATGACTGCTGCGGTCCGTGCCTCGCGAAGCAGATCCTGAAATCTGTTTTGTGTCCGCTGCTGCCAGCCACAGCGCCACACCAATTAGAACCTGGAAACGGGTCGTATGTTGCTCTTACAATTCACAACTCTAAATTTTGTTTTCAAAACAGAATACCGAAACGGGCCGTTTTGGAGTGTATTCTGATTTTAAATTTAACAAGTATAAAACAGAATCCTGAATGGCCGAAAAGTACACGGACCTATATGCCACACACACGATGTTTAGAGGTGATCTTGGGTTTCTTCTTATCTTTCGCCTCCTCTTTTCTTCTTCTTCCACAAGCAGCACGCATGTGCAGAACGTATATGGCTAGTTGACCGTCGTGTGTCGTCTTTGCGGTGTGTCCAAGGAGCCCGACCTGGCCCGACACAGGCGCCGCAAGGCGACGCAAGGCGACACAGCAGTTGGCCGACGTCGGGCGACGTCGGCTTGGTGTGTCAGGGGCTTTATAGATCAAACCAGCTGGATAGCGTAGATACAGTACCCATTAAGGTCAACGTTCTCTAGTCTAAGGGCCCGATTTTGGTTACATTAGCCCTTATGCGTAATTAACGCACATAGCATTGGGGAAGAGGCGTTCCCCCACTAAAGTCGCTAATTTCGTACCATGCCATCTCCCTTAAATACCTCCTTTACCCGTTAAATTATGCATAGGTGTGGTTTGGGCGTTTTTAGCTTTCATCCAATCCGTGTTGGTCTTGCCATTCCCTTTAATTCATCCCTTATCTATTTCCCTTATCCCTACTGCTATGTCTGACCCTCCGAAGCACGCAGCCTGGCTGCGGGCTTAGGACACACACATGCATGAGTAGCCTATTCTCAAAGATTATGCTCTCATTTTGAAACAATTATAGCTCAGTCAATTCTCAATCATTTCTTACCATTCAACATGTTATGTTGAAAAAACATGTTCCATGTTTTTTTTGCTGTATGTGGCGTGCATTTATCCCAAGTCTGCGAAATGTTATAAAGTAAATTGCAAAAAACTCTGGAATTCGCGGCAAAAAAACGCGAATTGCCGACTTTTTTGCAATTTACAGCATTGCGTCACAAGTTAATGAATGTATTTAATTATATTATATACTGTACATTACCTAAACACAAGGAAGTGACCGACAGCAGGCAATCTACAGCTGTTCATAGGACAATCCAGCATAAATAAGGAGATGAATTGAACTGGCGCCTTTACACGTGGAGTTGTGGACATCTCCAAAGGCGCACAGACGCGCATCGTGCGCACGTGGCTCTGCCTTCGCCGATCGGTTAAGGGGTGGTCTGATGTGGCGTTATCTAGTTCCCTAATCTATTTGACGAAATTAGCAACTTAAGGGACTGCGCAACAAACACGCCCATGACCACACCTCCAGCCACGAATAACGGTGTCGGCATAAAGAATAGTGGCTAAGGGAAGAGAAAAGGTAACCAAAATAGCAATAAGGGAATTCGCTGCGGGTATCGGGTAACGTTAGGGACAACGGGGGGAATGAAAATCGCGCCCTTAGTCCACAAATTCATAAAGTATACTTTCTGGAAGCCCCCTCCCTCCAAATACCATCAGGAATTGGTTATGATTTTGTAACACCATGCAGGCCAGTGGTTCTCAAAAAAATTTTTTTTTACAATAACTCCTTGGCTAAATACCGATCAATCTGAGGGTCCTTGACGCGAGCAATTTTATGAGACCACAGCTCAAAACAAACAATTCCACAGTGTATCTCTGTATGTCTATATGGCTCTATTTAGTAAAAGCAGACTGTAGCAAAACTTCAAGGTTCTTTTTACCGTGTCTCCCATAGGAGAAATTTGTCTTAGAGTAAAGGCCAAGCTTGCATTGGAAAACACATAAAACATAACATACATAATATCTCTGCCAGGTGAAAACCTTGTATCTCCAAAATAGCTTTCAGAATTCAAATTCGGCAATAGCTAAAGTGTAGCATATCCACAAGCTCAAAACATGTCCCAGTTTGATGCGTGTGTGTGACATGAGCTGCCATCCGATCAAGTACGAACAATTTACAGAAAGTTAAAATATCTTAAACACTACAACACAGTGTATAGTATAGAGTGGCTACAGCCTCCAAAGTCTAGTATCTGCCCCCGGACCAAAGGGATGTCCCATTGCTCTGGTGGTTAAGATGTTGGACGTTCACATGAGAGACCCGAGTCCGAATCCCGGGTGTTACATACTGTATAGTGACACATGTGCATACATAAGTTGATGTGGTCAGTGGTCACAGAAATCGCTTACAGGAATACCTCTCAGGCTATAAACACTGTGCAAAAAAACTCCCTAGTCCCTACAAAATACAACGTACAACAGCAGACAATAGCGGCCTCACGCACATAGTACATTACCGGACCTTAGAGCCGGCATAACTTTCTCTATCTCAGTGTCCTGTCATTCTGTCTGACCTCAGGGGACAGCCCATTAAAAATGTAATTGATTGTGGAACAAACGAGGGCATGTATCTATCTACCCTCCTGCCAGAGTTCAGCGCACACGCACTACTACGAGTTCAATGCATGGGGCGAGGGGGTCAGCATAGGGTTGCCAAATGGGCCTACACCTGAAAAAGGCAAAAATGTCCCTGTGCAGTTTCATATAATAGCACATCTACAAGCTACCAGAGCATTGAAACACATGTAGGTTTTTCTTGGCAAAGACATTTGGTGTAGACCAATGGTTTTCAACCTTTTTGACACCAGGGCCCACGATGTATTCAGCAATTAAGCCACGGAACACCATTTGATGACATTTCAGCCCCACAGACCTAAAACTAAAGATTTCTTTTGCCCACAATTTTAGGCTGGATTTGGGAGACAAATCACTTGAACATACAGATCCAAATGACTATTCATTTTGTACATTCTCTAGTTGTATAGACTTGGGATAATTCACATGATGAATATTTTAACTCTTGAAAGTGTAAACATGAAACCAAATGGACCTTACACTCTCAAAGAGTTACATCTGGTTAACTAACCTTCCGTCATTTAGCCTGGGGACCAGCTGGAACCCTCTCAGGGAACACTGGCGGTCCCCGGACCACTGGTTGAAAACCACTGGCGTAGACAGAAAAAAGCAGTAGAGTGTTTACGTGATTAACAACCAGTATTGTAATAGGATGTACAACAGTAGACTACTGTATATGAGCTGTTTGAACTTGTAAGATGTGTGTCATTGATTGATTCCCAACAATGTCATGATGTAGGCTATATGAGCCGCTTGAACTGGTAAGATGTTTGTCACTGATTGCTTTCCAGCAATGAGTAATAGTTTGTGTCCCTTAGCGTTTCAACAAGGGACTTTTAGTTTCCAAATAAGGGACAATATTTCAAGACAGGGTTCTTGTCATTTTCAGCACAACATTTAAATGAGCTCCAGATGAAAATAGTCATTTTTTTCCTCCGCCCCATGTTGGCAAGCAGGGCGATGAGGCAGAGGTATACGAGCGCTCACCGCAAATGTTTCAGCACCGCTCGATAAAGACAGCATATCGTTGACCCTGTTTAGCAACCGCGGTCGTCCACTTGCGCAAGCTAGCTCAACCACGCTAATCCCACAGCTCTGTGTCTGAGTAGAGACCCTCAATGCAACAATTATAAAAGAAAAAACACGTCTCTCATGGATGTGCATGGCAAACAGTCACCCCTCCTCTTTCAAAATGCGCATGCACATGCACCGTAGCCTACGCCACACATACACACACACACATCTGCATTTCCATGCTTGTGAGGACAACAACATTTCCGGACACTGTTCTTTTTTACCCCAAAAGCCAAATATAGCACATCTACAGTACAGTGGCTATTTTCAGTGTCAAGCACATGCATAACACTGGCGGCGCACAACAGAGTATTAAAGCATAATTCCAACCCTGGCCCATAAATCTAACCTCTAAATGTCTAATCCTAATCTCTACATGTAAGTCAGTCGACTGGACCTAAATATAACATACAATTTCAGCCGTAAACTATTTATCGTAAGTGAACTGTGAACCATGCAAATCGTCTTCTCACAATGTCTACGTATGAAATTCTACTAAGCGTCTGTGGATGAAATGTAGAGCAATACAAGTGAACACACACACACACACACACACACACACACACACACACACACACACACACACACACACACACACACACACACACACACACACACACACACACACACACACACACACCCCCACACACACACACACACACACACACACACACTTCTCCACCTAGGGGCAAGTGGAGCAGCTCCTCTAGAATACGATTTCCACCATATCCAACAGACCGGTTAAACCACTCAGACTATAACTGATGTCGCCCACGTTTTCTTTTTTTTTTCTTCTTCTTCTTTTTTCCCGTTAGCCTAGACATGTGGGCGAAGTGGGTGTGGTCCGCTCCCTGCGCTGCCACAGGCTTACACAGCTAGGGCAGCGCTCCATATAATTTCTACACATTTCACTAACCACGACATGGCCATTATGAGACGGTTCGAAACCGAAGCCCCACCGCCGGCCAAACAAAACACGCCTTTAACCTCTCTCACTCCCTGCCTGGTTAACAGAGCAAGAGCGAGACAGATGCTGCGAAAGTGGCTTTTTTGTGATAATGGCGACCTTCAAAAATGGTAAAAGAAGTACTGTACTGAAGTAGAATGCCATAGCATTTTCATTTCACTCATTTTGTATACATAATACTTCTACTTTAGTGACTAGTTACTTTAATCAAATCTTGGAAATCTTGATATTTAATTACTTAGAACTGGCCCTCTGCTATATTGTATTATACACACCACGTTAAGGAATTAATGCAACTAATCGTGTTACTTCCTCAACTCAATCAATTTACTATGAAAGCAGTGCTTGGTGAGGATCATAGAGCAGGAAACTGAGCTTTAATAATGCATTTTCAGCTTTTAATGCAGGCAGTTTCATCTCTACATTTATCATGCTATTAAAGGGGCATTGATTTTTGAAGGAAAATTACTTTTTTGCCGCCTGCCTGGGACGTCATCGCAAACCGTCTGCATGTTTAAACACAGTCCAGTGTCTCCAGCTTCGACTGGTACCAATTTTTCTATTTTGGCTCGTTGTGATTTTGAGTTTGACACCCCTGCTCTAGCCATATAATTGAACTACTTTTTCTTAAGGCGAAAATTTGAAGTACTTCCTCCTGTCACTGCTGTATTTCTTTTAGACACGCATGTAGGTTTTGGCTGTGCGACTCCGCGGGGTCATATTATGTGATATAATGTTGTCAAACGGAGCCCTTACCGCCGTCATGCCTCATGTGTCACTGGGTGGAAACAAAGACGTGCTCTGTGCTCAGCTGCACGAAGAGTGAAGATTATCAGCAACGATTCGCACATGAAAACCCAACAAGATAATTTACAAGACAACAGTCACACAATAGTAGCATTCATGGAAGGTCTAATCTCGCCCTTGCTTGAAATTGCTGTTTTTCTATAGTTCTTGAGTGTTGGCCAAGCGACGGGGTTTGGTTTTTGGGAACATGATGCAGTGTTTTGCAGGCACAGACTTATGCTTCCTGCCCTTGGCTCCAAATCTGAAGTTCCCATCGTCAAGCAGGGTCGGATGTAACATTTCCCAATTGGGGAGGCAGGAGAAAATGGTATGGGAGCGGCTTCATCACCTGTGTCACGATACCATTTTCAGTTACAGGACTTTTATTGGGCAATTAAGCATCAATAATAACATCAGTTGTTGTTGAAGTTGCAACAGACACGCATAAAGGCATGCATAAAGCTAAAGGTCTGACTCTGAGAGTTTTCTGTTTTCAATGATGTTAAACTGTTGGTCTAGCGGTGCCACACTTCTAGTTAGTTAGTAGCAGTAGTAGTGTTTCAAATCATTTTAATAATAAGCACATTCATTTGAAATATCTTGGGTTGTTTTGCATGCCATCGTGTTTGGTGGGGCAGACTGGGCATTTAGGGGGGCATTCCCCCCTCATGCCCATGCCTAGATCCGCCCCTGATGCGGAGGTAGGGTGGGGATGAAGGCTGGCAAATGCAGCGCATCAGATAAGTGCATGTCGTTATTATTTATTCAAAACCCCAAAGCACAGCTTGCAGGCCAGGGCAGACAGGGACGCAGGTTATTCCCCCCAGGTATACAGGGCAGGGCTGCGATTGGCCTGGTTAAATAAGCCAACCTTTCCGGTCCTCTGAGGTCGCGGTGCTGACAAACTATGACACACTCTGAATAAGGGGCTTAACGTTTCCTTCAATATGAATTAATCTGGGTTTAATTACGCTGGGATTCCCGATCAGGGGTTGGCAATCCGTGAACTGGCTATAAGACAGATCAAGGGGTAGGATGAGAGTGAGCAGCAAGGCCGTGGTGGCGCTGGGTCCCAGCGGCTCAATGTGCTGAACTAGTGGAGTGTCTCTCCCAGGATGCACCCTGTTATTACTGCAGCGTCTGCTCTGCTCCATCCAGGATTCCTGGTTGATGGCCCCCGTGCATGAATAAAACATTGAGGAGTGCCACGGGACTGAACCACAACCCCCCCACCCACACACACACACCCACACACATCTCCACACAAGCAATCTAGTTAACTGCAGCTTTCTTCAAGTTGCGTGCGCACGCACGCACGCACACACGCGCGCACACACACACACACACACACACACACACACACACACACACACACACACACACACACACTCTAAATGTGTTGCATTTGAAATGAACACTCGCCATCCATACTGCATATATTTCCTTGCTTAAAAAGCAATCCTTGAAAAATGAATCAAGGCATGACTGTAGCATATGCAGGGAATTGTATACAGTAGATAACGCATAATGTTTGTTTGTTTGTTTGTGTGTTTTCTAGGCTTTGGTTGGTGCATTGCCCCCCATTTGACTGCAATATCAATGTCCATTATCGATTCATGTTCACAATCGATAACCTTGTCAGTTAGTTTATAAGCAGTGTGTGTTTTCCCCCTAAATGGCGAACACAAAAATCTGCATTTTGCTGATTATACATAAAGAATACAACAGGCGTATTATATTCCCTCATCAAATATTTATTTGACCATATGAGATACAGGGCCAGGCAATGGAATCTTTTATGAGGAATAAAATGAAAAGAAAAGTGCCCTGTCTTGTCTGTCACATCACATGCAAAAGCAACCACGTCTCTGTGGCTACTAAGGTGGGTGGGCCTGTGGGGGCAGCCCACATGTGCGTTCCTCGGCAACATCTATATGCAGGCCGCATTACATTCACTGAAAATAGCTGAAAACAATGATAGAAATGCAGAATGTTGGATTGATTGTTAACTGCTACGTTTAATTGAAGAATTTCTAAACAGGGACTGGAATTACCTATTACAATCTGTAGTTGATAATAATAACAAGTAAGACACACCGACACGGGAAGGGAACGCAGGAATTGAAGTTCGCTAAGATTATTTTGGAAATTTGGTTTGGTGCAACTGCGCCCACTGGTGGCAGGTGGTGTCAGCGCAGTGTGACACACAGACATGGCTGTCACAGTAAGGACTCACTGCATTCACAATTACCTTTGCTCTTCACACAGCTGAGCACATTTATTTATACAGCAGGACTTTATTTCTTCATCCCATTTGTTCGTATTCCCTGGTCACCGTTAACAAGACCTTTTTTATCATGCTGGGAGCACACTAGTGGCCAGTGGAATTCCACTGTCATGCTGGGAGCATGGTGGCCAATGGAATTGAACCCTAACAGTCTATTTTCACATTCAAGGCAGAGCTAGTGTACTTCCAGTACAGTAACATAATTAACCAAATGACCCAAAGGCGTGCCCGGGTGAGTGGATCATCTTTCCTGTTGGGATCTGTAGTAGTTTCAGCGCAAGCTGGTTTTGCCATTTCCAACATCCAGTGACATATACACATTTACCCCCCCCCCCCCACACACACACACACAGTATCGGTATTGAACAATTATGCAGCGTTTCTAACCACTTTGAAGCAGGCACAGATGGCAGATGCATGCTTTTCACCAACCTTAATACTTTACCTTAATACATACTGTACCCTTTACTTTACCTTAATACATACTGTACCCTGGAGCACCCAGAATTGTATTCCCCATTCATTTTCCTCATAGACTTTTGAGTCTTTTAGGCACTGATTTATTTATTCATTTGCTGTACAAAAGACTTAAATATAAAGATGATTACACCGCGGACAAAGCCAACTCGGGTTGTGACAAATCATGACAATAAACGCAATGTTTTGTACCAATGAAATAATTAGTAAGCAGAAAGACTTATCCAGAAGTGTTGTATCCTGCTGGTTTGTTCTTCTTACTAATTGTTTGTGAACACATTTTTATTACAAAAAAAAATGTGTTTGTTGTCACGATTGATTTGGCTTTGTCCGTGGTGTAATTGTCTTTATATAAATGTTTTTGCGAAAAGTCTGAGGAAAATGAATGGTGAATTCACTTCTAGGCCACTGCCGACGCCAAGAAAGGGGTGGGACTGTGGCACTCAATTGGTCTGACAACGACAACCTAACTTGGCTATAACCGCAAGCACAGAGACCAGAGGAGGCGTGTTTTCCAACATTAAGATATGTTTGGCAACCTTATATACGATTGTTGTTTCCAATTCTGCTCAAAAATATTCATCAAAATGTTTTAGAAATACCAGGCGTAGATTGCAGAAGTACTCATTCTATCTGGCACTAAAGCTCATAGCATCCCACTCTGCGGCGAGGTAAAAACGTGCCGCAACTCGTGACTGTCTTTTTTCTATGGCTCTGGGTAGGACACACTGGCCAGACATGGGGGAAACAGTGGTTTATAGCAGGGGTTTTCAACCTTTTTTATCCCAGGGCCCACTATTTATTCAGCATTTAAGCCACAGACCACCATTTGAGGACATTTTAGCCCCACAGACCCCAAAACTAATCATTTATTTTGTTTCTCTCCATGAGCATTACTCTTCTAGTTGTGTAGATTTGGACTGATTCACATGATGAATATTTTAACTCTTGAGAGTGTATTTTTTTTTTTACATTCTCAGGAGTTACATCTGGTTAAACAACTTAGCTGGGGACCACCTGGAACCCTCTTAAGGACCACTGGTGGTCCCCGGACCACCGGTTGAGAACCCCTGGTTTACAGTATACCACCTCCCTATCGGACCAATCAGGATGCTACTCGTGTGAACGCATCAACTCTGTGTCCTTCCGTTCACAAACGAGGGCTTAATGACAACAGAAACAGCCATTCACCATTGTTCACCATCTCTATAGCACTCCTCTGTTTCCAACCATGTGCATTACTGCACTAATATTTATTATGTCGGCCTCTGAGTCTCTTCCCAGTTCCCACAGTCACACTACCCATTCAGCCCCAATGCATGTTGGGAAATGGACTATCCACCCCAAATGCCCTGCCCCCACTACCAGCACCACACACACACACACACACACACACACACACACACACACACACACACACACACACACACACACACACACACACACACACACACACACACACACACACACACGCTTGCGCATGTGCGCATACAAATTAGCAACTCTCAGTACAAGGTAAGTGTAACTATACTGTACAAGTTGTTTTTCCAACGATAAAACAACCATTTTCTTCCGTGAGGACCAGGAAATTAGTCCTCAAAACGTTTGCCTAAAGTAGTAGTGGTTTTCAACCAGTGGTCCTTGAGAGGGTTCCAGGTAGTCCCCATGCAGGCTAAATGGTGGAAAGTTGGTTAACCAGATGTAACTCTTTGAGACCCTTGTGGGTCCATTTGGTTTCATGTTTACACTGTCAAGAGTTAGAATATTCATCATGTGAATTAGCCCAAGTCTACACGACTACATAATGTGGAAGATTAATGGTCATTTTGATCTGTATGTTTCACTGTTTTTGTTTCCAAAAGGTCTGTGAGGCTAAAATGTCCTCAAATCGTGGTCCGTGGCTCAAATGCCAAATAAACAGTGGGCCCTGGGATCAAACAGGTTGAAAACCACTGGCCAAAAGTAGTCAGTGTCTGTCTACTACAGCCTACCTGTGGGTACAATCGGCCCTCATCCGTATAGTAGCACAAGCATCCAGCCATACACAGCATATGTTCCCTGCACTCCCCCATTGCGATGCTTGGCCAACACTCTGGTGTTCCATCAGCAGTGTTGCATACTTGCATACCTCCACTAATTGCATGAAACTAGGTCTGCACCCCTCTTACACCCAATCAGTGAGGTCAGAGGACCCACTGCCGCTGCTGATTACATGATGCCAGCGAAGCCGCCTGCACCGCGGCAATACACTACACTACACTGTTCACAGTATAGTATAGGCTTGTCACTGTCGCAATTAATGCAAAATTGTCTAATCTCAGTGAACGAGGTAACTGCAAATTGCTTTTGCATAATCAGCATACTACTTTCCATGTTAATAAAAAAATATATTTTCAAACAATTAGAAAAATATGGCAAATTGATTGATTGATTTTGAGTGTATACATTTTTAATTCTCTTGGCGCCGTCCACGCGGGGCTCGTGGACATCCCGTTAGAACCCCTCCGCCGGTCACACGGACGGCTCGTATCACGACGAGATGTAGATTTCATTCTTTAATCCAACTATTAGTCCGTGCGCATCGTCTGATGATCATCCCGTTGCTGACTTTCATTTGGGACAGAATTGGGGACAACTTTTTTTTCCCCCGTCCCATTGACGTCCATTCAATCCAATGCATTCAAACGGCTCTCCTCCGGTTTGCCCCCTCAATGTCGCTGGCGCATGGGTTAAGCAGCCAGGGCTACACAGCACTTCCTGACTTGTGAGCCGGATGTTTTGGGGCAGATCGCCAGATGATCGATTAGGCAAGACAACAGACACAGCATAACAGAAACAGCACATCCTGTTTAGGAGATCTGAGCTTCAAAATTAGGGCTTTTTTACCGATCGAACTGGTTTGAGCCGCGGCAGTGGAAAGAAAACAAAGAAAATCCGATCGCGCTCAATGAGTTAACAGTTTGACGACAACGCCAGCTGTAGCGATCTCTCATCTCTGGATTATAAGCCACATAGAATAGCTACTGCGTCAACATAAAATAGAAGCTACTGCAGTCAAATGATGATCCATAGGTGGCACCGGATCAGAGGCACACTGCCTATTTGAAAAAAATTAAAGGCATTTAAGTGCGGCTTATAGTCCATAAAATACGGCAATATAGAGAAACACATACACACACCGTACTAGTAGTATGGTTAACAAGAATGAAAGACCTGTATCGCCCACTGGCCAGTACTCTGTACCAACTGCTGTATCGTGGTTCACAAACACTGGCTGTAGAAAGTAAGTATATTTACTCAAGTGCAGTGTGATTTAGAGGTACTTTACTGTATGTTCAGTGTTCACATCGTGATGCTTTGAGATGGAGTGTAGTTGAAGTTTCAGTTGTTTTGGTCATTGCCTTTTTTGACTCCACAACAATTATTTGACAGTTTGGCTGACAATACTTGCTACTTTTACTCAAGTCAACATTTTAATAGGCTGTTCTGACCCGAGTACTTCTTCCACCACTCTTCATAACACGCACAGCCCGAGAGCAGGTGGCGAGTGGGGTTGGGAGGAGAGAGGGGGGCGCTAACAAAAGCCAATTATTTTCACCTCTGTGCTGCTCCTGCCAGCAGACATGTAATCTTAAATGGTCTTGGGTGATCCCATAGGCCGTCCCTGAGCCCTCGGAGGACGTGCTTTCAACAGATGAAGCTGTCACCAGGAGCAGCTTGACTTCGGCAGCGGGGGCGTTTTTCCCCTTTCTTTCTGCTTAGACAGCCCTCACCTGTCCCCTTACACCGGGCCGTCTGATATTTCACAACACCCCCCCCCCCCCCCCCCCCCTAACAAAAGGACCGGCTTTGTTGGAGGAGGTTTTTCGTCGAAAGGTAATTGGATGATCGCCTCCCGTTTCTGACCCTTTGATATCTTCGCTGTCAGGTGGAAAGCTCATACGTTTGAAAAGGTTACATGTCAGGGTTCAAATTCTAAAAAAGCAGTTGGCTATTTTTGCTATTTTGGCGTTTACACTGGTAGGTAAGTAAGGCATTCATTCATGAAATATGAATAAATCCATAAAAATATGGCAATACCAGTTATCTACCTGACAGCAAAGATATGCTGAATGTTTTTAAACCCTTTTGCCGGAAAAGAAAATAACGGTTGCTTTATCTTAGTTTCTTTCATTTTCTCTCCCTTCCACGGAGGTGAGCGAAAGAAGTGCAGATTATGAAATAATGATGGCAGCCTCTTGGCAACTCACTCCTCAGGAGCAGGGGTGGAATTTCAGCTCTGCGTCAAAGATGGAGGGGAGGATGTTGTTACGCCGCGAGGATCGGGTGACCAGGGACAAAGAAGGAAGCTGTACTATAAAGTCTCCCCAGGTTATTGCTATAAATATATAGACAGAGCACCGAACGGACACAATTGTTCACTTCCACCCCGAGGAGTAATGAAGAGCTGAGTGTAATGAGTGGGCCTTGTTGTGAATGGCGACACGGACAATATCGAAAGGCCAATTGGCTTTATTTCAGCGGTCACTTGTGCCAGTGATGCACATATGGAATTGGGGCTGTAATTTATATATATTTTTTAAAATCATTATTTAATGTCCTCCCGTTTCCTTTTCTTTTTCTAATAGCTGATTTATGCAACACATGCATTGTTGGGCTTAGATTGGCCATTTCCGCCATTTTGGCCAATGGCTGACAAATTCTGAAATGATAAAGTAAGGCTATGGCCATTAATACCAGTAAAAGACAACATGTATGGCAAATAGATCTTGTGATAACAATGCTATCACATTCCTAATGTCAGCTCTAGTGTCACCATGCTGCTGCATTACCACTTCCCATAACACACCAGTAAGTACGTTTTACTTCATCTTTGGTCACACAAAGCATTAACTCATCCTGGAGTTATGTGAGCAAATTGTACAATCGCACTTAGTAACTTGGTAACGGCAAGCACAATGTGAAAGAATCTGCCAGGAGAATAATAAAACATAATAAATAATCGTTTTTAGAATAACAAATGACAATGTCTCCCAGGTCCTGTGGCTTTATGGCGCTGGGTCCTGTTCTGTATCATCTGTAAAGGAGAGCCCCCCTGAGTGTCTGTGTGATGGCCTCCAAAGCCCTCATTATGTGAAGGCTGCAGCGATGGGCTCTAAAGCTGTCATTATGGCTCGGTTGAACTCGCTGCTCTGTGTTTCAACAAGATTTGTGGTTTGACAACCTTTTTTTCTTCAACACAGTCTAAAAAAAAACAAAAAAAAAACGTGCAATCGATTGCACACAGAGGAGACAGGAGATGCTGTAAAAGTAAGACAAATACTCCAAAACGATGGACTCTACTCGAGTCAGTGGATTACTGGGCGGTTTTTCCTGTTTGGTTTTGTTTTGTTCTCACTGGTCGCCCAGTAGGCGAAACAGTTTTTTGCACTGGTACTTTTTTTCTTCTTTACAACCAAACTACAACCCCATTCACCAACCAGATGCTTTTCCTTGTCAAAGTGCTCCTTCACCTTCCCTGTTGGGAGGGTTGATGCTAGCTGGTTCTAGCCATTCAGAGAGGACTGGAATTTCTGGAAAAAAAGGCTTGTCGGGACACGAGTTAGTGCCCACAATGAGTCAGCTGGAGCGTTTAGTGGCCTGAATGCTTTGATAATAGTTGTCCTGTGTACTCCTTCTACACAACACAAAGAGCTGGGATGCTACAGGTCCCGCCGCGATGTGCTGCCGTAACTGCCAATGATTCAGATGAATCTAAAGCCAGGGTTGTAAAAAAAAAAAAAAAAAAAGCTCTGCTGAATCCCAAGGGTCCTTGAAGAGGTTCCAAAATACAGACATTATTATTATTGTTGTCGTATGAATAAAATGTATTATGTATTATAATACAATATTCACCTTGCAATATAAAGGTATTTTTTCTGCATCTGATCTGTATTCAGATCAGAGATTTCAGAGAAATAGAGAGAGAGAAAGAGAAATAGAAACAGAAAGAGAAACAGAGAGAGAGAGAAAGAGAGAGAGAATTCCCCTCGATCTATAAATATCCTGCATTTATAATTTCCTCGCTTCACCAGAGGCATCCCTTCTTCTCCACTGGGTTGCAAAAGATGAGAGCGACTGGCCAACTGCCGGACATCAATGTGACGAAGAGATATTTATTTGAAATTGGGACTCCCTGATTTGCATATATATAGATATGTTGATATAGATATATACGTAGATATAGATATTCATTCCTTTGCCTGCTCAGTGACACTGTCAGTATTGGAATAATGTAATTCATTTTCCTCTATGTGGGGTCATGGATGGCTATGTTGGGTGGCGACAGAAAAGGGCAAAAGGAGGCTAAGGATAAGCAGCCTTGCATATCAATGGTTCCTGATGGATCAGGGACCTAGCTGTTTCTGTACTGTAAAGCAGCTTGATGGTAAATGTAGTACACTCCCTGGACATGATGCTCGTATGTCACACGATGCGCAAGTTCAGCCCCCTCGGACATGACACACACTAGTATGTCACAGGTATGTCACAGGGACATTCCAACCCTTGAGGCTGAGTGCCAAGCCGGGAGGCATTGGGTCCTATTATTTCTATAGTATGAGGATTGATACTATCTGATACTATCCGACTCTCTGGGCAGACACACTAACCAACCATTACAGGAGTGGTTAAACAATAATCATTGTAAATCAACATATTCATTCATGTTGATTTTTCACATATAAAAACAGTGTAATAATATATATATATATATATATATATATATATATATATATATATATATATATATATATATATATATATATATATATATATATATATATATAATATATATATATATATATATATATATATATATATATATAAATGCTAGATGATTTGATTACTCAAAAGGTAATCAACGGAATAACCTCTAGAACTTATACAGACCCATATGTGTGCCAAAAAATTACAACAGGATCATTGTGTAGAATTTCCACCATATGAATGATTCAAATCTAGACAGAGACTGACACACCTAAGCAAGAAAAACAGCTCTGCAAACAACCGCTGTGTGTGTAGTTTATCTGTCTACATCTCTGCCACAAATATGACTGAAGTTACGGGTGCATTATACACATTTATCATTCCGACTGAGGAATCCACACCAGCCATCATACACACGAGAGGAGGGAAAGCACCGTGCCATCAGCATAAACCCCAGAGATGTGTTTGCTATGGCAAGAAAAAAGGCACAACAACAACACAGTGGAAAACTCCCTTTAAAGCCCCAAATAAAGAGTTATGTAACTGCATCCACTGTAGACGCAAAAAGGCCAAACTGATTTACTATTGTGAAATCACTTTCACTGAGTCGTTCTATTTATCTTAAAATGCAGGATTGCTTTTCTTGGAGGTTCCAACCGCTGTGACGTGGGCTTAGCTATAGGGACAAGATGAAGTATAGCAATATGTTGATCCAATACCTCATGACTGTATTGTGAAAACTGGTATTGTGAGGGCCACTGGGGGATTTAAACCCAGGAAAAGACATGCCATATCCCTATAATATGACATGCTGAGCCTGCGAGGCCCACATGGCTAGGAGCCCATCTCCTGTTTCTGTAGTGAAGGGCTCAATGTACAAGCTTGATGTACAAGTACAGCCCCTGGACATGACGCTAGTACTGTATGTCGCAGGGACTTACCTGATGCAACATTTGATGCTGAGTGACAAGCAGGGAGTCACTGGGTTCATTTTCAGAGTATTTACGTATGACCTGGCCGGGGATTGAACCCCGATCTCCCAAGGCCAGTGGGTTATACAATGGTACTACAGTATAAAAATTCCTGATGAAAATGTATACCTAGCGTCATGATACCGATATAATGCGAATGCACAATGCTCTTTCTCAAGGTGTGGTCCAGGCCCAAGGACACAAAGGGTGCATGTGGGTGGTTTCAAATGGACTTTTAAAAGGACTGTTAGCTCTGAGGGTTCACAAACGGAGTTACAGACCTTACAGGTCAGATGTTACAGGTCTGGAACTCTTTTGAAAGTTTGTCTTAAAGTATTTACTAATAATGTTCACTGCACTTCTCGGTGGTGCCTTGTGTCCAGGCAACAAAGTGAATTTCAGGTTCTATACACGTCTTTTGTAAACAGCATTTCTGCTTCTTACAGACTAAAAAGAAATGGAATAAAACACAACCACCACAACAAATTACCGCTACTTTGAAGTCATTATATCAGAAAACAACACCTTCAGTCAGGAGGAATATTGTTAACAGACATAAAACAAAATTATAACAAATAATAAAACACACCAAACAAACAGTAAACAGCCAGCGCAAGAGCCAGAGAAGTGTCAAGGGTGCGTTGCTGTAATCTAATTCTGGGTTGGGCCTTTAAGTCGAGCAAAGCCTGCTCTCTATGGAAAACAGCCCCGTCAGGACCTGTGCGGTCGGCCCCCTCTTTGTGTCACTGTCATTTAGCATCTGCAGCGGCCTGTCAAACAGAATGCCACCCCGGCCCCGGCCATACCAGCCCCACGCGCGAGACAGGATGCTGAACAAAGGGCCCAAGGGATGATAGATGATGTTATACCACGGCGACTGTATTAGTCAGTAAAAGGCAGGGAGCGCTATCCCCTGACAAGCCATGATGGATAGGCTCCTGAAAAGTATGCCATTCTCGGCGTTGAACGCGATGGAGCCATCAGAACTTTAAGGCTACGCGTGGGGAAGGACGCACAGCATGTGCTAGTGTTACGGCTACGGTGACACGCAGAGAGGACATTGCCAGCCATGATTAAAGTACTCTGTGTCCAGATTGTGAGTGGGGAGGTCCCGGTCCCTGACGGATTCCTGACCGCAGCAAAGAAAAGCAAAGAAAACCTATAGGGACACTGTGTGGTTGTGGCATCCTTTCACTTTTTTATCACTTTTATTCTCCTTGGTGACCACCTTCTAACATCTAACAAAATCCCAGACACGCATGCGCACGCACGCACACGCACACACACACACGCACGCACGCACACACACACACACACACACACACACACACACACACACACGCAGAAGGCTTAAATTCTCCAAACTGACATGGTCTCACGCCTCCTCCTCCTCCTCCCCCTGTGAGCTTTGGCAGATCCCAGGATCCGCAGGTTGGAAAAGAATCGCTAGCGATACAATTCCATTTTCACCGACGCCTCCTCATTAGCGCTCTGCCCGAGCCTCACTCACACTCACACACTGACATATGTATTTCTGGACACTGCCCAGGATATTTTCTTTTTATTTTAAAAAACTGCTGCGTCTCCCTGCAGAACCCAGAGGGTTCATGTGTGAGTCATGGCCACAGGCTGCGGCTGATGGAGAATGACACGTCGGGCCTTGGGGCTCGATGGACCAAATGCCATCATGCCCCACTTCAGCTCACAGTGGCGAGGCGCCACAGCCAACCGCCGTCGGCTACCGAGGCAGGCAGCTGTGTCTTGAGAGGACCGCGCTGACGGCAAAGGGGAAAAGAGTCCCATGCAGCCGCCATTCCCCTCGACCGCCAACTGAAATAAATATTAGGTGCATATCTGACAAATCAAAGAGACGGACGGAGGCAAGAAAGAGCTGGCGGGTTGGCAGTTTTATATATTAAGACGTGCAATTGTGAATTTCTGGGAGGGTGCCTAGTCGGCTACCTGTCGACGATGTGACAGTGTGAAATGTTACACAAAATGCATGACCGGTATGGAACCTGCTAAAGTATTTGTGTGCAGCATTATTAAAAAGAATTAATGGTAGTAATTACTGAATATATTAACTGGCTGTGTGTGTGGTGTGTGTGTGTGTGTGTGTGTGTGTGTGTGTGTGTGTGTGTGTGTGTGTGTGTGTGTGTGTGTGTGTGTGTGTGTGTGTGTGTGTGTGTGTGTGTGTGACCTTTACATATACTGCAGATATTAAGTGAAGGCTTACTTCACACTGTACTCAGGGTGTTATAAGTAAAGGTTCTCGGTTCAACGACGTGGTTAGTTGACACTGTGGTATAGACTATAATCTAGATGTCTCAATAGAAGAGTGGGCAGACACACCATCCCAAATTTAAGTTATTAATGTCAAATTAACACTAAAATCTTATTTTTGCCAATTATATCGGAGGCCCGCTTGCAATATCTTCACGGCCCATTGGGAATCGCTGATAATACAGGTCCTTTTAAAAAAAATT
This sequence comes from Benthosema pterotum, assembly GCA_039105355.1. Taxonomy (NCBI): domain Eukaryota; kingdom Metazoa; phylum Chordata; class Actinopteri; order Myctophiformes; family Myctophidae; genus Benthosema; species Benthosema pterotum. Next base: position 24,940,088 of record CM076977.1, read on the forward strand.
AGGATAATGTGATAAAGTTCATTATTTGCCATAATAGTTTTCATAAGCTGTAAGCCATAATCATCAATATTGAATCAATAAAATGTAATGAATCTAAATGAAAGTTTATTCATTTTCATCACATTATAACAAATAATGAACGTTATCACATTATGCTGTTTTTTAAGGGACCTGTATATGACGCGTAGCCGTTTCCTTCCTCAGCCTGCCTTTTCCGCTCCACACGTGTGGAGGTGCAGCTGGGATGCAGCTGGGAGACACGCAGAATGTAGATGCATCTTTGCTGCATATTGATGTAGAAGTGTGGCGTAGCTGGAGCACTTCCTGTCATGTCGCATTAAGCCGAAGGTGCGGCGTAGAAGTAGAAGTCGCACGCAATTAAATCTAACCAAACGTTTCAATTCCATAACAATACCCGTCGAGTTCTGCAAGGTCTAATAGAGTGAAGGTGCCCAAAATGATTATTGGCACACAGATATTGCCGGGTTGGAAAATAAACTATTGCAAATAAATTGAAAATAATTGACAGGATTATAATGGCACAGCCATTATCCATTCACTGCATAGACTTCCTATCCCCTCCAGAGTAGAACACAGAACAGATCTCCCTGTTGATCCGTCAATGCCTCTGCGGTAATACCTCCCTTTTCTAAGCCAAGGAAATGCTTGAAAAAATGTATTTCTTGCGACGCTGTCTTGTGATATTGATAAACAAGAACTACAATGACAGTTCCATTTAGGCAATCCAGAACACAATTGACCGATCGATCTTTCAGACATGCTATGGAAATGGCACAAAAACACTTTCGAGATTGTAAAATTGTTTAGTGTTGAGATACCAGAACCAACACTGAGGTACTGCAATGGTTCCGTCACATTTGGAACCGTTTCCAAAACCTATGGCCATTCTCTAACTTAATCAAAAAGTATACTCGTCAATGGCAATCAAAACATGTACTTTTTGGCCTACTAACAGCAAGTCAAAGAATGGCATGGTCGGTCCAGCAGTTTGTAAAGTTTGTATACAATTTCGTAAACCACACAAACACGCCAGCATACCCACAGACAGACGTGCATGACTGACCCTCTCATAGAAGGCAATCAGCTCCAGCAGAGCCAGGGTGTAAAACTGCAGCCATCCCACGAAAAGCCCCCCACATGCGCCCTGCATTTGACGTCAAAAGGGGCTAGAGGTCAGCGAGAGCAACCACGTCAAAAGGAAACCCAAGCAAAATGTTTATGGCGTTGCTCTGCGAGGGGGCCACTTTTACTGCGACACACCTGGCAACAGAGCCACGGACCCTCAGAAGTCGGGGGTCATTAACCCCTTGGCCTCACTTGCCTTTGTTTTGGACGGTGACTGCATCTGTTTCACAGGAGCAGCACGCAGCGCAGTCTACAGGAGTCAATGTAGCAAGTGAAGGAAGCATGCCAGCTGCAAGCCAAGAGGGTCCAGAGGAAAAGGGGGTCGTGGTGGTGGGGGCTTGCATGGCCATCGGCCAAGGGGGAGCGACAGCGGAAGATTAATCTATGCGTCGGTCAGACCACCTCTGGCTCCCCTCTTTCCAACAAAAATCAGGAAGCCAGGCATCGGTTGGCCATGTCTCCATCTGTGGTGGAATGTGTGACTTGTTGAGTGAGCTTTGTTCGCTTTGACCTCTGTGTTCAAGCAAAGGAGCCATATGGGTTTGTCATCAGAGCCACATTGATACACCGGCCTTTATTTATTTATTTATTTTTTAATGGCAGACTATGCATTTATGTAGCTAATACGTACGGATTCTAAAGGGGAATTGTTCAGCCCTATTCAAAAAACATTCATCAAATAACAAAATCCAAGCTAAAAATACAGTACAAGCTTGTAGATCAGCAATGTTTGTAATTTGAAGTCCTCACCTGTGACATTAAAGCGGTTAAGGAAATATAGCAGTGGTTTTCAACAAGTGGTCTGGGGTCCACCAGTGGTCCCTGAGAGGATTCCAGGTGATCCCCAGGCTAAATGATGGAAAGTTGGTTAAGCAGATGCAACTCTTTGAGAGCATACGAATGAAACCAAATGGACCCTTGCAGGTCCATTTGGATTCATGTTTACACCCTCAAGAGTTAAAATATTCCTCATCTGAATTAGCCTAAGTCTACACAAGTAGAGAATATAGGAGATCAATGGTCATTTTGATCTGTATGTTTGACTGCTTTGTTTTCTCTGAAATCCAACCTGGAATTGTGGACAAAAGCAAAAGAAATCTTTCGTTTTGGGATCTATGGGACTAAAATGTCATCAAATGGTGGTCCGTGGATCAAATTCTGAATAAATGGTGGTCCCTGGGATGAAAAAGGTTGAAAACCCCTGACCTATAATGATCAGGAAACGTCAGTATACACACACTTCACTATACTCACTGAGCGAACACGCAGTGCCATAGTGGCCCCTGGTATGAAAAAGGTTGAAAAACACTGTTATATAGGTTACTCAAATTCAATTGAAATTCATGTCAAAGTAATGCCACAACATTTTAAAATTGCTGGACTAGGAGATTGTGATCGTCGTGTCCTCAGAGCCACAAATCCAGCCTGGCTTCCCACTGCATTTCGTCACTGAGGGAGGATGATGATCTCCTTTTTTTCCACAGCGTGTTATGGCGGTGCAGTCCTTCTGCAAAGGGCGAGGGCTGGGTGTGGGGCGGCGAGGCGACAGTAATAGCATGTGACAGTTCCTAGTCCTACCCAGGGATAAAAATATTAAATCTTTCCTTTTTTTTAAAAGGCGAGGAGTCAATTTGATTTTTTTTTTCCTTTTCTCTCGTCCCAGTAGAGACGATGGGATGCAAAACGGAAGAAAGGTTTCCTTCCGTCCCTACATGTGCAGTGGAAATCAATCAATTAGCTGTTTAAGTCTGTGAGATGAGACACTTTGTGATTGAACCTAGGGGGAGGCAGTACGCTGATGCAGAGTGCTCTGACTGCATGCCCACAATGAGGTCAGCACGTGACCTTCTAGCACTGGATACACACACACAGACACAACAGCTATACTTGTGAGGACATCCGACACTGAAATGCAAGGTTATATTAATGCTGTTTTTTAGAGTTTTCTTTTAACCTTAAGCTATGGGGCCAAAAATAGCAGAGCTATGAGCACACAACGGATTGCACTGTGACACATTGTAGAATAGATTGTTTATTTCTTGGCGTGTGTCACCGGCACGTGAGTAAAATTCAAGTATACATCCAACACTAAATGTAAACAACATTAATCCTAACCCCAATCTGAATGTTTTCCCCAATCGTACGCATGAAAAACTAAAAATAAAACATAAGTCTTGCGAGGAACAGGGAAATTGCATCGAGTTCTCGAATGTCCGTGTGAACACGAAACCAAATGGACCCTTGCGGGTCCATTTGGTTTCGTGTTCACACGGGCATTTGAGTCCTCACCGGTATAGCACTACAATCAGATGCAAACACACAAACACGCCCCCTTCTGCAGAGCTCTGGGCGGAATGGTTAAGGAGCATCTGAGTGAATCCCCATAACGCTGTGCCATCCTGACATGCTGTGTGGGGGTAGCCAGTGCACATATTGCTCAGTGTGCATGCCACGCATGGCTAAAAATACTTTGACCGCACGCAATAGCCACGCTCCAGAGGATTCAACGTTGTACAAACGTACGTCTCCCGAGTGCAACGGATCCTCCTCGCCCCCTTGAAGTCAGCAACCCTCGAAAAAAAAACTCGCCGTTTTGATGCTGGCTGCCTTTAATCGGTGTCTGCTCTACTATAATAGGCCTGGGCCGATAGGACGTGGCCGTATCGTGATATGTCGGCGGTTCACGGTCTTTTTTTCTGGGTCACGGCCCACTATAACAGTCTTGAAAAGTGTTTCCCAACCCACCCCAGTCTGGTCGCTTAGCGCGGCAGCAAAATGGCCGCTGTGTTAACGTTGCAGCCAAAATTGCTAAGTGCCTGCTGTCATTTTCATTGCATTGTATTATAACGTAAAATGCTAGGATATTATCGACTCAATGTGCTGTACATTATTGTCTATTGTAAAAAATAAATATCAATTTTAAGACAAATTCCACGTTGTCCCGGCAGCCTGCTACTTACTGCGCACATTTCAGTCTGACAGTCACTCCCTTTTCCTCCAAGCGAAGACATTTGTAATCATAAATCACTGAAAATGTCTCCCAGCAGAAAGGTTACAGGCTTCTAATTTGATTCATATTTCTTACCTTTTTTTCAAATTATTATTCATATTTCCCAGATCCCCACATCGCATTTGATTCTGAGAGGTTCACTGATTTATGGCTGGTTAAGAGCTGCTGACATTTACCCATAAATATGAATTCTAAATTTACATGCAAGTTGTGCCAGTCAGTGAATATTCTGAAAGGGAGACATGTCCCAGTCATGAGAAATTAATCATCAAAATGCTAATTAACTTGTTGAATAAACATGGGCAATGGAGAAATCTGTCATCGCTCACTTTTTGGACAGAAAGTAAAAATGAATGAAAACAGCTAAAGGCGTCAAACAGGCAGAATACACTCATTCGGCCTTTTTTCCCTTTATAACCTGTTGGAACGTGTTTGAGAGAATGATAAATCATGAATGAACAATTAAATGGATTGCGATACAGTGGCATTATCCTTGAAAACAATCACGGGCCATAATCCTGCCTTCCCTTTCATTTGTCACTCAAATCCCACGCATGGAAATGGAAATCAGTCTTGTAACTATTATCTAAACATGGGGGGGAGCTAAACAAGCAAGTCTACACGTGTTGCACAAAAGGCTTATTCATGCCTGGCAGAGGCTACCACCCATCCTTGAGATTCTCTTTTAATTCATGATGCAACACATTGAATCCTTAATGATACTTTATCCTCTTCCCCTCTTTTATAAGATTTCTGCTAGCAATTCCTTCAAGCTAGAAAGCGACTTTGCTGCAGTCCCACATGGTGTGTTCGCTCAGTGAGTAAAGTGAACTGTGTGTATACTGACGTTTCTTGATCACTATAGGTCAGGGGTTTTCAACAGGTGGTCCGGGGACCACCAGTGGCCCTTGAGAAGGTTCCAGGTGGTCCCCAGGGTAAATGAGGTAAAGTTGGTTAGGTAGATGCAACTCTTGAGAATGTAAAAATGAAACCAAATGGACCCTTGCGGGTCCATTTGGTTTCATTTTTACACTGTCAAGAGTTAAAATATTCGTCGTCTGAATTAGCAGCACTTAATTAAGACGTTGACACCGTTTTGTTTGCAAAATCCAGCCTGGAATTGTGGACAAAGCCAAAAGAAATCTAAATGGTGGTCCGTGGCTCAAATGCTGAATAAATGGTGGTCCCTGGAGTCAAAAAGGTTGAAAACCCCTGCTATAAGTGATTCCTTCCATGATCAAATTAAAGTACCTTCTTCTCACAGACATTTTACCTTGACTATTGACGTATGAAACGGCATGTTTTCATACAATTGCTAGTTGTAATATGATGATGTCATGTTCCCAGGTAAATGATTAATAGTTAGGCACTATTAACACTGAGTGTAGGAATGGTACCAAATTAATCTGTAAGGGTTAGGGTTAGGGTTAGGGGTCACTGCACTGTTTTAGAGAGGGTGAAAGGGGGGGGGGGGGGCCCATCTCTCTCTCTCTCTCTCTCTCTTCCCCCGAGTGCAGCATTCTGCATTCTGTGTGGGCTCTCACTATGCGTACACAGAAGATGCATCCGAATGCTAGGTCTAAATGTCATCCAACTGAATTCTAGCTGGACACTTTCTTTTAAGCAAAAAACACTACAGCTGGTCCCAAAATAAACTGAGTTTCATAACGTGTGGCTGTCGGGTGGAAACCTTGCAAGTCCAACACAGTTACTTTTTAGGAAATGTAAAACAAAAAACACCTGTGTTCCAATGGATCCAATTAATGTAATCATTATTACTAGTCACATGTTGTTGTTAATACATTTTCTCTATTTAGAACACACAACAATGCTTAACAAAGTGCAATTTCATCCCTACACTTTGTTAGGTTGTAGATTAGCTATTTCGGCTACTACCGTATTTGAAACGATTATGTGATTAATTCTTTTCCACAACTCTCTGCCATCATGTTTCACACCTCAAGACGACAGCATCTCACTCTATTTATATAGCTTCCTCACATTAAGGTAGGTAAGTGATTTCACTTGTATTTTTTCCCCATTTTAATTCTCCCCACTCCTCTTTCCACATACACACACCGCCTCAAAATAAATATTGAGGGTGAATTTATAATGCTACATCAAGAGAAAGGCTCCAATCACAGAAATGACAATAGTTTCTATAATTCACATGTATATTCTCATGCTGTCATACTTTCTGATACAGACAAACATTCCTAACAACATCAACAGACACAGAAACTATAGCAAACAAAAACCCCAATGTTCCTATTTTGCCCCAAATGTTCAGCTGGATGGAAGCTTGGCTATTTTCAGATATGTAGTGTAGAGACAGTAGGATTCCAAACAAAAGGGGGGCTTAGTATGGATCCCTGTGGGACTCTGTCCACCAAGGCATAGGCCAGGGGTTTAACCTCTTGCGTGCACGCCTTGATCCAAAATGAGCCGATTCTTAGGGAGGAACATTTTTGGTGTGTAATGTCCATTTCAACTACAGAGGGTCTAAATGGTTATGGTTCTACACATTGTCACCTGCAAGATACAAAGCAATCAGCATGAACCTTCTTCTTGCTGCAACGGAATGCATAAAGACATGCAAGGATGCCCCCCCCTCCCAAACAATCCATACCTCCAATGTGCAAGGTAACCTGTTTTTCGCGGCCTCAGATGGTGGCGTTTCTACCAACTCAAGGCGTGAAAGCAGTGGTGGATGTCAAGATTTCTCCTGACGCTCTTTCACCACTGATCAATTCCCCTTCCTCCATCCCCTGGCCTGCCATGGCACATCAGCATCAATACAGCACAAGTACAGTCAGTGGCTTGATGCATTTTCCTCTCAAGAGACTATTGGTGACCAAAATGGCATCTAGGACGCTAAATAAATAAATAAATATTCTCTTGAAGCGGCACAATGGAATCCATTCTGTGCAATGAAGAGAGAAGCACCTATTATTTTTCCCTGAGGTACCTGAGCATAATAATAAATAGTGTATCATCAAGCAGTAAAGTTACGCAATTTCTAAAAGCTCTGAAGCTGGAATTTTGAGGACAGGCCTACCTGAATGTAGATTGGGAGGGTTAAATGAACAGCTTCGAAAAGCTGCATTTACACAGGCCTACATGAAACAAACCGTTGTTTAAAATTTTCATTTTATTCAAGTGAATGGTTGTTCATCATGGCCCATGTTTTGATGTTGCAACCTAATCACAGCGGCACAAACCTTGTGACAAACGCACAAACGTTGCAATGGGTTCCAGTAAATAGCAGATCTCACAAAATCTTGACTTTAAAGATCTGCACTATATGTGGCAAAGGGATGCAGTGTAACAGGAAGAAAGAAGAGGGAAATATGCATGGAAACTGGATTTAAGCTGGTTATGGGTTGGTTGGTTGGTTCTGTATAGAGCTGATTTGATGTGTTACTATAAGATCATAGAAGTGCAGTGATGAAGCTCCTTTGCGAGGGGAGGGCAAAGAGGGGGAAGTCAGCTCTTGTTAAACAAAGCAAACGATGTGACTTTCCTGCGTCAGCATGTACAGTATGCAACATGAGGAGCACTGTGCTCATTACACTGCTCTGCTCTTTTTTTTTTGCATGGCTCCCATTCAAGCTGCAATCAGGGAGAGTCTGGCGCAAACAGAGCCTGTCAAAAGCCACTTCACTTAACTAGGTCCATAGCCACAACGCCTGCACAAAGAGTCATTTTAGAAAAGGCCCCCCGTTTATTTCTCATCACGGCACAATGATGTCTGCTATAAATATGCTGTCCCGCTGCAACGACATAAAGGTTGGCTGAAAGAAACCCCCTAACCAGTGGTTGCTTGAGTTACAACAGAAATCTATAAGCCCACGACGAGTCACATCACACTGAATTGTGAGCATTTCGAGCTGCTCCTTTTGTGTAGACACTATAATAAAAGTGCCCTCAAATGCAGGTACCTGTACTTCACACAGCTGCACGCAAAAACCCCACAGCACCGAGCGTTACTGAGGGCGGCAGTGCTTTGATAAAACCTTGACTGTGCGCCAGGCTGTTCATGCCACATCATGTGGTTTGATCAACCCCACCAAGAACATAACCTGGCGCTTTACCCACAGTGCACAGTGGCTCTCCTCTGCCCCAAACGCTGCACAGTGACAGCTGGATCAGCCCTGATAGGCTGGGAAAGGGAAGGGCATGTCAACCGTCAATACGCGCCCCCCCCCCCCCCTCCTCCATGTGCCTCATGCGCCAACCTTGACTGTACAGGGCGCAGGATGGCAGAACAGAATAACAGATAAGCGCTGGGTCCCGGGCCCAATTACAGGAGGCAGGTTACAAGCGTTCTCGTTACCATGGCTCTGAGCGCTGACCATACAGTGTCGGAGGGCGATCTCGGGGATCAAGCGCGCAGAGAGGCCAGAGATTGACAGCCGGGCCTTTCTCCCGGTGACAGTTTTCTATGTAACTCGCTCACCGTGTGAGTGATGGAGGAGCAAGCGGCGGGCGAGCTGTCCACTGCATCTCCAGCGATAGAACGGCCCCTCAAAGATGCCAAGCTCTGACAGGCGCCGCCGGCGGTCTGTGTGCCGCTGAGCGACCCCGGGATGAAACTGTACTTATGCAATGATTTCCCCAACCTTGCCAAATGACACACTACTTTACTATGCTCAATGCCATAATTCCACATTGCCCACAGAGGATAAATCACTAACATCGAGCGCCCCACCCCATGCGCTCTCATGAGCCGTGGGAGCACAACAGCATTGCGTTACTACAAATCAATATAGCATGATATAACATTTTCATTACTTTAGTTAAGACAACGCTGTCGCGTTCTGCTCTATGCTATATCGTTGCATATAGCATAGAGCAGAACACGACAGCGTGGCTATGGCCCTGGCAGATCTATGAAACCGGATGTGTGATGATGTCATGCAGTTTCTGCTGTCTTGACCAATCTGTCCTCTCAGCATCTGTGCAATAATCTCCGGGTCACGAATCCCGGAAGTGACGTTCAGTCCCCGTTTCTTTTACCCATGTAAGCGACATTCAGGGGTCAAATCTGAGATAATGGGCTCCATTTTCGTCACCGCTAAACCCCTTATCCCTTAACTTCTTTGCCTTTTTAAACTATTAAAAAAGAACATTTTATAATAGTTTAAGTGGCCAGTCTACAAGTTCACAATGTGTCAATAGAGTGGCATGTTGAACTATCCCAAAAGGTTTTTCAAAATAGTAAAAGAATGAAAAGGGGTTTAGGATAAGGGGTTTAGATGGTAACGAAAATGGAGCCCAATGTCTTTTGAATGCATGGGATAGAATGGGTGCGGATGCAACGGCCATTTCAAAATGGCCGCGCCCATTCTGTTCCAAGTGAAAGTCAACAACACAACGATTGTCAGACGATGCACTCGGATCAAACGATCCAAGAGGATTAAATAATAGAATCAAATAATTGTCATGTTATTCCCTTCCGTTGTGTTTGGCGGGTAGGCCTGCAGGTCAGTGGTATGCGAGTTAAGAGCATTTTATTTGTTTATTTTAATGATTTTATCAATTAATTGTGAATATTATTATTATCAAAACACATTATAAAAATGTTGGTGTTTGGTAATTATTTGAGGCCCACTTGAATATGCTCACCGTCCTGCCCCCCCTTCCGCAGGTTGAGGTTCAACTTACTTACAATGTTCAACACAATTCCGGGACTTTGCATCTGACCTTGAAGGAAGGCCGCAGTTCAGTGACACTGACAACACAGCAGAGACCACTTCTGATCCAAACTCACAGGGATTGCTAATGAACCATTGACCTATAAATGGACCTCTGGAAATGACAGCTACCAATATTGACCTTTAAAACCGCAGTAAATATCAACAGCGTACTCTCTGGGCGCGGCGTACGGACGCAGCGCCTGTGGCGGAGGTCAAGACTCCATTAAGGTCATCACCAAGACTGCATTAGAACAATTAAAGTGAAACACTGCCCTGACATGAAATGGAACGTTGATAATCTGACAGCCAGTAATTCCCAGTGGACGAAAAAGTCACGCAATTAGGTGGATGTGTGATATCTCAATATTATGTTGATATGCAGTCTGGGATTTTGCACGCACTGATGTGATCTTGGGCAGCAACCTACCTCATCCAAATATGGGTGGATGTGTTGTGTATTCTTTTATGTAACAATGATGCAGGATGAATTAAAACTTGTAAGACACAGTATGGATGAAATGGATCATCGTCTTCATACCTGGATGTGGGAAAGCCTACTGAGTTTTTGGCCTCGACAGCCCTAGATGTAGGGTGGCAATGGGGACAAGCAAGCTTCTTAAAGGGGAATTACACCCATTTTCAAAATTTTCCTGAGAGGGTACAAATGGAACCAAATGTAGGGTCATTAACATGGTGAAATACATCTTGGTGATGTCATCAGACGTATTTCACCATGTTAATGTTTTTTTCAGACCTCCTTTTTTAGGAAATACAAAATTGGGGGAACTTTTTTATCATGTCCACACAACATCTCTAAGGTATATTAATGACATATTAAAATGTTGAAAATGGGTGGAGTTCCCCTTTAATTAGAAACAGAGCAGCGCCTCCCTCGCCGAGGCGTGCCATTGGAAAATAAATAAGACATGCAACGGCTCAGAATGACGACTGAGGCTGAGAAAACACAAGTCATGCACTATGGGAAGGTGAGAACAGCATTAATGGACGGTACAACTAACTGAGCACAACAGGGTGTCAATTAAGACACAGTCCAACTACTAATATTCATTGATGATCATTGATCCAATAGCAATCATGAACCAGGCAAAAACAAAATCGCCAATGTTCATTTAACTGAATATGTTACAGGTACAAGTACATTTGGTTTCATTTGTTACTTTGATACTTCCAACATTTAATGATGGTGATGGTCTGAGAGTGTACAAATGGAACATTGATTTTTCTCACTTTTGTTTTTTGTTCCATCTGTGCACCGAGTTATGACAACCCTTGGCCATAATGCATTTCCAACCAGTGGGTCCATGCAATTAAAATGTTTAAGAAACCACCTCTTTAGTTATTTCCTTGGGCTGTGTGTATAGCATAAACATGTCCTAAAATGTCCAGAATGAATCTTTTTCGTATATCAGTGCGAGCGAGACCCAAAGCCCCCTCTGCCTGTATTTAGGACTCATTTTAATGATCCTGAATGTGTCTGGGTGTCAATCTTAAAGCTGTAAAACATGGCGTCAATGGTACGGCCACGCCTGCGACCAAAAACCACAAGTTTGCAACATGCTCTACATCACAATCATAGTGGAGACAACTCCGTTCACTCCAATGGACCAATATTTTCACAACAATTTACTTCCAGTAAAGTCAGCAGTAAACACTCCCAGGCAGCGCAGTCGGGTTGCAGGGGAAGAGACTGGTATTGGTGCACTTTTAAAAAGGTACTTTTCCATTGAGAAATGTAGGCCTTCATGTTGGGACGCCTACTACAAATAATAATACCTGAAGCTCCTACTGTGAATAACACCCTTTCACCAGTTTGATAAACGTATTTGACGTCTGCCTCAAATTTGTCAATTTCCTTTCCTATTGTGAAACTGTTGATATTTGTAGGACTACGTTTTTTGTATGGTCACACTAGTGAAAGTGAACGTAATTAGTAGTTACATGGTGTAAAAACACATGTAACATTACATTACGTTACGATCACTTTTATACATATATAGCATATTTTGTCCAATGGCAAAAACAAATAAATCATACAAATCAAATAGGCACTTTTATTTTTACCATGTGCCTTAGAAATGCCATCTGAAAAATGTAATTCCAAAAGCAGCTTTACCGCTGTTAGAACAATTTAGGACCTTCATTTCCATGACTTTGTTTTAAGACCTTTTAAAACGTTATATGGACCCAAGGGAACCTTTGTTTGTTGAGGAAGGCGCAGGGGATGTGAGGAAGAACATTTCCTATTACGGTTGGTTGGTTTATTAGTGACAGGGGCAGAATTCTACTCAGTATACCAGTAAAGTTCTTTCTCTGTGCAAAAAATAAATAAATAAGCTACTTAATAAGCTGCCTCAACAACATCTCCTTAACCACATCCTGACAAACACCCCGGTATATACAGATTTAATAGTGATAAACATATTTCTACTCATTAGTATTCATTATTATTAATTATATGTCCGTTGCTGCGAAATGAATACACTACTTGGACAAGTGTGTCACTCAAAAGTAGGAAAAACATCCTCAAAAAACATACCGGTATATACAGATTTAATGCCGATAAACATTTTTCTAATTATTAATATTCATTATTATGTTTGTTGCTACAACTTGGACATGTGTGTCACTCAAAAGTAGGAAAAACAGACTCACAACACATTGCATATAATTGACCAGTTGGGAACTTGCAAATCAGATATGTTTGCACTGATGGGTCATTTAAACAATGAAAGTGGGCCTGGGGTTCTGTTACCAAATAAAAACATGAAACGTATTCACATGAGCTTGTGGCTAAATAACTCGGACACGGCAGAACACAGGTCCTTGTTTCCCTGTGTTGTGAACAAGCAACAGTCAGCCTATACAGCCGTACAGCTTCTCATCCACAGCGCAGGTGTGTTGCCGCACACAGCAAACTGTCAAAGTCAAGACTATTCCTCGGGTGCCCGCCTGCCCGCCCGCCCCCGACCCGCGCTCCACCCCGACCTTCATGCCCCCAGCGGCGAAGTCCGCGCAGCAAATCCGAAAAGCCTCGCAGCGTCTCCATGGCGACGGGCGGGCTCCGGTCGAGCAGATGGCCTCTGTGTTTGTTGAGCGGCAATTAAGAGAGAGAGAGAAAGACAGAGAGAGAGAGAGAGAGAGAGAGAGAGTAGAGAAGTGGAGAAGAAACTGGGTCAGGATGGGAAGGGGGAGAGGGGGGTGGGGGGTGCCGGGCACAGCCCTGGGAGCGTCCACTATGAACGCTTGCCTGCCTCTATACCTCGGGGCCTGGGCACACACACATGCACACACACACATGCACATATGCACACACACACGTTTGTATTGCTATACTTGTGGAGACAGCAACATAGGACGGCGATTTTATGAATGCCGTTTCTAGCCCAACTCTAAAAGGCGGCAATTTCAGCCAACATACAAGTTCATCTGCTCCCTTCGGTGTGGTGTGACACTGCCTGGAGCACATAACATAGGCTCTAAAGGCTTATTCATACACCATCTTTTAGGTGATAAGGTGACCACCAAAACAGTGGTCAGTAAAAACAGAGAGACGAGTGGTGAAGCTCTTACTTGTTGTAGTTTCCAGCGGTCGCCTTATGAGCTAAAACTGAAGAATAAAGAGGCCGAGGGGACGAAGAAACCTGTGCAAACAAACAGTAGTCTAACATTCCACTACACTTGTGGGGACATTTGGCCCTCACAAGCATAGCAATGCAAACACACACACACACACACACACACACACACACACACACACACACACACACACACACACACACACACACACACACACACACACACACACACACACACACACACACACAAGGACTCACGCTCCGCTGCATCCACTACCCCTTCACCGCTCATCCCGGCAAATACAAATAACCCCCCCCCCCCCCCTCCCCTCCCCCATATTGCCGTCATGTGGCATCAGTTGTGAGGTTGAAAGAGACCCCCATCCCCCCCCTGCAGTCCAACAGAAACACACCACATGTGCAGTGTGCTGCTGCGTACAGCGAGGTCACAGACACTTCCACCCAGAACTACTCCAGCGGATCCTACACACTATACTATACACAACATCCCGCTGGCCATGGGATTAACCCTTTAAACCCTCTCCTCCCCCTCGTGACACGTCGCTGTACCCGCTACCAACGAGAACGCTGGCCCGCTGTGGCAGCTTTTTTTATGTTGACTCTTCTCATCAGTGTTGCCAACTAGGCGCATTTGTCGCTATATTTAGCTTACCCTTAGTACCAAAATTTGTGAAAAACTCCTGGCGGAAAATCTAGTGCTTTTTGGCTGGTGAGTTGACCATCGTTTTTCACCATTTTTCCTCCTATGATAGAGTCCTCCTTCATTCCTTCCTTCCTAGAACATACCATTCATAATCATAACCAAATGGACTCTTATAGATCTTTAACTCTTGAGGTTGTAAAATGAAACCATTCTTTCTACGCTCTCAAGAGGTAAATTAGTCAGAGAGACTAAAGTCAACATCAAATGGTGGTCTGTGGCTAAAATGCAAAATAAATAGTGGGCCCTGGTATGAAAATGGTTGAAATTCACTGCTCTAGCGCATTCTAGTGCATTTTGGAAGTGCCACTAGTGCATTTTGGATTTTGGCAGTTGCCAAGACTGCTTCCCATTCTGCCAACATTAGTAATACTTTCGGGGGGTAAGGGGGTTGGGGGCATACTCAATCGGCTTCCTTCCTCCACAGAGCCATTTGGGGCCCTGTAGCTGTGTTCATCTGAAATCCATTTGAAACCTGGGACACCCCATTTAAAACCTCTGAAACCCCATACCACCACCCACCAACCCAGCCCCTCCCCCCTTGTTAGGGCTTAATGGAATTCGGCATATGGTGCTTATTTACTAGCGGCGCGTTGATGAGGTTAGGTGACATTTCATCTGTGGTTCGTACAATGATGACATGATACCCGTCCAGTTCTAGGCAGGGGCCCGGGCCAGCCGACGTGTTTGTATAAAAGGCTATATTTTTTAAATGGCGGATATGAGAGTTTTTTGTTTTATTTTCTTTTTCCACTGATCCAGTGGGGCTTCGCTGTCCAGACAGAGCCTAACGAGCTGGAAAAGAAACAAATTAAACTTTTGTATTTATTTGCGCTGCCCTCTCTCCAGCCCAGCCAGCCATGCAGCACTCCCAAGGTGCTCACACTGGAGTCACGGCCAGGAACTCTTGTTGGAAGGCAAACTTGGAACACAGCCCTATTCAGAACAGCATGACCTCGCACGAGTCCCCAATCCCCCACCCGCCACGCCGACATCCAAATACCCCTTTCCGCTCCTTCGTCCGTCAACCCACCCGGCCCCCAACCCCCCCGTCTGTTGGACTTTTTGGCTCTCGTAAATCTCTTTTTTTCTTCTTCCATGACTGAGGAAAGCGCGATCATTCAGCATATAAACACTTGGCAAAGTGACTAAGCAAGCAGGAGCAGGAATGCCATTCTTTTTTTATTATTATTTTAAAGGGGGGGTCTGTTGCAGTATTCAACAAAATATACTGTCGAATATATATAAAATATCATGTTTCCCATTCCTTTCCATTTCATTTCCCTTTTTTCGCTTCTATTTCTAGGGGCTGTGTAATGATGACAAAGAGCATACACTGCGCTAGAAACAACTACTTCCATATGCACACACCAATGGCCTACTTGTGTCCACAGCACAGTGCGCTTTTAACACAATGTTTGGCACCAGAAGGAAAATCAATTGGAGACACAAGTCATGAACACGTGATGCTCAAATGAGGCCTAAATCTGTGCGTTAGTGACTGCACCAGAATGGCAGGGTCGAACTTGAGAGTGTGTGGAGAATTTTAGTCAGTTATCATGATAAATACGATCATGAATTTTGCATGGCATGGCATGCATGCATATTTCCATTACAATTACTCAATTAAACATTTTCGAACCTTTAGTATTTCTACATGGCAATACTGTTTTCACTTACAGTGCATTTTGTAAACATTAGCAACAAATGCAAATGCTTCTTCCACCATCGCAAGGCAGAAGGATTTGTTTACACCCTGGGGAGGTTCTGTT
>CM076977.1:24958531-25328531 GCA_039105355.1 Benthosema pterotum
CGCACACACACACACACGCACACACGCACACACACACACGCACACACACACACACACACACAAAATCCACTATAGTGACAACGCCCTGGTCGCAACCATGCCGCAACCACTTGCTTACTAGTCAACCAGGACTTCTGGTGACGTTTGAACTATAGCTTCTGGTCACGTTTGGCTAGGGACCAGGTCGCGACTGGTGGCTTACAAGTTATTATTATTATATTATTATTATTATTATTATTATTTTATTATAGATGCTAGAACAGTGTCTTCTATTTCGGCATACTATCTTCCCAGAAAGAGAAAGAATGCAGTTACCATCATAGTGAACATTAAGGATGAATTAGTCTATATGAAAAGAAGGTTAAAAAGATTGAAGAGCTCCTTTAAGAACTTAAAAAGGAGAATAGATTCTGGTGCAGTCAGTAGGGAGATTCTGTATAAGGAAGAAGCTGGCAGGAATTCAAACATTTATCCTAAAAATAATGACTAATAATAAGGAACCGAAATCAAAAAGGGGCTCTGCAGATTAAGACAAACACAAGAGGCGAGGCGAGGCCTTATACACCATCTGTTGGTTTCCTTTTTTCCCTATACTTCACAGACAGTATGTTTAGGTTTCCGAGCTATAAACTAGTCACAACCATAAGCAAATAGTTACGACCAGGTTGCAACTAATTGCTCGCTAGTCGTGACCACAAGCAACTAGTCACGATCAGGCGCGTAGCGTGCGTCGGACATCAGCCTCGGCCAGTAGAACCCCCCCCCCCCCCCCCCCCGCATAGCGGCGGACATCTAAACCGGGCGATAGATAAAGCCGTTGTTACTTTCTAATAAGTAATGCAAGAAAGAGAAGCGTGAATGAAACGTCAATAAATACACAGTGCAAGTATATTTGTATATATGTATAAGTAGGCTATATGTATTTTCGTTTATTCTCAAAATTTGTATTTACAAATACCTTTCATCCCCAGCCTCTCAAGGCAAGTACAAAAGGTTTTAGGCTACTGGAAATAGATGGGCGCATAGGCCATTAACACCTATTGTTTTGGGGGGCCAACTTTGCCACCTCCAGTCACCAGGACCAGTTAAACAGGTTTTGACCCATTTGATAACAATAGCCTGGATGAATAGCGGGGCGTCAAGCCGTCTAACACCCCCAACACTAAGCTACTCATGGTGTCTGTCTGTCTGTTCCCCTGAATTCTCGGCCCCAGTGTACTGTACCTCAGCCTGGGCCAGCAAAATAATTCGGGGCCATGGCTCCAATGGCCCCAATGACGCTACGCCTCTGGTCACGACCATGACCAGTAAGGAGGAAGTCACGGGAAACTAGTGGGAAACTAGTCACTCACGACCAGGACGCGACCAAGTCATTGCTAGTGGATTTCGCTGTCTCTCCAATTAACTGTTGCACCGCTGCGTCCCATTGCAGCTTTTGCACCAAACTGAGCCCTGCATGGCGCCTACACAATAAGCTTATAGCTTCATGACAGAGAGGACGAATAAACCTGGGTTTGTTTTTTGATTTTTTTTTTTTTTTCAAGCAAACCCCCCTCCTCTCCAACCGCTGTTTGCTTTGAAGCGCCGAGATCACTCAGATAGAGAGAGAGAGAGAGAGAGAGAGAGAGAGGGAGAAGAGATACCGGAATATTAAATGGGCGACCGCACCATCACTCATTAAAATGGGGGGAAACGCTTCGTAAAACAAACCCCCTTTTGTGTGGCCTCCCTCACCCCCACACCGCCCAGTGCAGTACACATCATCCTCACAGAGAGCCGAGAGGCGAGGGAAGAGGCACACAGGGAAAGAGAGAGAGAAAGAGATAGAGACAGACAGAGAGGCGAGAGAGAGAGAAGGGCTGGGCGATGTGACTACAAATCAATCCGGATTATTTCTACCTGGTGCTCTCAAGATTTTGCAAAGGTAACAGATCCACAAGTGTGTGTATCTGCTACAGTCGATGCTTTTGCGACATGGTATGACCAAGAAAGCCATTCATTTAAGACAGTGATTTTCAACCAGTGGTCCTTGAGAGAGTTCCATTTGGTCCTCAGACTAAATGATAAGAAAGTGATGATAATGAAAGTTGATTAAACGGATGTAACTCTTTGAGAGCGTAAAAATGAAACCAAATGGACCCTTGCGGGTCCATTTGGTTTCATGTTTACACTCTCAAAGAGTTAATATATCCATCATGTGAATTAGCCCAAGTCTACACAACGAGAGAATGTAGAAGATTAATGGTCATTTTGATCTGTTGTGCTTGACTGTTTTGTTTACCGAATCCAGCCTGGAATTGTGGACAAAAGCAAAACAAATCTTTACTTTTGGGGTCTGTGGGTCCGTGGCTCAAATGCTGAATAAATAGTGGGCCCTGGTATCAAAAAGGTTGAAAACCACTGATTTAAGAAGTGGGGAGTGGAATATTAAGATAAAAGGTTCCCTGGGTTAATTGACACGCCCTATCGGGGAGCAGGTGGGTGCAGAGAGTCAGACAGACAGAAGAGGAGAGGAGAGGAGAGGAGGGTGCCATGTGGCAGGCGGGGCAGCAGAAAGTAAAGATGACACACTTATGACAGGCCAATCAACCTGCTTGGACAACGGCGTTACTTCCGCCTGGCAGGATCCATATTTCCTCCCCTTTCCCCCATCTCTCCTCCTCAGACTGACAAGGTTCTTCAACGGCTGCTTATCTGGAGGTCAGCCGCCCCTTAATGGAGGCACATCAGCCCAGCTGTCGGCTGTAAATTGACTTGTTCAGGGCAGTCGTGCGGGTGGGGTAGTGTGTGTGTGTGTGTGGGGGGGGATTGATTTAGTGTATTTTTTTTCTAGTGATCAGATTTGCTTTGTGGCAGGTCTACAAATACGAAGTACCTGTACATGTTTTTATTGCATTTATATATTGCTTTTTTTTAAATGTCTTAACATGGCAAAGAGTGAAAGAGAAATCAGTCAGGTACTATATTCCTCATGTACAGCTAGAACTACAGCTAGGAGCTGCAATGTCCAGCTACTAAGACCATGCAAGTTAGTTGAAATTGCTGGCATGCAAGGACAAGTATTATTATAACCTCTTACCCTCTAGCACAGGGGTGCCCAAAAGGTAGATCGTAGATCACACAGGCTGTGCAGGTAGATCACATGACAGTCCCCTAAAATATAAACTGTAACTGTCAAATACTTTGTTTTCCAAAAAACCCAAATACTTTGTTTTCCAACGTAGTACGAAGTATCATATACAAGAAAACCTTCCAATTCTCCCCCTCTATTTTTCATTTTAAGTGTGTTTTCTGATACACTGTATAACAGTAACACCATCGCCACTATTTCAAAGCTCCCACTTTTTTGATGTGTAGATCTTGTTGAGTCGGTCATTTTGAAAGTAGCTCTCAAGTCAAAAAAGTGTGAACACTCCTGCTCTAGCATATACTAGCGAGTTTGAAATTTCTATTATTACCATATTATTATTAGCATTATTATGCAAGAACATTGCCTTCTATTTCAGCATAATATCTTCCCAGTAAGAGAAAGGATGTAGTTTGATTCTTTTACCATCATAATGAACATTAAGGATAGCCTATATGAAAAGAAGGTTAAAAGGATTGAAGGGCTCCTTTAATAACTTAAAAAGGAGAATAGATTCTGGTGCAGTCAGTAGGGAGATTCTGTATAAGGAACAAGCTGGCAGGAATTCAAACATTTATCCTAAAAATAATGACTAATAATAAGGAACCGAAATCAAGACGGGACTCTGCAAAGCAGATTAAGACAAACACAAGAGGCGAGGCGAGGCCTTATACGCCATCTGTTGGTTTCCTTTTTTTCCTGTACTTCAGACAGTGCGATTAGAGCTGAAACTGAAGAGGATTTCAGGGATTTGAACCAGAAAATTGCAGAGGCAGTTTGCAGCTAAACGTGCATTACATTCTGATCCAACCATGATCAACCTGTGGGAGCTGGTACACACAGCACTGGGGGGGGGGGGGGGCACTGGTGAAGTGGGAATAAACCCGGACAAGCCACCAAATGGCAACCCAGGAGTTGACTGTGTGTATAGAATAGTAATACGTTGTAGAATCATTAAAACAACCTGAAAGGTTATTCTTGGAGCCAAAAATAGTTCATCCATGCCATCACTAAGTGGTTTCAGTTTAGGTTGCCACCTTTATTTGTCTATGTGCATATGTCTATGTGTCCCAGTGTCATTCATCTAATCTGTAATCCTGGACACTACAGTCTTGTCTCTGCTCACCTGGTGAGGGTAGTGGACTGACCTCATTCTTCCTTCTATGCATGTGGAGTCCACGCCCCTTCTTTTCGCCTGACATGGGAGAGTTTCCCCGTTTTGTCAAAAGAAACACATTATTCCAACCAGTTCCTTTACCCTCCAGACACCCTGGCTGGCTGGGGGGAGGGGGGTATAACAGCTTCAGACATACAAGGTTTCCACCTGACCACCACCATACACAAAACTACAGTCAATACATAATAGGACAAAGACACACCCCATTATTAGAGCTAATAGTATTGTGCAGTCATCCGTTCATCGAGAGCACTCCATTTTGCCCTAACCTTTTCCATTATTTAGGTTCTGTGCTTATCAACATTATAATTTATTCATTGGGGGGTGACACCCTCCTTATTACTCTGGGAACCGCAGGGGCCCTTAGTTGTTGCACCCGGGAAATATTATTTAATCCAACCACATTCGTTATTTCCTAGATTTCAGTATGACGACTCACTTTTCAGTCTGACGAGAAATGTTCATTAACTTGCCTTGGAAGGAAAATAAATTATGTGTACAGGAGCTCTTTGAATGAAGGGATCGCTGCTGTGCTTTTGGAATACTGACAAAAGCTCACAATTTGCCATGATGTGATGTGCTGTGAGCTTGTAGGTTGTCCATTTTAAAAAGCCATGAAAAGGTTTTGAATTGGTTTACGCATTAAGACATGAAGCCAATTATACTGTACATTAAACACATTTACTGAAAAAATAAAAATAAAAACACAACAAGGTATGTTTCTTACTATAATCAGTGGTGCCCCAACTTGCTCATATCATGGACCTGAAAATGTATTTGGGCATATTTTGCAATCCTAAAATATTGCTCCACCCCAGAAGCAAATAATGGTCTAAGTGGTTCAAATTGAAAGTGACAGAGATGCTTACCCAGTCTTAACTGATTCTTATACTGTCTTAAACATTTCGCTGAGGACCCCCTGGAACCCCCCACCCCAGGGACCCCTGGGGGGTCCACGGAATCCACTGAGCCAAAGCACTCAATTGTGATGAGGTATGTCTTGCCCAAAGTGTCTCCATTAGGCCTCCATGGCAAATAAAGCCAAGCTTTAATCTCCTGTCAGTTCTGGGCTATTCTCCCAGGAGTAGGATGCTTGTGGGCCGTCCATCACCCTCCGCCAGGGAGCCAAAGAGAAGACTCCCCTGGGAGGTGGATGAGGATCCAGCCAATTTGCATCTCCATTCCCACGAATCCCACCATCCAAGGACCACCCGACACTCCTATAATGATTCTATCACACACAGACAGCAGTGTCACGACAACAGTGGCATGTGATATGTTTTTCTGATGAGTAGCACCCAGTCACAGTGTCTGTGCATGGTATAAAATCCATAATCTTAATTTTAACCAAATGGTCCCTTGACAGATAATGTCACCATACATGAATAGTCATTATGCAAGCTCACAACGCCGTCCATCGT
The DNA here is from genome assembly GCA_039105355.1 of Benthosema pterotum. Taxonomy (NCBI): domain Eukaryota; kingdom Metazoa; phylum Chordata; class Actinopteri; order Myctophiformes; family Myctophidae; genus Benthosema; species Benthosema pterotum. The sequence continues at coordinate 24,964,257 of CM076977.1, forward strand.
TCTGTCATCCCCATTCTGACCTGCTCATATGGTGCTTTGCACTCATGCGCCTTTCTTGATTTTTTCCCCCTTTTCTTTCAATCCCTTACAATAAACCTTGCTTGTTCTCAATTATTCTATTAACCTACATGAGCATTGACCTATTCTATACATCCTATTAAATACATTTGAGAGTTAAATTAACAATGGAGACTGCAGTGTACGAACTACGAGCGGCAAGCGTGTGAAAACAATTCACTTGTGTCCTGCTGTGCCGAGTACCAATCCCACATTCTTAGCTCTCTACCAGACCCACCTGTTCAACTGATGACAGCGCTATGACCCCTGAGTGCTACTCCCTATGACCATTTGGTGACAGGACCAAATGCAGGCTAAATGCCACGTATTTGCATAGAAATCCCCACAATGATATCCAGGGATTTGGTGTGTAAATAAACTTAGGAAAAGTGGCACTTATTGCTAAGTAGTGATAAGTCAGTAATATAATATGTTGCATGTAAAGAGCCTGCATCCTATCAAAATGTTACTGGACATTGACATCCTGGACTCAGTCGCTCCTCTGGGACGCAAAAAACACACCAAAGCATTACACGAGCCATGGTTAAATGACTCCACCCGCAGCCTCAGACGCCTTAGTAGGCGCGCTGAACGTAAATGGCGTAAAGACAAGCTCCACATTTCACTAGAAATTTTACGTGGCTGCCTCTCAGATTACCAATCAGCGGTAAAAGCAGCGAAAACTTCTTATTACTCCAACCTTGTCTCCACTAATAGCCACAAACCCCAAGTTCTTTTTAACATATTCAATTCCCTCACAAAACCCAGCAATGCCCCCCAGATTGTCCCATCAGTTGCCCTCTGTACCGAATTCCAAAATTATTTCATATCAAAAATCTCCGACCTTAGGGCAGCTCACTCAGTGTCACCCCCCAACCTCGACACTGTCACCCCCTGCCCCGCTACCTTTTCTCACTTCTGCCCAATAACCCTCTCCGCTCTCACGGACATAGTTACACACTTACGCCCAGCAAGCTGTCCCTCGGATTGCATTACTCCCAGGCTTCTGAAAGAGGTTTTTCCTACGGTTGGCCCCAGTATTCTCCTGTTAATCAACTCGTCCATCTCATCCGGCTCCGTCCCTCGCTCTTTTAAACATGCGTGCGTTCGCCCCCTACTAAAAAAGCCTAACCTGGACGTTTCTGTCCTCTCAAACTTCAGACCAATCTCCCAGCTCCCCTTCTTGTCCAAAGTTTTGGAAAAAGTTGTCTATGCTCAATTACAGAAATTTTTATTGTCCCAGGGCCTGCACGAAAAGTTTCAGTCCGGTTTCAAACCGGGCCATAGCACGGAGACTGCTCTGCTAAGAGTTTTAAACGACCTTATTTTAACAGCCGATTCCGGGACCCCCGCTGCGTTAGTCCTCCTAGATCTCTCGGCCGCCTTCGACACCGTCGATCACAGTATTTTATTATCTCGCCTAGAAAATCAGGTTGGCATCACTGGAACCGCCCTTTCATGGTTTCATTCTTACTTATCGGAAAGAACCTTCTCTGTCCATCTCGGGGAATTTGCATCACCCCCGGCCCCCCTCTCCTCCGGAGTGCCCCAGGGCTCTATCCTAGGCCCCATTCTTTTTCTACTTTATATGTTACCCCTGGGACCCATACTCACTAAACATAACATGGCTTTCCATTGCTATGCTGACGATGTTCAAATCTATATACCACTCAAACCCAATTCCACCACGTCACCCTTCCAGCCTCTCCTCAACTGTCTAAACAATATCAAGTCTTGGATGGATACCAACTTCCTCACACTCAATGAAAATAAAACCGAAATTATTATCTTTGACCACCATCCCAACATATCCTCCTCCTCCTTAGGTACTCTAGAAAACAACATCCATCCTTCTGTTAAAAATCTCGGTGTTATCTTCGACAAAGATTTCAAATTCAATAAACAAATTAGTTCCGTTGTGAAATCAAGCTTTTTTCAACTCCGAACCATCGCCAAAGTCAAATCGTTTCTCCCCCATAAACAACTAGAAATAGTCATCCACGCATTCATCTCAACACGCATCGATTACTGTAATTCTTTATACATAGGCATCGACCAGGCATCAATCAGGCGCTTGCAGTTAGTGCAGAACGCAGCCGCCCGCCTTCTCACTGGCACTAAAAAACGCGACCATATCACGCCAGTCCTGGCTAATCTCCATTGGCTCCCTGTGAAGTATAGGATTGATTTTAAAGTACTTTTATTTGTTTTTAAAACAGTCCATGGCCTCGCCCCCTCCTACCTCTCTGAATTAATTGTGCCATATATTCCAACTAGAGCCTTAAGGTCGGCAGACCAGCGGCTGCTGGTCCAGCCCACGACCAGCAGGAGGAGCAGGGGAGATCGCTCCTTTGCATTTGCCGGCCCTAGGCTCTGGAACCTGTTACCTATACATATTAGATCAGCGCAGTCAATTGAGTCCTTCAAATCCCTCCTTAAAACACATCTGTTCTCCCTCGCTTTTAACTGCCCCTGATCCCCTTGCTAGTTATTTTTATCCTCATTTACCTTCTTTTATGCATGTTTTACCTGTGTTTTGCCTGTGTGTGTGTGTGTGTGTGTGTGTGTGTGTGTGTGTGTGTGTGTGTGTGTGTGTGTGTGTGTGTGTGCTTTGTTTCTTTTCACGCTCTGTTTGATCATACGTCTTCTTATTGTTGTTTTAGTGTGTTGCACCTGTCCTATTCTGTTCAGCACTTTGGTACAGCCTTGGCTGTTGTAAATGTGCTATATAAATAAAGTTTGACTTGACTGGACATTGACATTACATAATACAAAAGCCAAAGCACTAAAGCAGCTGAAAATATCTCCAAGCTCTCAAAGTAAATAAACCCATCAAATATTTGTATTTTGTAGTGGAGTCGAAAGTACAATAATTCCTCTGAGGTATTAAAAAAGGAGTTCAAGATGGTACAGTATCAGAAGACTGCGTTAAAAAAGATGAGTGTGAATCAAATTCAAACAAGACATCATCCCTGCTCCCAGTCACTTGGGAGCAAGATCAAACTACTACGATCAAACCATACATGCACTGTTTACATTGAGCACACACTACATAATGTAGTTCAAGCTTCACCTTGCTCCATAAATACAAACAAGGGCGGATCGACTACACGGCCTCTTTGTAGAACCCCTACATGTGCATGTGCACACGCGCACACACACACACACACACACACACACACACACACACACACAAACACCCACATCACTCACTGCTTGACAGACGGAACCGGTGCACAAGCACAAGTCAGGAATCATTGATTGATTTCACACAGTGCCAAAGCAGGATTATAGGAGTTCAGAGCTGTGCAAATTCCCCTCACTGCGTAATTGTACGTTCAGGGTTGATGCACATCCGTCATCCAGTGGGCTGGTTGATTTCTCAACTGTTTAATCCAATAAAAGCCGTGGATTTCATGACTCTATAAGGCAGTGGTTCTCACACGGTTTCATGTCAAAGACCCCCAAATTGATGTGTCGGAAGAACTGCAGACCCCCATTTGAAAAGTCATTAGAGAAAGATTTGTGTTCAAACAATTAAATTGCTAAATACGATATTTCAATAATGAGGATTTAAAATGGCCAGTATACTGTACATAACAGTATAAAATAGGGTAAAGACGATTAAACATATTTTGAAGGGAGGAAAAGGGTTCTATACAGAGGACCTAACCCAAAGCTAACAAGCCATATGGTTGCCAGCTCAATTCACACTCAATTAAACATAGTTCCTGAATTGGAACTCCAATTATTCACAATCAGAACAGTCTTGACACCCATTGTCCACAGGCCCTTTTCAGGTTCTCAAGGTTTAATTTATTTAATGTTTCAGGGGGAATACTTGTTCTTTACTTCTTATATTCCCACCATGTTAGGTTCTTTGTGAGCAAAGCTTTGCATACTGAGTTGCAGTGGTGAAATCAGGGGCTGGCTGGGACTTGCATGAGGTTTGGGGCTGTGGTGTCTGGAACAGGTTGTATATCAATTAAACCATCAAAGGATGTGGGGGCATTTACAGCATTGCCCTTTGGCCCTTGGGGTGAAAGACCAAATTCTTGTTTTGCATCTCAAAAGAAGTGGGGTCCAAAAGATAACAACACTTGACAAAAGGTTTGGCCGCTTTTGGCACCGAGATGCTTTGAAAGAGATAAATTATGAAGTCACAAATCGGATGTTTTGTGATATGTGGCTATACTTTTGTTATAGAATGAATAACAAAACACACACAAAAAGGCTAAAAGCTCATGCTTCACAAGTTCACAACACATTGAGTATGTAGATCAGATATTTTTTGCCGTTAAAAGTAAGATGGGTGGAACAGTACCTGTTCCACCCATCAAGTTCAGAGCTTGGGAAGAGGCTTTTGTGCTGGTTATAGACAACTGGCTATCCGACAGACTCGTCATCGGCACAGCACGCCACTCACTGGCGTGGAGTGTGTGTCGAATATGACATCGGTGAGGCAAACTGTTTTCGAGTTACATGGATTACACACACACACACACACACACACACACACACTCACACACACACACACACACACACACACACACACACACACACACACACACACACACACACACACACACACACACACACACACACACACACACACACACACACACACACACACACACACACACACACACACACACACACACACACACACACACACACAAATGGTTCAGATCGAACGAAAAATAAGGAAGCACTGATGCTACTACACTTTACTTTGCTGCGTGTATTACACAAGCAGGAAGGTGTTGTCCTGCACTATTTAATCTGACTACTTCTGCCCCCAAAAGAACAGAACACTTTGCAGCCGATGTGCCATTTGGAGACATTTTCCACTCCCTTGATTGAACGACTTCAAAAGATTTTCCAACGAGGCGAATCCCAAGGGAACCAAGTTAATCCTGATCTTCACCACAAGCAGAGGGATCATCTCAATGTAAATCAGACAGAGCGTTTGATCAAAGTGTCCAGTCAGTCTTAAACACATCATGCCATGCAAAGCAAGGTCACCGTCTCCGCTGTTGTTGCACTGGAGTGGAGCCGGAGGAAGCAGCAGGGGAATCATGTTAAGATAATATGTGTAAAAAGCCAGGCTAGCCCCCAGGGCTGGCGACACCACTTCAAATCAATATCGCAATCTAAAAGGTTGCCTCTCAATTTGGCGACGCGCATGTTGTGGGCTTGCAGGTTGTCTGTTTTTACTTTTTTTTTTGCACACCACCCTTGTACAAAGTTCTTAATTGTCATATTGCCCTAAATTTGTACAAAAAAGGCAGACTAGCCCAGCGCCAAAGGGATTGGGAGCCATTTACAAACCTTTAATTACATGCATACTAGTGCACTGCGTGTTTGACAGACATGTAAACAAAGCAAACGGCCCCCGATTCTCATGTTAAGTAAACCACTTAAAGCCATAGTTGACCAGGAATCCCCCAGGGCTCTGTCTGTATACTTGGTACTCGCCTCGTTTTCCTCCACGTCATTCATGTATTCAGCAAAGATAGCAGATCTACAAGCCCATGAGTCAAACATGATCTGGTATAGATCAGCTATTTCGGCTGGTTTTTCAGCCCCAGGAAAGAGACGCTAGGGTCCATCTGGTTAAAAGCTCTGTGATTATGAGATCAGTCGAACTCATAAAAAACAGCACTGCTTAAAAAACAAGACAGGACAGACTCCACAACACTTGACCCCCCCATACCTCTACCTAAAACCGAAAGGCGCCCAAAACAGAATTAAACCCAATCCATAGCATGTAAACAAAGTCGTAAAATTGTTCTACTCAAGGTCTTGAGTGCAGATAACGTGTTGCATAATGGATCAATGCCTTGGGCATCAACCCACATGCATGCATAGGCAGGCAGGCTTAGTTTACCAACAGCCCCCATCTCTCTCTCTCTCTCTCTCTCTCTGCCAGTGGTTTCTTTGTTTAAGATACACAACACACGTGATTATGAGGAACAGCATTATTGTACCAACTGAAGGGTTCATGTAGGAGGTGAGTCAATGGCCAATAGTGATCATTCACTCATCACACTCAAATGGCATCATTACAATTCCGAACACAGTCTGAATTTCCCACAACGATCGAAAGCTCCAAGAACAGAATCGGATATTAAATTATTTCTTGTATACAGGGCAGGCTACACATCATTTTGAACATTGTTGCAATTTAAGTCAGTCATATGAAATGCATTCATTGTATGAAAAAAGGGGTTGACAGCTGATGATTGCAAGTGGCTTCTTCAAATCAGTTCAAGTCTCTCTATCACTCAGTTTACAGTATGCATGATCATCTTTCTCATTGGTTTTCAACCAGTGGTCCCTGAGGGGGTTCCTGGTGGTCCCCAGTAGGAAACCAAATGGACCCTTATTAGATTTTTAACTCTTACAATACGAAATGGACCTGTCAGGGTGTATTTTATGCTTTCAATGGCTATGTATTTTGTTAAACATCTGCATAACTTAATTTACAAGAAGTCTAAAGTAGTGAATAGAATTGTGGAAAAAATCCTATCCAACGATGACAAAATTACTTTAGTTTTGGTTCAGCAAGTCAGAATGTCGTGAAATGGTGTCCTGTGGCTCAAATTTTGAGGAAAAAAAGATAGAGAAACGGGTTGGAAACCACTGATCTTTCATACTGGAAGGAACTAACAATGGGGAAAAGGTGCACGCAGCATCAGCATGCAGGGGTGCATTGCTGTTGCATGACAGCCCTCAGTGCACACATCATCGCCATCTGCCTGCTATTGTGGTCAATTCACTGTGTTGGACTTGGACGGTCTCATCTGCAGGATGCATACAGTACATACTTGAGCAGTTTTCCAATGACTCAGTCCACACAGTCACACACAATGTGGTACTAGTGGGCTACTAGTAATTCACGCAATATGTCGTGATAATAAGCACGTCGATTCATCAACTCAATCCAAAGCAGCACACAAACAAGTCGAAAGCAAACATCTTATCAGTTCGTAAAGCATGTTGTCGTCTACTGAAAACAGATTGAATTATGTTCATTTAACTCTACATATAGCAGTGGGTTTTCAACCATTTTGATATCACGGCCCACTGTTTATTCTGCATTTTAGCGAGGTTTAGTTTCTCAGACTGCAAAACTAAGGATCGTTTTGCTTTTTTCATTGTCTAATTGTGTAGATAATGAAATTGAAATTAAGTCATTCGGATGATTAAACTCTTATGGGTGTTGCGCATTTTACACTCTCGGGAGTTAAAGATGTATAAGGGTCCATTTGGTCTCCATCAGTCAGCAGGGGTCCACCTGGAATACCCTCAAGGACCACTGGTTGAAAACCCAGTCCTGTACAGAATGGAACCGAAGAGATCCAGATCTGTACTCTCCCTGGAGTTAAAGGGGAATTACACCCATTTTCAAAATTTTCCTGAGAGGATACAAATGTGAACGAAATGGATAGCGGGCCCATTTGGCTCCATTTGTACCCTCTCAGGAAAAAGGGGTCTGAAAGAGAAATCATTAACATGGTGAAATACATCTTAATGATGTCATCAGATGTAGCCTACCTCCATTTTTAGGAAATACAGAATTGGGGGAACTTTTTTTAAATCATATCCACACATCTCTAAGGTGTATTAATGACATTAAAATGTTGAAAATGGGTGGAGTTCCCCTTTAAATGTCAACACAAAGAAAGAAAGGGTCATCATATCATCATCATCTTGTTTTAGTTTTGGACCAGGGTTGATGCTGATGCACAGAGTCCACACATGGCCACGGGGGTTTAGCTCTTACCTCGGATGTGCAATGCCAGCAGGAGTATCCACGCAGTTCCCGCACACATCATGGCCATGGCTCGGTCTCTCTCCCCTCCTGCTAATAGGATCGGTATAGCCCCAGAAACGCTCGCAGGACGGATGGGAGACGCCGAACAGGATCTCGCCTACAAACAACAACTTCTTCTAGTGGAAATCCCAGTTGGCTGCTGCGTGGAGTGGAGGAACCCGACCCCGGCCGGTGCGGAGCAACGATGATAACAGTCCTCCCTCTGTTGGTGATCGGCAAACCTCCTCCTCCGTACGCGATCATCCACCGATATGTTCTTCTTTAGAGAGGGTTCCCTTTCCCTTCCCACGCCACTGTGCGCAGCGGCCGGCGTGAGAACAATAAAGGTATCGCCGTACGTGGTCAGAAATAGATCAAAGAAGACACATTAGTTGTCAACAAGAGGACACTCGGGAGATCTATTCCTTTCTGTAGTGCTACTACATCCACCACCGCTGCAAGCTCCAACAAAAACTCTGCGATACAGCTCCTCCAGTGTGTCTGTGTGTGTGTGTGTGTGTGTGTGTGTGTGTGTGTGTGTGTGTGTGTGTGTGTGTGTGTGTGTGTGTGTGTGTGTGTGTGTACGCGCGCGCGCGCGCGTGCGTGCCCTCCTTGCTGGAGAGGCTGCTTGCTTTGCTGGGGGTCCTCGGCTCGATGCTGTGCAGGACAGAAAAAAGGAGGCAACTTCCAAGTTATGATTGAGATCCTGTAGCTCTCTGGGATGCGTTCAGCGGGAACACGAGACGACACAGCGCCGCTTGTGATGAAGAGACAGCGCGTCTTGTTTTCTTTCCTTATAAATGTCTTTATTTCACCCCCAGTATATAATAGTTCCTCCGAGTCCAGTCAGAAGAAGTTGGATCCCGCTAGCGGTCTGTGTTATAACGTAAAGGGTCCACAGCAGTGAGGAGAAGTTGCCTCTCTCTGGAAATGGTGGAATACTTTAGTGAAATGTAAGGCCAGCCCGGCTGCAGCGCTATGCACCGCCCTGTTTAACGGCTCAACCTGGACTAATGTGGGCGAGAGACACTGCGATACAATGCTGAGGCGCTGGAGAGAGAGAGAGAGAGAGAGAGAGAGAGAGAGAGAGAGAGAGAGAGAGAGAGCGAGAGAGGGAGGGGAGGAGCCTGAAACACGGAAAGTATAACTCCATCGTATGGCGGTGTCGCTTTTGATAGACTCCCTCCACTACATTATTAAAGGGGAACTCCACCCATTTTCAACATTTTAATACTGTATGTCATTAATATACCTTAGAGATGTTGGGTGGACATGATAAAAAAAAGTCCCCCCATTCTGTGTTCCCAAGAAATGGAGGTCTTAGGTCTGAAGAAAACCACTAACATGGTGAAACATCTTGATGACATCATAAAGATGTATTTTCACCATGTTAATGGATTTCTTTAGACGCTTCTTTTTTTCTGAGAGCGTACAAATGGTTGCATTTGTATGCTCTCAGAAAAAATGTTGAAAATGGGTGGAATTCCCCTTTAAACATAAATATTGAACGGTTGACTCTATTGCAGTGGGGTTTCAACCATTGTCATATCAAGGCCCGTTATTTAATCCCCATTTGAGCCATGGACCGCCATGTTGTTGTCGTTGGATATGATTTCTACAATTTCATGATGTATTATAGGATGTGTGCTATAGACAGGAGAGACAAGAGGAAAATGCTCATCAAAATAACAATTCTTATACTGTACATTCTGTATTGTCCAGGATAGATAGGCCTATACATAGACTTCCTGGAAATTAAAGGGCAATTCCACTCATTTTCAAACTTTACTGTCATTGTACAGTGCCTTGAGTGCCCTGAAAGGCGCCTTATAAATAAAATGTATTATTATTAGTAGTAGTATTATTACCCTTACCCTTATTATTATTATTAGGCGATTATTATTATATTGTGTGGTCAAAATAAAAACATTCCCCATCCGGTTTATTCTTCCGTTAATATTGTGAATCACATCTTGATGACATCATCAGTATGTGTTTCACTATGTTAATGATTTTTTTCTTTATACTCCAGATCCAGTTTTTGTAGCGGTGCATGCACTGTCAGATCTATAGGAAACCTAGGACTCCCTGGACCTCACTTTGAGAACCAGCAAGATAACTGTACAGAAGTAGTAAGTAGTACAGAAGTAGAAGTAATATACCGTTACGTTGCTGTGTGTAGACTGTATAGACAGACAGATTGACAATGACATATATATAGATATAATACAGGCAGTCCATAAGGGTCATGTATGGAGAAAATAAAAGTGAACATAAAGAAAGAACGTCTGCCAGACTAACTCCAACATGATATCTGCCTCCAAGGCAGGCACAAAGTGCAGGCTCTGACTGAGGAGGTTTGGTATGGGCCCCAAGGCCTTCTAACACCCAGAGCCTTCTGACATGACAGGCAGCAATAGCATCACTGCATGCCTGGAATGGGAACCGTATCTCAACTGCAAAACTGTGCAGTGTTGGCACCGACCTCCACCATGAACAATGTATGGCCAAGTATATTATGTTGCCGTTGGGCAGAAACTTGTTGTGAATTAACGCCCTATTCCATGCTGCTACAGTCATACAAGTGCCGGTATATACTATATAAGCTTGGTTGCTGTGGAAATCAAGGCATTTTGAGCTTGTCTGTTTCTTTTGAAAATGAACGGTTTTGGGCATGATGTTTCCACATGACAGCCTACTTGTAAATTGTAAGTCGGGTCATGACAAATCATGACAGTAAACTTGTTTTGTGCCAATCAAATAATTTGGAAGAACAAAAACAAAACAAAAAAGTGTTGTATCCTGTTGTTCTTTTCATCTTACTAATAGTTTGATTGATCCCAAAAAATGTATTTGTTGCCATGATTTGTCACGACATGAGTTGGCTTTGCATGCGGCGTAATTGCCTTATATAAATCATTTTGAAAAGTCTATGAGGAATATGAATGGGGATTTCTGGGCCAGGTCTGAGTTCATAAAAGGGGAGGGACAGCTTCTTAAATGGCAAAACGGTAAATGGTGCATTTACTGTATATAGCGCCTTTATCCAAAGTGCTTTTACGTAGATAGTGCATCACATTCACCCATTCACACATGCATTTATACATGGCGGCGGAAACCATGAAAGGCACAACCAGCACATCAGGAGCTTGCTCTATAGCCCCCCCCTACATATGGGTGTAATTTTATATTATTTCTGTATTAATTAATTTTGCTGTGGACCCCCTGAAACAGTCCCAAGGACCAGCTGTGTATCCCTGGACCAAACTGTGAGCCAGTGCTATAAATCAAATTGTATTGAATTGGACTCCAGCAACATGAGGTAAGTGACAGTAGATGTGCTACCGCTAGTCAAATTTAGAAGACTGTCTGTTTTCCCTATTTTTCACAACACACATGTACACACTTAGGCTACTTGCACACACACACACACACACACACACACACACACACACACACACACACACACACACACACACACACACACACACACACACACACACACACACACACACACACACACACACACACACACACACACTCTTCAGGAACAACAGAGAATGGAATAGGAAAAGACTTCCCTCTTGTGGACATTAGATTGGATCTACTCTATTCTATTCTGCAGATACAGTAGACAAATCCCCAAACTACTACCCCATAAATCGCTTAGGAATCAGGGTGCTACCAATGCTCTATTAAAAGATAATTTAAAATTGATACACTAACTCAGACTTACTTGTTACTCTTTCGGCCATTGTAAAGTAGCAGTCAATAGGCTGCTGTTTAGCAGTGTGAATGTAATGCCTAAATTCTAAGTTGTGCAATTTGTGCAGTGTCCATAGTTTAATAAAGGCCTTTTAATTCTGCATTCCTCATGAGTGTCATTCTGTTTTGCTCTTTATCAGAATTTAGCCACAACAAGTACCGTATAGGTCCCCAGCGGTTGGCTTTTAACTACAGCCGTTGTTTACTAAAAGCCTATTAACTCTGAATTCCTAGTGAGTATCTTCAAGCACCAACCTTTAAATCCAACACGCAGCAGCCTGTCAGACCATCACTTCCCAACCCAGTGGTCAAGAAAGAGACATTGTGATGTAGAGCAGTGGTGTTCAAGCATTTTCTGCTTGGCTGCAGATCTAGACCTCCAACTGACGACATTTTTTTCTCTCCATACAAGATTTATGTTGTCAAACCTGTTTCCAAGATTCCTCAAAAATAGCCATTCTACAAAGTCAAAGTGGTTAAACAGATTATTATGCTATATAGTCACATTCTTCTGTCTAAAATAGGCTAACAAATCTTGCTGTCCTATACACATTGTCTGGTCTAACTTCTTTTGTTGTTCCTTCCTGCAAGAGAGGCTCCTGTAGGTCCTCGTATACCCCCTATTCCAGGGGTTTTCAACCTTTTTCATCTCAGGGACCACCATTTATTCAGGATTTGAGCCACAGACCACCATTTGATGACATTTTAGCCCCAGAGACCTAAAGCTAAAGAATTCGTTTGGTTTTGTTCACAATTCCAGACTGGATTTTCCAAACAACACACTGTAGACTTAATTAAATAGAATAATTCAGGTGATGAATATTTTAACTCTTGAGAGTGTGAAAATGAAACCAAATGGACCCGCAAGGGTCCATTTGGTTTCATTTTTACATTCTCAGGAGTTACATCTGGTTAACCAACTTTCCATCATTTAGCCTGTGGACCACCTGGAACCCCCTCAGGGACCACTGGTGGTCCCCGGGCCACCTGTTGAAAACCCCTGCCCTATTCGATAGACTTTAAGCATTGTAGCTATACCTATACCTATGCGAGGGGGGCAACAAAATGTGCTAAAAAGTGCCAAGCAGAGCCTCAAAATAACAATTTTCTCCATGGCTTGGCTGCATAATAGCATAGAGCAGTCATGTCTGCGGGTCCTCACAAACAGCAAGAATAGCCCATCTGCATGATGAATAGCAGCGCTCTCATCGAGATGGGGGGCAGCACAAATAACCTATGAGTAGGGCAAGCAAATGGTCAGCGTCGTCCATGAGTGTAATTTGCTTGTAGGAATGGAATCATTTTGCTCTCATGAACTAGCAGCTACTGTATATGTTCTTAGCTTCTAACTGCACTTTGTGATAAGACTGAAATATGTAGTGGAGGAATTGTTCAGACATTGTTTGCGAGCTAGAAACCTAGCTCTTATCTCGATTTGTCAGCCTTTCGTGTTTTTTGGTTAATTAACGCCATACTTTATCATGCAGCGTCAGTCACACTTTCAGTATCAAAACTAACAGATGTGCAAGCTTTTTCACGCCCGCGTATTGATGTCGCACTACCACTACTTTTGTTTTTTGGTATTGGTGTACAAATGTGTGGGTTCTTATTTATCTTTGAATATTTGATTAAAAAAACAGGAGGGGTGAAATCAATTTGCGACCGTGGCCATGACCGTTTGGCCACCCATCGCGACGTTTGCCACGACAGGTGGCCAAATGGTCGTGACCATTGGCATAATTTATGTTATTTTTCAATGTCTGTTAAAACTACCACGGCATACGTCACTGCGTTTGGCACCAACGGTCACGACCGTTGGCTCCAACGGTCATTGACATAATGTTCGGGGGTTAAGGTTAGGTTTAGGCATAGGTTTTACTGAGGTTATGTTTAGGGCTAGGTTTGGTAGGGAACAGTGAACAGTCATGACCGTTGGAACACTGTCGCAACCGATCGGCCAACAGTCGCGACCAATGGGCCAAAACGGTCGAGGCCAATGGCCAAAAAGGTTTACCCTTTTTGCTGTCGCGAATTGATTTTGCTGTCTCTCTAAAAAGGGACAATTTGAGAGTAGTTTAGGAATTTACCTAGGTTGCACACTCATCTTGATCCTTCAACCCAGAGAGAGGGGCAACAAGTTTCAATGTAGCATAATCCCAGTGTTGTAGTGCTAGTCTTAGAAGTGGGGGGATGCCCACAAGCACATGCATGTGCATGCACAACACGTGCATACACGCAATATAAAATGTGCAGGGTGCATTTATAACCAGGGTTTATAATGCGCAATTGTATCCATAAAATTCAAAAAGCATATTTTTGCTCAAAAATCATTTTGAGAGACGTGGGGGGATCCCCCGTGTCCCCCTCCACTGCACCGCTGCGTACCTCCTAAAGTATTTTTTTGAATTATAATGGAATTGATTTGATTATTGTTTAATCATTTGAAAGACAACAAAGAAAGAAAAAAGCGCAAGGGGGAGTAATTACTCACGCCACATAAAACTATGGTCCATGACCTAGACAAGGGTCCCAATCCAGTGTTTGGGAATCACTGCTGTATACCATCCCTGGATATATGAGCTGAATTATTTGACATGACAAAGGGCCAGTGAGCCACTTAGCAATTAGGGCCTCTGTGTTGGTCTGAGGACAGCAACATTAATCATAATTAACATACAGTGCTGTATGCCGAGTAATAAAATGTTTCGATTTAAATACAATACAATTATTCTGTTGGGGCATTTGGCTTTGAGCATTCACATTTTGTATGAGGGCAAAACCAAATGTATACAGTGCTAAAATATAACCTGCATGTGTTGCATCTGCTGCGAACATGTCTCCTCTCCTCTGTCGATTGCACCGAAACAGAAACAGCATACAGATGATCTCAAGAATCCATGGTTAGGATTCAAGTGCAGAAACGGCCCACTGCTTGAGATTCCAAACATTTCACACAGAAGTAATGGTTTGAACTAAATATAATCATGTCACACACACACACACACACACACACACACACACACACACACACACTGTATATATATATATATATATATATATATATATATATATATATATATATATATATATATATATATATATATATATATATGTGTGTGTGTGTGTGTGTGTGTGTGTGTGTGTGTGTGTGTGTGTGTGTGTGTGTGTGTGTGAGAGAGAGAGAGAGAGAGAGAGAGAGAGAGAGAGAGAGAGAGAGAGAGAGAGAGAGAGAGAGAGAGAGAGAGAGAGAGAGAGAGAGAAAGTAACTTTTTATATTGTATGAAAGAGGAGTGGGAGGCCATTTTGGGAAGATGGTTTAAGTACTCAGTATCTCACTGCAATTATGAAACACAGAACAGATGCACAGAAATACAACTAGATTTGCAATATTCAGACTGACCACCGACCACCATGAACTGATCGCTTACAGTATTTGCTTAACTTGTGCTTGCTCTGCTTGTGCAAGTAATAATCTAGTCTAGTGGAACCAAATGGGCTCATAAGGGTACATCTGGTTGCCTTTGTACACACTTGTGCACAAACTTCTGTGCGGCCATTTTGAACATCCTCAGGACACCTGTGGGCTCTTACCTGCTACATACTGTATATACGCCACTGTTCTGGCCATAACAACAGATCACAGTTAGTTCTGATTGTGATTGACGTTCCCATAATTGCCATATCTTACCTAATCCTGATGTAGACTTGTGAGGCGCTCCAAAACACCCACCTTTTTCATGTTAACATTACCCTAGCAACAGCTAGGCTATATATTGTGGGCTAAATGTGCTCTGCCTGTGGAGAGCTTACCAGCATGTCTTGGCAGTTGGCACTCATTGCACGCTATTTTATCGGGTTGTGTGTTATTAATATTGCGTCAAAGCACTAACTGCGCTCATATGGGTGAGCACGAGCTAGCCAGATTGGCCACCCAATGTTCTGGAGTAGGGAATTGAGCTATTTCAGACCTTTTTTCCCAACAGCTGATTCGGTCTGGCTTTAGCCAGGCTAAGGACTGTGAATGGGTGGCTACGGTTGGCCTTGATAAGACAGCAAGCGCCTTCTATCCCCTTGTCACTGAGAACAGCTGTTCACTAAGACGCTACAGTTTTTCCTATGATGTTCACAGACATGAGCTAAATCTGGATTGTAAAAATATGATTTTCTCCTGAATATGTTAGGTACCATGAGACTAACCTGACAAATTACTGTAGTTGTTTTGCTCTATGTACTGATATTTGTTTGGCGGATTTTGTCGCAAGCACACAGCCTTGCTTGGCTCAGTGAGTAAACGTTCTTCTATTGGCAGTGGTTTTCAACCTTTTTCATAACAGGGCCCCATATTTAATCTCCATTTTAGCCACGGACCAGCATTTGATGTTGATTTTATAGTCTCTCACCCTCTCACCCAAAACTAAGGATTTTCAAGTTTGAGTCGACAATTTATAGGAGAGATAAACTGGCCAAACATTGGCCAGTTTATCTTACAGAGTTACAGATCTATAAGGGGTTCATTGTTACCAACTGTGCATCATTTAGCTGGGGAACACCTGGAATCCTCTCAGAGACCACTGGTGGTCCGCAAACCACTGGTTGAAAACCCACTGCTCTAGGGGATGCACACCAAGCCCCCAGTGAAGCTCTCCAACATTCAAGCACTCAGTCCTCCTGGTTTGAGTGTGAAGTGCAGGTGCATGGACCTGTGGATTTATGAAGAGGAAACCCTGTGCAGCTGGGCTTTAACATTGATCGATTGCTTGCAAATCCAAATTTGAGGAACCAAAAGTCATGTCCATCCAGGCAGACAGGATGTGTAGCATGCAGTCTAATGCAGTCCATCATATGGGCACATGCATATGGAATCCCAACCAATGCATCTAGCACCTGTTATCACTGAAAAAAAGAATCGTTGAGATTACGTGATTCAAACATGGACATTGGTTCCACCTGAATGATTTGCTTTGGCAGCACTACATCCAATCACATTCAACTTGCCCCAACGTGACTGGATCTAGTGCTGCCAAAGCAAATCATTCAGGTGGAAACATATCCATGTTTGAATCACGTAATCTCAACGATTTCTTTTTTTCGCTTTCATAGGAGAAACAGTCGTACTCTTGTTGGATTTAATAATCGGCCTTGTCGAACCACAGTTGCTCTCAAATTAATGTGTTAGCTCTAAGCATGCAAATATGACACACACAGCAACAGAAGTCATTACTTCATTCAATCATTCAATCATTACTTCTATATAAACAACATTCAAAATGTACTTCAGTATAATACTTTACTATAATACAATGCACTTTAGCTGCAATCCATGTCATGAAATATCTACCGGTGACATCACGTGACATCATCATCATTATAAGCTCCATATTGCTTTTGTCAATATTGCCCAACAATCTGACTCTACATCTACAATCCCATAGATCACATATCATGTATGGAGCTGACCTGTTCTGACATTGCATTATGTTCATCCTTCCCTATCCATCCAAACTATTTGCAGCCCTATTGGTAATCTATAGTGGAATTTTGGCCTAACGGTGGCACTGGAGGAAAAACCAAGGGGTCAACATAAACAAAGATGAAAGGAAAGAAAGAAAAAAAAAGAAAACAGCAACTGCAAAGACCTTGTCTCTTTTGCCTTTGATGGATTCACTTTAATACCCTCTCTCATGCTATGATTGATTTACTGGCTCCATGATGTAATTTGATACACTCATTTTGAACTACAGCTTGTGTCAGAGCTCGGGTTAATGCTTGAAATTATGAATCAAAGCAAACAGCACAGAACAGTCGATATAGGATCCTTCCTTTGTTTCACTTGACTTAGATATTTATTTCTTTTTTCCAAAAACATGGACATGAAAAAAACAAAAACATCCACCAGAGGGGGAAAAAACACATATACACACGTCATCATCTCTGCTTCATCATCTCAGGTCTTTCCCTTCCCAGTAGAATGTCCATTTCCACCAGCAATCCCCCATTTGGTCTTTCTATAACCTAGTTTGAATGTCAATCTTTCCCTGATGTAAATGTCCTCAACCAATTCTTCCTACTGATTTTGGTCTGGGGGCTCTGTCTGCCCCCATTCCCTGGTAATGGCCTTCTTTGCTGCTACTAATAAAACATTTACCAGATATCTCTTCCTGCACCTTTGCCTCAACCAGACTCCCCAAATCCAAAATGTTACCGTCATATCCCAATATCTTTTGCATATGATTCTTTATCATTTCCCCAAAATGTCTTACAGTATTTTATGGCACAGGAAACATGTGTCTGACCAACATTCACCTCTCTACATTTATTTTACATTTTACTGGTGCCATTACCTGTTTACGCTTATTTTTGGTCATGTGAAAAACCTGCCCAAATAACCTGGTCAGGTTATTTGCCTCCAAATCGCTGAATTGGTAGTTGATTGACATTCTGTGGCTATTTACCTCCTTCTCCATATCCTTCCATTTAGCTACATAGTAATAGGTAATACAGTAGGCTTATATATTATGAATAATTTAAAAACTGACATTCATAGCATAGACCATTACAGTATGACTTCATTATACAACCCTGTTAAATGGCAGCACATGTTGGATTTTCCTCATTAATATATCACTGTCAACTTAATGGTGAAGTTGCATTCCAGTGCCATTCGGCTGATGGCAGTCATTGTTGCTGTTTTGCCAGCTTGTGTAAAAAGAAAAAAGAAGCTGACAGCATATCACACCCGGTCCGGTTGGCAGTTTGTTTCAGTGCATGCTAATTGAATTCAAACAGTAACAGGACACAGCACGGAATAATTTAAGGCACGTAAATCACTAATGTTATGCAGACATGTTCAAAGGAGAGAGTTAACGGTAGTCTAAGACATATAATGAAAAGTCTCCTATGTTATTAAAGCTGTTAAAAGTAATATGTCAAATTTCTATTTTTTTTTTTTTTTTGGGGGGGGGGGGGGGTCACAGGTATTCAAACAGCCATCAATGAGTAAAACCCTCACAAGTTATTTTGTCTCTGTGACACATCTAGCGGAACTGCAATCGATTTTCTTGGAAGCTTGTCATTGGTTGATTTGCTTTACTTGTCTGCATCCTGATTGGTTAATTGCCACCATTGTTTTGTCGACCAGTGTCAAAGCTTTTAGAATTTTTTATAATGTAGATTGTGGCCACTATAGATGTGTCAGAGAATACATTTCTTTTGGGATTTTTTTTACTGTTGGCTGCTTAAAAATCAAATCAATCATATGAATTGTGAGGTATACTGACAGGCAGAGGCTGAGGGGGTCATTCATCTTTAAGTTCCTTAGAAAAATGTACATAGGCCTATGCAGGGCATAGTTATGAGTGGTGATTAATCATGATTAAGTAATTAACATTTTTGTTTTCTTTTTTTTGTGAAAATGACGCATAATATGCGCCTTCTATCCCAACACGCATTCGATGTGCTGGTACTGGTTGTTCAGTGTGTGAACCTGGTGTGCACTTGCCTCCTTGAGCTGGAGCTTTAGATACAAGAGAGAAATGAAATCTGCTGGTAAGCTGGAAAAGCTGTTAAGAAACCTGGTTCTTGAATTGCCCCAGTAGTTCCCACACTTTTGACATCTTTAAAAAAAAAGTTTCAAAATATCAATGTACAGTACAAACTTGCAACTTGGTACAAAATGACACGGTGTGATCTAGTATAGATCTACAGTTTTTTGAACAGCCAACAGTAAAAGATCTAAAAAAAAAAAATAGATCTGCTTCCTCCATGCAATCCCCAAGAACATTATGTCACTGGGGATTGCTCTTTTGATAACATGTTTTGGCCAAATACAATTTCAAGATGGTGGCCATCTGGAAATGACACCCACCCACCCGCACACACGCACGCAGCCACGCACGCACACACATACGCGCACACACACACACGCACACACACACACACACACAGGAGAGAGAAAATGAGTGTGTGCTTGTGTGCGTGTCCATAGTAGATCCATAGCCATACATTTGCTTCACTACTGAACTGACTAGCTAGTTACCACTTTCTGTACAATGCAGTTGTGTTTCCTTGGGAAAAAAATCAGTATTATTCTGTAATGTGAGTGGGAGTGTTTGCTCTGTTTCATTATGAAACAACCTCAGGCAGCCTGGTACACTGTGATAAATGAGGATACACTCTCAAATAAATCTGAGAGTACCCAGACGTATCATTGAAAGGGCTGCGTGTAGGGCATATGGTGGTTCCACCGATCCAAAACTCATTCATTTTTACCATTGAGATTTCTAAATATTTACTGTATATGAATTATTTCAAGGCTATAGAATCAAGCCACCCCCAGAGAGCCAGCGAAAGCAATCCTCAACTGCAACGGCCGTCACGACGGTTTTATATCCGCTGCAACCATTTGCATAACAATCACTGTTTTGCATAACAGGTGACCGTTTTCCCTACTAAACATAACCTTAACCCCCCTAACCCTGTCTTGATTATCTGATGATTTCTGGCCATATATCAAGTGTGTCTTGAGCAGAGTTTGATGATCAGATCAGGTCAGATCAACATAATTTCAGAACAGATTGGCTCCATATATGGATATGCACAGGGCCAGGCCTTATGTTTTGGGCCTGTTGAGTTTTCGTCAGCTGCCCTGCTTCACTGGTGGTTGTCTAGTGTCTAAATCAGGGGTGCCCAAAAGGTAGATCGCAATCTACCAGTAGATCACACAGGCCATGCAGGTAGATCACATGACATGCAGTCCCCTATAGAATGTATAGTTCTGTAACTCTTGACAGCGTTAAAATGAAACCAAATGGACCCTTACGGGTCCATTTGGTTTCATTTTGCACTCTGAAGAGTTAAATTATATTTAAACATCTGAATTACGTAATTTCAAGAGTCCACACAATTACCAACAATTTGCCAGTTCTCTTTACCAATTGTGGACAAAAACGTGAAAGTTATTAGCTTTGGGTGCAAGAGACTAAATTCAACATATCCGAACTGTCAACTCAAACCCCAAATACTACGTCAGTAGTAGCATATACAAGAAAACCTTCCAATTCTCCCACTCCATTTTTCATTATAAGTGCATTATTCTTAAACACTATAACAGTAAGTAACACCATCACCACTATTTCAAAGCTCAAACTTTCTAGGGAAGCCTTGAAATGGATTTTCAGTAATGGAACAATCACATTTTTAATGTGTAGATCGTGTTGAGCCGGTCATTTTGAAAGTAGCTCTCAAGTAAAAAAAAGAGTGTGCACCCCTGGTCTAAATGGACAGGTATCGGCCAAAAGGGAGACATCAAAGAGAAAGTCCAGGTGTGGGGGGGATCAACATATGGATAGGAGATGCAGTGATGTTGCGTCCAGTGATCATAATGTATATGGAGGTGTGTGTGTGTGTGTGTGTGTGTGTGTGTGTGTGTGTGTGTGTGTGTGTGTGTGTGTGTGTGTGTGTGTGTGTGTGTGTGTGTGTGTGTGTGTGTGTGTGTGTGTGTGTGTGTGTGTGTGTGAGAGAGAGAGACACTCGGAAATTCAGGTTTTCATTCATTGTGAATGCGCTCTACAGTCATATAATCAAATATTTGTTTTCAGAGAATCAAATGCTTTATGTCCAAAATCTTACTTTTTGTTATTATTATAATCATCAAATGCAAAGGGTACCTAGTACAAACTTATATTGTCTTGGGGGAATTTAGTTTAACTTTAGAGTATCTTCCCTGATTGTTAACTTATTTGAAAATGGTTCCTGATGCTAGACCTTTTTTCAGTTTCACAGGTTTCAGTTGTCAGCATTGATATCGACGTCCACGATGGAGAATGAGCTGAATCACAGCATTCAGAGCATCAATAATTGAGCATGTGGCCTGAGTGCAGTGCTTCATAAATCTAGAAAAGGTTGAACAATCATAGAAAAATAACATTAACAAAGGGTAATTGCATTGACTGGAGTTGTTTAGCATTTCTTGTAAAGGAACAGTTTTGCACATACAACAAGAGTTTCAACCCGATGACATGCCATTGCTGACACAGCTAATAATGAGGTTTTACAGGATTTATGTGCAAATCTCAATATACACCTATATACACCTATAAACCTACTACTACTACTTGTAGTAGTAGTAGTATTTTGCTACCAATTGCTAATACTACTACGACTGACTTTTGGCAAAAAGCAAAGGTTTGAGTTAAAAAACCCAGATCTCAGATCACACTCCATATATGACTAATTCAGAATTAATTCCATACGTTGATCTAACCTCATCTGAACTCATCAAACCCTGAACACTAAAGACACTGCCCCCTGCTACCAAATACGAGTATTTTTCATTGTGGAAGATATGGCAAAATTGGTGGCCTACCACGACCATCTCATCCAGCATCAGCGCCATCTTAATATCATTATTTTGTAGGTGGAAGCTACAGGACTTTTTAAGCAAGGCAAAGCGATCGGTCCACAGTCATCGACCGCCAACCCTCCCTCGAAGTACTCCGACTGGCTGGGTGTAATTAAGAGATCTCCTCAGGGTATTATCTTCTGGAAGTGTCGGTGTACTTGATCTCTGCTCGTTCGCTCTGCTCACGCAAAAGCAGGCCATGGCCTACTTGTGTGCAATACATCTACTGAGTGCTGATGATGACGAATGTACAGTATGTATGATGGTGATGTCTAATGTGGAACATAATAAGCTAAAGATCTTCTGAAGCCTAAATTATACCATATACGTGCAAAATACCAGATATTTACGTGATAATTCAGTGAATATATTCCCTACAATAGTTTCTATCCAACTCAATGAACACAGAGCTCAATAAGGAACACTGCACCACATTTATTCAAACGGAGTAATGCTCTGTTTCTAATTAAAGATCTTTGTTCCATGCTACAGCTATAATGACAGTTTGTGGGCTTCCAACTGAAATATTCACCTGATGAAAATTCTCCACCAACGGATGCAGCATTGTAAAATGCAACTTTGGTTATGCCTTCGTGATTGTGCAAAACAAGCTCAGTTAGGGAGAGAGGGGTCACATCAGGTTGCCTATACTGTATGTGTGGGCGAGAGAGATGCACCATACAAACAAGCAAGCCAACAAATAAACAAATAGACCGCACCGTACAAACCAAACCAAAGTTGTCCAGTCCACTATTACAACTGGCAGTCTTTCAGTCTGCTGTTGACAAAACGATACAAACGAGAGGTATGCTTAAGTTACAAGCTGCCAGCCCTCTCAGCAACTTCATTATTTCTGCTAGGCCGAAGGAGAGCTCAGGTCGCACATCATGTTTTCGCTGCCTGTCTGCGTGTGGAAAGCTTTGCACGTCGCCCCCTCAAGAGAAGGGGAAGAGAACACAGCTCACAACAGGGGCAGATGTAACATTCTCAATTGGGGGGGCAGGAGATAGAATAGAATAGATGGAACAGATATTTATTTAGACTCCCAGGGGAGAAATTGGTTCTGGGCACAGGGAGACATTGGCGTTATACAAAAACACAAGTTACAGAAAAGTCACAGGAAATACAAACATAAATACACATACACAGTATCACAGGAAAAAGTCAAATAGTGACTTTTTTCCAGACCCCACATAAAGTCACTATTTGACTTTCCAAAGTCAAATAGTGACTTTCTGAAGAGGGCGTGGCTTTCCTTTTGTCTTGCAAAAAAAATAAAAAATGCATCAAAACAGTAGCGGCACTGATTCGAACCGCCAACCTACTGACTACTGGCCAACCTGCTTTACCTCCTGAACCACCGCGCCCCCTGCTGATTTCAGCATAGTTTTACTGAGATTAGGGTTAGGCATAGTTTTACTGAGGTTAGCGATAGTTTTACTGAGGTTAAGTTTAGGCATAGTTTTACTAAGGTTATGGTTAAGTTTAGGCATAGTTTTACTGAGGTTAGGTTTAGGGTTAGTTAGGGTTAGGCATAGTTTTACTACGCCTAACCATAATCTCAGTAAAACTATGCCCAAATCAGCAGGGGGCGCGGTGGCTCAGGAGGTAAAGCAGGTTGGCCAGTAGTCAGTAGGTTGGCGGTTCGAATCAGTGCCGCTACTGTTTTGATGCATTTTTTATTTTTTTTGCAAGACAAAAGGAAAGCCACGCCCTCTTCAGAAAGTCACTATTTGACTTTGGAAAGTCAAATAGTGACTTTATGTGGGGTCTGGAAAAAAGTCACTATTTGACTTTTGACATGTGATACTGGGTTAAATACACATACAGACTGAGGAGCCTGATCGATGAGGGGACGAAGGAAAACCTAAATCTATTAAGCTTGCAGTTTGGCAACCTGTATCTTCTACCCAAAGGCATTAATTCCTATTCTGCATAAAGAACATGGTTGGGATCCCTAGTATATTGAGGCCCTGCCTCCTAGCTGTATCATCATAGATTTCATGCAGAGAGGATGGGGTTTGTGCACCCATAATCTTACCCGCCCTGTTGATCAGGCTGTGGAGTTGTGATTTAAGCTTGATAGACAGGTTGCCAAACCAGGTTGTGATAGCATAACGAACAATTGATTCTATAGATGCCCTATAAAACATCATAATAACGTCCCATAATATAATAACGTCCCATAATATAGATAATGGTATGGGAGCGGCTACATCGCCCGTGGTGGGGCAGACTGGGCAATTAGGGGGGCATTGCCCCCCCATTCCCATGCCTAGATCCGCCCCTGGCTCACAACATATTTGTGCAGCTTGGAGGCAGTCTCTCAAGTGCATTTAATCATAGCTAAAGATGATGGGTGGTAATTATTTAAATACATGAGTGCTTCACAGAATATTTTGCCTGTGCAGATGAAAATAAATTAATGCAGAGTCCGTTAAATTGTGATGTGGAAGAAATGTCAGTTAATTGGCTGAACACAGGTGACAAGGTAGGTAACATTGCTCAAGGTAGGGAGCAAACAGTGGTGTCCTAAACTCCAGTACAGGTGAACAATAGGACGTAACTCGTCTATAATTTTGCAAAGCCTGTAGGTGCCACTATTATTAATTGCTTAATTGTACCAAAATGTGGAAACAGCTCTACATTTGACTACTATCAGGGCTTGACACTAACACTTGCCCACTTGCCCGGGGCAAGTAAAACAAATGGTCGGGCAAGTGAAGACTGCTACCTGGTTGCCCGATCGGGCAAGTGTGCAACTTAGAGCACCATGAGATATATTTGTCTTGAAGGTGGTCATTGCGCTCTGCCTCTGCGTCTTACCCTGCTTTCTCTCCTATCTCTCTCCCAGGTCCATGTGGTTCCCATAGAGTAATAAAATAACAGAGACCGGACTGGAGCGATAGCCCCGCCCCCTTGCCGTTCATTTCAATACAAGTTGCTTATTGGCGCTTTGAAGCACCCGGAAGACCGCCGGAAGTGCGCCTATTTCCGCATTTGAGCACCAAAATTTGGTGCCCAAATGCGGAAGTATTTCTCCATGAACGCGCCCGACGCAAGGGATTATGGGAACCATGAACGAGCGCCGTCGCGCACGAGCAAAGGAAAAAAACCATCAAAAGGCATCAAAAACAAGCTTGTGGGTTTGCATTGAGCTTATTATCTGTCATATAATACATCCGTTGTGTTTTGAGAGGTAGTATATGACGTGAGGACCGCGGGTTTATTCAGAAAACAACTTAAATACAAACTGCCCTGTCCGCGTGCACAAAGCAAACGAGCGTGCGTGCTCTCGGGGCGTTCGTGCATGAATTCCACCCGCCTGCAGTACCAAACTTGGCCACCAGCGTGGCAGCTTCAAGCCTGGAGCCGCTGTCTGCTGGTGTGGTGGTTCCAAACTATGATTTTGCTGCCATCACAGACCCCTGAGTCCATGACCACTGTGGGAACCACTGATTTACAACTTTATTTTTAGCTGATTGTGACTTTGTGTGACAAACCAGTCTACGAATGCGAGAGGAAATGTTTAAAACACAAAGTAGAAAGTAGACGTAATGCAAAATTTACAATATATTTTGGGGGGCAAGTGACCATGACCTGAGGGCAAGTAGAATCTGACTTGCACTTGCCCGAGGGGCAAGTGCCTTGGAGACCTTATATTATATTAGTGTCAACCCCTGACTATGTATAATGTAGGCCTATATTCGCTGTATATTAACAATTGAATTAATATGAAAACTCCATAGGGGTGGGACGATGCACTTACCTCACAATACGTCACGATGTTGATATTTAGGCTGCCAACTCGATTTATATTGCGATTCTTAATTACGTTGCGATTAGATTCAATATATTGATATTGCGATTTTTCACACAAATTACTTTGCTTTTATTATATTAGAATAATTTACATTTCTAAACAAAATGGACCGTGAAAAGTTCATTCTACTAGAACTTTTCAAATCAGTTCTAAACAATATGGACCTTGAAAACCTCAATAGGCGTGATACGCTTCAATTCAGTCAGATAACCCTCAATCAATCAGTCTTTCGGACATGGACAAATTAATAAATGCATAAATAACAAAAAAAAAAATCTATTTTGAAAGGGGCAATTCGATATCGATATTGTGTGAATAGGAATCGTGGTATGTTGACATATCATTTTTTGCCCACCCCTAAACCACAATATTGATGTTATGGTATCAATATTAAGCCCATATGGGAATGTCAATTCATGACCATATTGTGACAGTCTCATGATAACCACCATGGCTGACTCAATCTTGTAAATGCACCAAGTTGGTTCAACTCCTCCTGTATATGAACATCACATGTCCTCATCAAACCCTGGATGCAGACATGGACATGGAGCAGACTGGATCAAAACCTACATCTGAATATAGCCAAATCTGACTTCACAGATTAATAGTTTAACTTGTGCTTCAAAACTGTGACGTATTATTGTTTCAGGCATGACCACATCAATTAAAAACATGCATTAATGAACGTCTGGGGTTTAGAGTTGGTGGTGGTCACTGGTTCAAGTAACCTAGAAACCACTTAACCACCTAAAGCCAGCACTTTATCCAGAGAAAAATATTCAAATACTTAGAGATCAGCTGTTTTCAGCAAAAAATAAAATAATGTGGGATGAAAAACGAAAATGTAGAACAAAGTTCTGATGGACAACAGACAACATGCGTGTGAATGTCTGGGTGTGGTGTTCCCATGACCTCATCATGCTGTGCTGCTGTACTGCTCACCTCCATCTTCTCTCCCAGCAGATAAAAGTCCTGGCTCTTCTTGTCAGTTTATTCAGTTGCCGACTCGTGAAGATACTGTGCCTCATCATCCCAGTTATTGCTTGTGCTTATTATCAGCATAACTCCCATCCTTGCCACTCTGCAGTATGGGCAACCTTTTCGAGATCAAGTGCCATGTGTTTATATTTTCTTGACAGTGTCCCATATCGACATTATGTTTAATCATAACACCACCATCAAAATATATGTTTCCTTACGATTTTGATTGTCCACACGCAGAGCAACCCCTATGTTTTCTCCGCTTAAAAAAATATTTCAGGATTTATGATTAGACTAAATTATGATTATTGTTACCACTGTCTCCCCAGTCAGAGCTCAATGAATGTGAGTTTGAATGAATATAGAATTATGTGCGGTGGACTAATTTTAACTCTACACCTTTTTATATACTGTATATTTACATTTAAAAGAAAAAACATCTCCCTCACACTTGTGCCAGTGTGCCAACAATCACCCTCTGAAGTGCCAACGTTGGCACCCGTGCCTAAGGTTTCCTACCCCTGCTGTAGTCTGTACCCTCAGTGCCTCCATGCCTGTGGCATGCCTGCCAACCAGTCATATCTATTATCCTTGCCCAAGGCAGGGTCTGGGGCTCTATGCAGTCAAGCCCCTCTCATCAATTGTGGGAGGACTTCAACGCCAAAGTGGTGATGAGCCAATCAGAACCATGTGGACCTAGGCTATATAACCAACTAGGGCCCAGTATGCAAATAGGGGGCGGGACAAAAAATGAATAGGGCACTGAGAGGGACAGGACTAATATTCACACAGTGAATGAAGCTATACTGTATACAGTACCTACCACCTTTCTATTCCAAATATTTACCAAGTCAGTAGACCCACACTTTTTTGACTTGAGAGCTACTTTCACAATGACCAGCTCAACAAGATCTACACATCAAAAAGAAAGTTTGACTTTGAAATAGTATTGATGGTGTTACTTACTGTTTTGTAGTGTACTGTAGTGTTTAAGAATAATGCACTTATAATGAAAAATGGAGGGGGAGATACTACCGATGTTTGAAAACAGTATTTGGGGTTTGAGTTGACAGTTTGTGATGTTGACTCTCTTGCACGCAAAGCTAATAACTTTCACGTTTTTGTCCACAATTGGGAAAGATAACTGGCAAAAAATTGGTCAAAATAACAATTATTCACCATTTTCTAATTCAGATGTTTAAAAATAATTTAACTCTTGAGAGTGTAAAATGGAACCAAATGGACCCGTAAGGGTCCATTTGGTTTCATTTTAACACTCTCAAGAGTTACAGATCTATACACTTTAGCAGGCCATCATGTGATCTACCTGCATGGCCTGTGTGATCTACTGGTAGATCACGATCTACCTTTTGGGCACCCCTGCAGTAGACCAATGTAAAAAGATTTTTTGAGGCGTTGTAGATAAATGTATCCACCTGCTTACAGCAGTCACCAAGCCGGAGCAACAATGGATTGATCGATCATTAAAATGGAAATGCACAAATGGCTGTCATGTTACATGCATGGTCAGATGGGTGGGCAGGGGCGGAGTGGGCCTCGCCAGGCCATCTGGACTTTGCCTTTTGCCAGGCCACAACCCCCACCCCCCCTCCCCGGGGCGGCGTGCTCGCCTCGCAAAAGTGGGAAAACCTTTAAAGGCTACTGTGCCTTTAAAGGTTTATTTTCAAACTGACCTGTGCATTACCATTGTTCGTCACTAAATGGCGATTCTCGATAAATATTAATTATCCTTTATAAGATGCACAAAATAAGCTTCTACATTGGACAACATTAGACCAAAGAAGCCCTGGACACCTGCCTAAAGGCACTGAATATCTAAAAAAGGTACTGCATATCAGAGTCATGCAGAGTCAAGCAAAAAAACAAGTGGAAGTGCTTTGGTTAAATTGGACCTCCTTGTCTGGGTGCACACCACCAAAAATACACAGACAAGCAGATGGTGTGCAACAATAACAGTAATAGTAATAATATAATAACAAGCAATAGTGATGATAATAATAAAAATAACAGACTGATCAGTTGCTCACAGTGGCATCTGACTACAACATATATACCTGCCTAAAGGCAGGTCTATGTCTAGGTACTGCATATCAGAAACCAAATGGACCCCTGCGGGTTTCATTTTTACACTCTCAAGAATTAAAAATATTCCTCATGTGAATTATCCCAAGTCTACACACCTTCCAGGCAAGCATCTAGCGCATTCTAATACATTCTGAAGTGCCACTAGTGCATTTTGGATTTTGGCAGTTGGCAACACTGGCCACCACACACACAAGAACATACAAAACATGCATTAAGATGCAATACATTTTCGTAGGCCTACTATAGGCAGCCCATTTATCAAATCTGAAATGAGCACATATGTCCCAAAAACAATATTTTCCATTGGTTTTAATATAGTATGTTATCCTCTCAGCTCTCTCTTCGCAGCAGAGTGTGTGTTGTGATTACTACTGTCTACTACTTACTTGTTGATGGTGGTTGCACGTCTTTGTCAGATAACGACGGCTGGCTTTGGGGGAGAGGAGGGAGGCTGCCAAACATTTCGGTTAATTTATAACATTTTGCCCCTTCTTCTTCAAGGGCCTTTCTCCTCTTGTCCCTCTCTCGTTCAGCCCCACCTTTCCTCTTTTTCTTATCCATTATAGTTGTTTACTTTTTGATAACTTTCTAGTCGTCAATCTGATCAATTGCCTCTCGCTCTCCTCCTCCTCCTCCTCACTCGACACGCGACAGACAGGCATGCTTCTGCAGCAGAGGCAGAGCCATCTAATAGAACTGACATTGAGGGGTCAGAAACTGAGCGCTCGAGCGCTGATCATGCAGCCTGCCCTGAATGACGACCTTGTCCCCTTTTTCAATAGAAGTCTATATAGAACAGCCTCCATTGGACTGGCCCCATGAAGTGAACCGAGTTTGCGTAACTATCTCTGTCTATGCTCTAAGCGACAGGCAGGAGGGTGTCCCCCACTGATCCCAGACCAGCTGGGACTGGAGAGCTGCGTAGCGCTGCCTCTCACTGACTCGCTCTCTCCGGTCCGGCGCATCATGCAGGTGCAAGATATCAGGTTACAATCAGTCACTTACACTGCTCAACTAAACTCTGTAGTACTAGGACACCTTTTATTTTTGGAAGGAGAAAGAAACACTAGTTTGCCTGGCCTGGGCTGGCCTGGGCCTGCCGCTCTGGCCTGCCCTGGACGTTTCAAAGAAAAACATTTTTTTTGTACCCCGTCCAGGCCACTAAGTGCCGCAGGCCACCGGGAAAAGTCCCGGTGCTCCCGATGGCCACGACGCCCGTGTGGGTGGGCTGCAAACACCTTGAGTCCCCAACGCAAAAAGTTTGGAAAAGTTTGGAGTTAAGGACATGAGGTTTGATGTAATTTCATAACAATGTGATTCTGATTCCTGAATATAATTGTTTGCGTATGGCAAACACTGGCAGTTATTTTTATCGATTGACTATATAGACAAAGCTACGCAAATGTCACAGTCGATACAAATCTAACCCAGGTATTGATCCAAGGTACAGCATACAACAGTATATGTAGCCTCTCTACTAGAGGAAAAATGTGTCTTATACAGACGCTGCGGTGGGACAATTACACATGGTTATGAATATTTATTGCTCCTATCAAGTAGTGAATGCCTGGAAATGATTATGAAAATCACTTTACTGCCTTTATGTTCAGTCATTATGCTGTACTTGTAGACATATTGTAATTCTCGGAGCAAAACACTCAGACTGGATATATGCCGGGTTGAGAGGGTATTGTAAATCTATTGAAAGGCGCAGATGTTGTGACAGTGTAAGTGGTAGAATAGCCGCAGTCAGGGCAACTTCAAGAGAAGGGAAGGTTTGTGTGGATTCCTCTGGGTTAGCGCCGAAGTGTCCTTGAGCAAGATGATGGGCATCCTCTGATGCTGCTCAGCAGGTTGGCGACACCTCGTGTGGTTTCCTCCACCGTCAGTGTGAAAATGTGAGGGTGAATATCAGGGCCGGATCTAGAGGGGGTAGCGGTGGGCAGAGCCCATCCAAACGTGCATCCTGCCCACCCAATGAAAGGTAATATCAGTGGGTTTTCGACCAGTGGTCTGGGAACCACCAGTGGTCCTTGAGAGAGTTCCAGGTGGTCCCCAGCTAAATGGTGGAAAGTTGGTTAACCAGATGTAACACTTTGAGAGCGTAAAAATCAAACCAAATGGACCCGCAAGGGTCCATTTGGTTTGATTTTTACGCTTGGTTTCATTTTTACACATTTTTACACTAAAATGGTCCGTGGCTCAATTGCCGAATAAATAGTGGGCCTTGGTGTCAAAAAGGTTGAAAACCACTGCTTCATTATGAAAAACTTTGGAGCTGCCCACCCTGCCATTCTTCCAGCCCACACTAGTACGGCTGCCTAAATCCAGCCCTGGTGAGTATAATGCACCTAAGCCCTTAAAAAAAAAAACGCAGATTTTATGTGAACGTGTGTGCAAGGCAAGGTGAGTGACTGTAGGAAAACACAGGTGGCCCAAAGTGACTAAGTGTATTCCACCTGGCGGTAAATCATGTATTTCATAATGATGTGATCTGTATTTGTGTGCTGTCTGGACAGGAGCAGCTTGTGGACGACCTAGTGGGCGAGGACAGTCTTCTGGCATAATCACTCACCTCCTTAACTACTTAATTTCCAAGGTCATACCAGGGGCGTTTTTGGCAGACTAGGCAGTTGCCTAGGGTGCCATGAGGGAGGGGGGCGACCATCAGACATGCTTTAAAAGGATACCCAGTTAATAAGCCAAATATGGATAAATACATTATACATTAGGGGTGAGATTTTCGTTCCACCCGTTGTCCCTAACGTTACCCGATACCCGCAGCGAATTCCCTTATTGCTATTTTGGTCACCTTTTCTCTTCCCTTAGCCACTATTCTTTATGCCGACACCGTTATTTGTGGCTAGAGGTGTGGTCATGGGCGTGTTTGTTGCGCAGTCCCTTAAGTTGCTAATTTCGTCAAATAGATTTGGGAACTAGATAACGGCCATCTGAGACCACCACCCCTTAGCCTGGTCTAGCCCTCAATGATTTTGGCCTTGGGGGGCGGGGGTGTCGTGGGATCCACACGGCGGAAGTGCTGCGCTCTGATTTGATCTCACTAACGTGTCGTCATCTCCGGCCCCTCCCACGCCCGTCCACTGCTGTTCTACGTCACATCATTTAGAGCGACGCCCACCCCGGAAGGTTGACACGCCCCTCAAGGCCACTTTCCAACGCGCGTTAGTCCAGGCTTTCCGTTTTCGCGCAAGGCGAACGAAAATGAAAGCCTGGGTGTCGAGGCTAACCACCCCTTAACCGATCCCAGAAGGCAGAGCCACGTGCGCACGGTGCGGCGTCTGTGCGCTTTGGAGATGTCCACGACTCCACGTGGAAAGGCGCCAGTTCAATTCATCTCCTTATTTATGGATTGTCCTATAAACAGCTGTAGATTGCCTGCTGTCGGTCACTTCCTTGTGTTTAGGTAATGTACAGTATATAATATAATTAAATACATTAATTAACTTGTGACGCAATGCTGTAAATTGCAAAAAAGTCGGCAATACGCGGCAAAAAAGACGTTTTTTTGATCATTCATTTCTCAGTCAATTCTGGACCATTTTTTACATTTCAAAATACAGCGTGACGGGAAAAGCCTCCTCTCTCAGATGCTGCATAGCATGGATCCCGCATCGAGCAAAATGTAAGTGTCGGGGATTCGGTGGACCGTTTCCACCAAAATCCCGACACTTACATTTTGCTAGATCCCGCATCGTAGAGAAGACCTACCCACATATACATACTATACAGCATCTGAGAGAGGAGGCTTTTCCCGTCACGCTGCATTTTGAAATGTAAAAAATGGTCCAGAATTGACTGAGAAATGAATGATAAAAAAAACGTCTTTTTGCCGCGAATTGCAATTTACTTTATAACATTTCACAGACTTGGGATAAATGCACGCCACATACAGCAAAAAAAAAACATGGAACATGTTTTTTCAACATAACATGTTGAATGGTAAGAAATGATTGAGAATTGACCGAGCTATAATTGTTTGAAAATGAGAGCTATGATCTTTGGGAATAGGCTACTCATGTATGTGTCTGTCCTAAGCCCGCAGCCAGGCTGCGTGCTTAGGAGGGTCAGACATAGCAGTAGGGATAAGGGAACTAGATAAGGGATGAATTAAAGGGAATGGCAAGACCAACACGGATTGGATGAAAGCTAAAAACGCCCAAACCACACCTATGCATAATTTAACGGGTATAGGAGGTGTTTAAGGGAGATGGCATGGTTACGAAATTATCAACTTTAGTGTGGGAACGCCTATTCCCCAATGCTAAGTGCGTTAATTGCGCATAAGGGCTAATGTAACCAAAATCGGGCCCTATTCTATAACTAGAATACAACATTTAAAACACATAATGTTCTTTAGTTCTAATAGTTCATATTTTTTCCTTTGGGGGGCATTATTTTACAGGAGGCAAGATTTTCCATTTTCCATTTGGTAAGGGGGGCTGCAGGGAATATCTTGCCTAGGGCTCCAAGTTGCTTAGAAACGCCACTGGGTCATACTTCTAACTCACTATATCTGAGTGAGAGGCTAATGCCTTCGTTATTTTGGGATAAACAATTACCTCAAGAATTTACAAACAGTGACCATTTGAAACACTTTTAAACACGTTATTGGCATTTCTTCCCCCTGCAGTTAGTGCATGTTGGCTTTGTTTAGAGCAGCATACTTTGGCTAATCAGCAATATTATGCTTTGTGAGTTTGTAGATATATAAGAAATCCATTCGTATTATGCTTAATTAAAATTGTCTAGACAGTTGGTGGGTGGGCGGCTGTGTGTGGGCGCTGGTGGCTGACCAGCGATGGACAGTGATAGTAACAAACATATCAGTCAGACTTGCATATAAAGCAGATAAAGCCCTGACTGACCGTTGTCTAATTCTCTGTCCTTCTGTTTGTAATGTGTATAACTATACAACCTGCATCTACTACATCTTGTAAGTTCACTAAGAAATAGTGATACAACTTAGTAACTTTTATTTTGAAAAGGAAAAGAAAGTCTGTTTTGGTTGTAGAAAGCTCCCGTGACAGTCTGCTGAAGTGCCATTATGGGGGGACTGGTGGTGGAATACCAACATGCTTTTAGACAAAGCTCCTGATGCATCCTTGACGGACAATGTGTGCTACACACGTTTGGAATCCCTGCAATCCCCCATCATATGCGCTGGCTGGTTATCTGTGCATTTTGATTTCCTAGATACAAGGCAGACAAGCAGACAGATATACGTACGGCAGCCCATGAAATAAGTTGTTACTCTCAACCTGATAATAAAACGTACAGCAGATAGGTCCGGAATAGCTCAATTGTACACCCATTTCCTACTCCAGAAAATTAGGGTGGGTGTGTGCAATTGATAGAAAATAAGTCATTGTGAAATCAGTCTGGTACTCAGGTTACCTCTGTGTTGTTACTGTTGGCTTTGTTATTCTGTTTTAAAATGGTTGGATGGAAGTTATAGGAACATTGAACGATTCAGTGATTTCCAAAGGGCCCCCAGGGGCCCCAGGCACACTAGTGGCAATTTCCCTTTGGTTTTAGCCTCTGATGGGCCCACATACCCAAAGAAAACAAATTGCAACTCAAATCAAAAGTTAACAGGGATATGCACTATGTGCAATATTTCAGTAAAAGCTCCCATGAGTTGCACTTATGTCAAATAACAAAACAACAATCAATTATACATTAGGTGTGTACTCAAAAATAAAGAAAAAGCACAGTTAGGCCCACATCAGTTTGGTTGTGCCAGTAAGATAAATTCCTAAGAGCAGATATCAAATATGCATGAAATGTGTGGGTGGAATATATTCTTCCATATCATGGCTGTCGGGGGAGAACCGGCTTGTATCCTTATATCTCGACAGGAACTCAAACCCATGCAGGTAGGACCCAAACACGGGATTGAACTTGAAGCAGAATTTAAAAATATACTGTATCTTTTCAGGGGAGCAGCATAGCAGCACACACTCAGGAACAACAGCAGAATTACTAAACATTAACAAACTACCGGTAGGCGGTACCTATAGCTCTGAGTTCAATCTTAAAGGTCCTGTCACTCCTGTGACATACTCAGAATTTAATATTACATCACGTGGTCTGAATCAAAAATAAATTCTGCGCCTGACTGAGTGAGATGTGCCACTGCGCTTAGCATGTATGTATGTTGCTATCATATTGTTGCTAGTGGTTTCATTATGTATTTTGCTGGATTATCTTAGTTAGAATGCAATTGTTGCAGAATCTATCACACTCGGGTCCCACTGACGCTGTTCACCAGAGCCTTTCCTGCCCACCTTGCACCAGCTACAGGGTGGGGGGTACGGTAGGATGTATAAACACGGACGTGTGGCTCAGGAGATAGTGCAGTCATCCACTGATCTGTGGGTCAGTGCTCCCCGGTTCTCCTGTCTACATATCCACGTGTCCATGGGCAAGACAAACACCCCCCCCCCCCCCCCCCCACCCCAAATTGCTCCAGATGTGTTGGTTGTGCCTTGCATGGTTTCGGCTACCATCGGTGTATGAATGTGTGCGTGAATGTGTTATACGTTGTATATATAATGCATGTAAAGCACCTTGGATAACGGCACTATATAAATGCAGTATTTACCATTTATGGAGGGTGTGATGCATGCACACACACAGACAGACAGAATCATTCTGCTTGGCTTTCATAGTAAGGGCTCGCTGCATTTGCACTAACTTCTATAACGGCTAGAGGGCTCATTGCCTGTTAGTGACCACCTCTCAGGTCATATAGGAAAGGTCTGCTTTTTGTTCCTAAAACAAAAGTATTGACTGGAGCAATTAGTTAGCAATTAGTATATCTGGCTACTAACTGCCAGAATTTGTGAAAACCACTGTCACTCTTATTTCATCTGGCCTTTCATCTTGTTATTTTGTTATTTTCTTTCTCTTCATGCACTGTAATTGTATGCATGTGTTGCATTTCCACTTTTGTTTTCTTGTATCCATGCTATGCAAATAAACATGCTTTGCCTCTAAAGTACATCAACATAAACCAACATATACTGAATTGTACAGTGTTGAATGTACAACACCATAGAATAGAACACATCAGTGTTACATAAAATCAGTGTAAATCAGTGTTACATAAATTCTAAGAGGAAGAGGTGTCCGTAATGCAGTTGTTTTCACACACTGCTGTCAGACATTGGCCATGGTGCTGCATTATTAATGTGTTGATGTTCTTATCATCCATATCATTTGCCATTTTCCTAACTTTATGACTCATTTTCCTAACTTTATTAGTAGCAGCCCTGGCTGAATCAATGTTCTCTCAATTGACTCACGTTCGTTGGTCTATGTAAACAAATAATTCTAATCATTTCAATAAAACATGTTTGTTTGCCCTGATGTCTGATAAAGATTGTGATTCCAGCCATACAACCAACAATCTCTCATTCTTTCGGGCATCCACACGCACATTCAACCCTTATCTCCTTATTATAACTTTTGTTAGGAAATTTCCCTATACTTGATCATACAAGATGGTGAAAAGTACAAGAGTAGTAGATCTAATGGCTAATGTTGTGGCAAACTCATACTGTAAATCTGCTATTTTCACTGTTTTCAAATGACAATAAAAAATCTGACCGGAAGTCTGAAGTGAGTGGTGAAACAGCACCCCCTGTTGGTATAGTACAAGGGTTTTCAACATTTTTCATCTCAGGGACCACCATTTATTCAGGATTTGAGCCACGGACCACCATTTGAGGACATTTCAACCCCACAAACCCCAAAACTAAAGATTTCTTTTGCTTTTGTTCACAATTCCAGGCTGGATTTGGGAAACAAAACAAGCAAAACCTACATTCCAAAATGGCTAATTCAGATGATGAATATTTTAACTCCTGAGGGTGTAGAAATGAAACCAAATGGACCCGCAAGGGTCCATTTGGTTTCACTTTTACGTTCTCAAGAGTTACATCTGGTTAACCAACTTAGCTGGGGACCACCTGGAACCCTCTCAGGGACCACTGGTGGTCCCCGGACCACCTGTTGAAAACCCCTGGTATAGTAGACACAGGCATAGATATCGGTGTACATAGGGACAAAGCTGGGCCTTGGAGTGGTAGCACCACTCAAAAACTGTTATCGTTTCTACCCGACAGCAACAATAAACACAGCAACACACACACACACACACACACACACACACACACACACACACACACACACACACACACACACACACACACACACACACACACACACACACACACACACACACACACACACACACACACACACACCTGCACATGCACACATAAATGTACCAAAAACAACTACAAAACAAAAACAAGAGAAGAGAAAAATGAGATAACGGTCATGAAAACAGAAAACTGTTTTTCCTTCGACTATGTAAATTAATGCACAGAACCCAGAGATTGGACATGTTGAAATGCCGACTGCACAGCCCAGCCTATTTCTGATTGCCACTGCCGGAGGGGGTGATTACATTTCTTTATTTCAAAGGAATGCATCATTAAAAAATATTTGCGAAAACAGCCCATTGCCTTCTTGTTGGTGCCCATTAACTTCTATTTATACATCATGATTTATTTACCAGTGTCGTGGGCGTGAATTTATCAGGCGTAAAATAACATAAAAGGGCACATGTGCTTGGTTTTCATGATGAAAAAAAAACCCTCCCCAAATGGATCAGACGGTGTGTCACACATGACACGCAGAGATTGTTACATCCAATTATACCATCTTTTCTGCCATTCTGTGGAAGTCGGCAACAGACAGAGGCTGGCTGGTTGGCTGATTGACTGACTGACTGACTGACTGACTGTCTTGCTGTTCTTGTGATGGTTCTGGAAGTGTCATGGACACATACTGTAGCCTACTTTTATACATAAATATCAGTGAGGCTCCAGACGGTTAGTTCAACCGCCTGGGCGCCTAGGCGGCTAAGCCAGTCTGATGGCATGCTGTGGGTTTGCCTCCCGAGCCCGACAGCCTTTGCCAAGAGTCACTTCCCCTCTCTCTACCTTTCCTGTCTAGCTATACTGTCAACTATTAATAAAAAACATCAAAGCAAACCTATAAAAAATAAACAACAGTTGCTATTGCTATTATGTGCCAGTGTGTTTGTGTGTATACATGTGTATATATTATGGGTGAGATTTTCGTTACCGCTATACCCCTTATCCCTTAACTTCTTTGCCTTTTTAAACTATTAAAAAAACATTTCTCAGTAGTTCAAATGGCCAGTCTACTAGCTCACAACGTGTTAATAGATTGACATGTTGAAATAGTCCAAAAAAGTTTTTCAAAATAGTGAAAATGAAATAAGGGATATGGCATAAGGGGTTTAGCATGTAACGAAAATGGAGCCCTATGTCTACATTGGTGTGTGGTGACTTAATAGTGACATATGGTATGCTGTTTTTCAAACTAGAAATTTATGAATTAAAAATCCAAGCAACTGAGCCAGTTTTCACTCTGGATCCTTTTCTACCAAACACACTCCTAGAATGGGTTCCTTCTAAATTCTTGTAATCTGGTTACATTCAAATATGTTTACATACTGTGTCCTGATTGGCCAACCTAATTTTCTGGAGTAGGAAATGGAGGTGCAATACAGTAGAGCTATCCAGACCTATCCAGACATTTTTTGCCAACAGCTGATTTGGTCTGGCTTTAGCCAGGCTAGCAACTTTCATTTGCTGATAAAAACTAAAATATACCAAGGATTGGATTTTTTGTCTGTATGTGTCCAAAGTTCTAGTGTAGGTCATTTTCATGCATGCAATTCATGCATTGTAGGAGGAGGGAGATTTATATAATTCATATATAGTGAGTTATAGTTATAGGAGGAGGGAGATTTTAAGTGTTCATATAATTCAAAATGGTGGGTCATCGAAAGGTCATTGGCAAAAAGGCAAAGCACAAAAGTTATTTGGCATGAGGAGACGCACAAGTGTACATACTGTAAGTCTCATTATAGACAGTCAAGTGGTTCATGAGCTGTGTGTTCAAAGTTTGCATTTTCAGTTGAGTGCCATAGCGCCACCATTTGGCTAATGATCATGAGCTTTGTATCATCATTGTTTGGCTTCACCCTCTACCAGATTACCTTTTTTTTTAAACGACTGTATGGTTCAGAACAGCCATTTTTGGCAGAAGAATGAGAAGAAAAAAATGGACAAAAACAAGAAGGGACCAAGTCCACTTCATCGTTCCTTAATTATGCATTCACTGTATGGGAAAATGTGGAAGGGTTATCATATAATAATTTACTGTACACAATGTAATGGGGAGCATGCATGTGTGGGCATGTTCTACACTCTTTGCCACTCAGTCACAGAGTGACTGAGTGACAAAACAACTTGCTCTCCATAGAAATACACTGTTGTGGCACTGTTTTTCATGAACTTGAAACTGTGAAAAAGCTTTTAAAGGACAACGTGTTGTTTCCTGGGTCTAATAGGACTATAGTAATAATACAAAAATAAAATTGCTATAATATTCTCTAAAAAGAAAAATACATATTTAGCCCCAGGTTTGAATGCTCCTCAAAACAGTTAAACTGTTTTGCTTTGCCTTTTCAATTCCTAATTAGGTTTTCAGGGTTTCCACTGGATACCGACAAAATTAATTATAACTTTATAGAAATACTTCCAATGGAGCACTAGACCATCTGGACTGGATGGAGCAGTGATATTGCAGCTCCAGCTACACGTGTAGCAGCGGTACAGTATGTATCAGTGAGAGAACAGAGCCTTTGGGGTTATCCTGTGCAATGAGCACTAGAGGAAATAGTTCCTACATCCCTGTAAAGCCGAGAAAAGATGAGTCAGCTGATAATTATCAGCCATACTGCCTGCGTGTGGGCTGCTGTATGCCGAGCAGCTAGATAAGTGATTCTCACATCCAGGCTCTCCAGCCTTCTGACTAGTACTGGGATTATAGTACCAGTATATCCCTTGGACACTTTAACATCACAAAACATGGGTATATTTTATGTGAACTATTTAATAAAAATATTTCTCATCACAATATATCGAAGTACAGCAAGACATGGCGACTTGGGGTACTCTTCTTTAATATTTCTTCATGACTTTTTAGAAGAAAAACAAAAAAAGTCCATATTTGCATTTCCCCCCTCTACGTTGCTTCTACTTTGAGGCTGCAGCTGTTTCCCTGCAGACAGACACTTGCTTCATCCTGCAGATGATCCAGAACTTTGTTATTGGCATGAAAACAAAACATTCATTGGGCTCAGGACAGGCCGTGCTAATGTCTGAGGGAGAGGGGGTTGTGTGGGGTGGGTGAGGCAGTGTTTTAGCCAATGACAGCAAGGCAGTCTCCAGCAGTTTCATAATGGGCCAAAAGAGTGAAGGTGAGGTGGAGTTAGATTCTGTTTTTAATCTGTTTAAAAAATGTTTGTAGTACACACAAAGCTGCCTAGGGGAGGACTTGTAATACCTTCGCAACCCACAACTGGTCCTTGTCCCACAGGTTACTGGGAATGACCAGAATCTTCTACAACATCAGCAGTATTCGCCTGGTTTAATGACTCATATACACCATTTTTTGCGCTTGCCAACAAGCCCTCTCTGTGTGTGAAAGGCTCTGATAAACACACTCCCGACAGCTGTTTCTGAATATCTAGCATGTTTGACTCTGTTGCCGACTGGACATCTCTGATTATGAGCTAATTGCAAGCGCCTCCCAAGAAAGCATGCATTACAATGCATTACAGACAGACAGACTTGTCTGTCTGGAATCGTGATATATTGCCATATATTATCCCCTTTAAAACATCTGTTCACAAATCAAGAGCCACAAAAAGAAATAAGGGTGTTAGTTGAATGAAAAAAAAAAAAGACAAAGAGAGGGAGAGTCGCATGCTGACTGGGGATGTTATATTGCTTAATTGATCATTATTTAATTAATCTGAACAGTGGGAATGTGTTCGAACTCATCAAAAACACTGTGGTTCTATCATTGGGCAGTTGGCTGTGGCACATATGGTACATGTGCTGGTTACAAAAAAGTGCCCCCCCCATTCATTTCATTGTATTCCTGATGAAAGATTCCATTACCTGGCCTTGTATATCTATCATGATTATGATTATGATTCTGGTAAATCTGAATCACCGACAATCAGTTCCCATTCAACCTGTAGTGAACATCCGCTACTTTTTTCACTGGAGTGCGTCAGTCATCTTCCCTAGGGATTATTATTGTTAAGCTCGACTCAAGCCCAGCATATCACAATAATCACATTGTACACATTTTATTAGGAGTGGGCAAAAAAGCGATATGCCAATGTCACAATTCTTAATGCCATGATATCAAATTGCCAAGGTAGATTTTTATTTTTTTGTTCATGTCAAAGACTGACTATCTGTCTACATTGAATTTATTATTTATTTTCTCTCTC
The DNA here is from genome assembly GCA_039105355.1 of Benthosema pterotum. NCBI lineage: Eukaryota > Metazoa > Chordata > Actinopteri > Myctophiformes > Myctophidae > Benthosema > Benthosema pterotum. Next base: position 25,005,646 of record CM076977.1, read on the forward strand.
TCTCACACACCACACACACACACACACACACACACACACACACACACACACACACACACACACACACACACACACACACACACACACACACACACACACACACACACACACACACACGATGTTTTTCAATACCCATACTTGTGTCCTTGTGAACTCGTGATACGTCATCAGTCACCAACCAATTACCATTCCAATCCTCAAGTTCACACATCAAGTACAGACCAAATCCCCGGATGTTACATTGATCTGCCCACTTTACCAAGTCTACTGCGGACCTGACTTCTCAATAAAAAATTGCCCAGAATGCGACAAGAATCAAAACTGGCACATGATGCCAGCGCAAAAACAGGAGGCCAGCAGCACTTCATAGGCTCATATGCATACTATAGTATACTGTAGGGCTAACTTAGAGTATTGAAAAACGGGCCTGAGTCTTGAGATTTTTCTGTGAATGTGTCCCTGTGCCACTTCAATATTTCACAATGGAACAATGGAGTGGTATTGTCAAAGTGTTGTCTTTGTCTTATAGACTGCAGTCAGTAAGACAGGGAATGTCTTCCCTCATAAAAAATAACATCTTTTTCCCCTATTTTTTCGGTGCAGAGATTTGTTGTCTTCCCACCACTTCCAAAAGCACAATCTGACATTAGCTCCCATCCGCATTATCAATTATGATAGCCACAATGCGGGTGAGAGAAATAGCTGTTACCCTTTGCTATGTGCAGTGAGGAAATATGTCTGAGCTCTGCCCACTCTTCTACTTGTGTAATTTCAGTGGAATCAACTTTGTGGTTACATTCAAACAATTTACTTGAAGTACAGTATATGGATACACACAATGATTATAGCTGGAAACCTGTTTACCAGTGGTAGAGAGTAGTATCAAAGTACACTTGAGTGTTTTGTACTTTAGTGCTTTGTGTCAGGTAAAAGTTAAACCACGTGTCAAATGAAAGCTCATAAAATGTAGACAACCTGTAGTCAACACCTGCAGTCACCACATACTGAGGCGATTGGCTGCCCCTGGCCAATGGACAGGCAAATACCCCTGGCAGCCATGCAGGCTGCAGACAGTGCAGAGCAACGCAGCAGAGAAGCATGATCAGAAGTGTACAGCCTGACACAGCGCATACAACATTATTTGACATGTCATGCTATAACTATTATTCTGACAATTCCGTTATACTGTATGCCTGTCAACTGTCTTGCTTCATAAGCATTTGCTGCAAATACAAAAGCAGCTACATGGTACAGGTATTAATATGACTATGTCATATATTATTTCAGGCAGGTGCATAGACACTGTGGCGGCTCGAGGGCCCGAGCCCCGATGAGAATTTCAGACTTAAGGGGCTCTGGGGGTCGGGGGGCCCTCACCCCCACCCCACAGATTCCCTGCACCTGCTTGAGACTTTTCATACCATCGGGACCTAAGTTTCGAGGGTGGAGAATTGCCTATTGTCGGCTGTGCATTGACGTCAACAGGGCCATCAAATGCTAATCAGGCTTTTGTGAGGGTAGGCAATCACCTTGCTCTGATACACACAAGGATGAGGTGAAAAAATTGAGCATACAGGCTCTAACCAACGAGTTCATCAGCCGCTCTGATATAAGAAGAAGCACGTCCTTGTGATCTAAAAGGTAAGGGGAAATGCTCACACGGGAGGCGGGGCTGGAGTTTTTTTTCAGCCCCCATGAGCACAGACGCAGGATAACACGCCTGATTTCAGGAACGTGCATGTTACTAAAACACAATAATAAAGCACCTTTTTCACCCGACATCTCTGACTATGATGAATGTCTTGTTTTTGTTTTCTTTCACTCAAAGGAGATTCTAATAATTCAACAAACTACATTTCTATACGGCACAAAGCACAAAATTCAACAAACTACTGGTATTTAATATGCAACCTACGTTGTAGAGAATACGCTAATAATTTATTGAGTCATATTTCACCAGAATTATCTATGCAATGACTCATGTATTGGTTGAGTATTTTGTCCATCACTGCTGATCAACAAGCTTTCTCTTTCAATTAGTCAAAACATGAAACTATGCCAGATTAAAAACACCAACGCAATAACGATATTTGTGATGCATTTCACAAGCCCCTTAACTCTGGTCATGTACTCTTATGCCTCATCCATCCATACACCTCTTGGGTAGCCTCGACACCCAGGCTTTCATTTTCGTTCGCCTTGCGCGAAAACGGAAAGCCTGGACTAACGCACGTTGGAAAGTGGCCTTGAGGGCGGAGTCAACCTTCCGGGGTGGGCGTCACTCTAAATGATGTGACGTAGAACAGCAGTGGACGGGAGGGGGAGGGGCCGGAGATGACGACACGTTAGTGAGATCAAATCAGAGCGCAGCACTTCCGCCGTGTGGATCCCACGACACCCCGCCCCCCAAGGCCAAAATCATTGAGGGCTAGACCAGGCTTACACCTCTTGGGAGAAGTTTAAAAAAAATCTCCAAAGTTAAAGTGCTGAGTACCATGAACTGAAAAGACCTAAGTGCTGCAGTTATATCTGTAGATCTTTAATTTAAGTCCCAGGCTTCAAAGGGCTGGAGAGAGAAAATGAGACAGTGTGTGTGCGTGCGTGTGTGCGTGCATGTGTGTGTGAGTGCGTATGTGCGTGTGTGTGAGTGACCAGTGGGGTAGCAGAATGGGTGGGCCTGGGCAGTGACACACAGGGCTAATCACAGGGAGCCTTCGGGAGGTGCCTCCAGATAACTCTTCTCCCTCTGAATGCGCATATAGCTTTTAGGGTCATAAACTGTAGCTGTAACCTAGCCTGTAACCAAAATACACCATGACCGAAGGAGAATGATATCAGGATGGTTGGGGACCTGCAGCGTTAGTGAATTAACTCTCTCAGTGCCAGCCCTTTTTCATATTTTTGGAGCTCGCCAGTGCCAGCGATTTTCATCTAAAAGTCATATTTCATATTTCGGTCCATGTTTCCCGACGGACAAGTTAGTGGACGGACACACACTTTTGGTTCCGGGTTAGGCCGTCCCTTGTTATGCTCTAGCAATGGTCGCCGCGGTCGCTGCTAGCTGCTGTTAGCATGGGGATCGTATTGAACCGGCGCCGGTAAGTAACGTCACGTACAGTAGCGTTAACGTCAGCGGCATCAGTTGTTACTGTAAATCATAATGATAACGGGTGACGTAGATTCATTTCAACGGCATGAAACGTTACTGAATTAAGCACATAATGCAAACATAGCTAACTAAAATGAACGTAAAAAACAAGATTTCACAACACATTTCAAGCTTGTGTGTTTACAGAACTAAAAACAAGGTCACAGTGTAATGCTGCTGCCTACCTCATATCGACACTATTAACACTAAAACTAGGTCAAGGTAAACTTCATTTGTTTTGGGATTTCACCCCTTACTGCTGCAGCCAAACATTAATAACAAACAAAATACACAACAGAAGGACACAACATTACAGTGCACACATACTGTGAATAATCTAACCTCGTACATTCGCTGCTGTTTCAGAGCCTGTTTCAATTGCAATACAAACGAGAATCAACAGTCATGTTACTGTGTGCCGGCAGCTCATTAAGTCTGTGAAGACTTATTAAACTGTGAAGTCCATAATAATTATCCATCATTGATACATTATGGATAAGGGGCCAGAATAAATTCAGAATTCAATGTTCTTCTTTATCTAAAATTTAACCTCTGACCCACAACTTGAATTCGGGAACCCCCACTGGGGTTCTCACATGATTTTAGGGGCTAGCTCCCTGGTTGACAGTGAAGTGAGAGAGAGAGAGAGAGAGAGAGAGAGAGAGAGAGAGAGAGAGAGAGAGAAGAGAGAGAGAGAGAGAAAGAGAGAGAGAGAGAGAGAGAAAGAGAGAGAGAGAGAGAAAGAGAGAGAGAGAGAGAAAGAGAGAGAGAGAGAGAGAGAGAGAGAGAGAGAAAGAGAGACTTTTGACTTTTTAAAAACCACTTTATTTAAAAAACTAAAAAAGGACAACAGTCACTTCAGTCCAGTCATCTCATAAAAAATCACGTACAAAAGTGCATACATTAGGATTTCACCTGAACACCGAGCCAAACACCAAGACCCCCTCATCAATTAGACAAACAACGTCATTAACACACCATTGATGTACAAACAAGTCTAGTGTTCTCATCTCTTTATGAAAATTAAAATCAACCCATACTCTGGCCCTGACCAGTGAGATAAAGACGCTAACCACATCCTGTAATACACCCCTCTCCACCCTGTTTCTCCTGGTCAAGTAGATCGCTAGTTTTGCCTCCCCCAGCACAAAATTCAGCAACTGGCACTTGCTCGCGTTTCTTTTCTGGTAGCCCGCTCCAAAAATAAAAACAATTTTGGACCATTTCTCTTCAAACAAAGAAAACAACGCTTTTAGTACACCAAATAGAGCACCAATCCTGTCACATTCAATGAAACAATGAACAATAGTTTCCTCCTTTCCACAGAAAGGACAACCACTTAAAACAGTTGGATTCATCTTTGACACGATCGCATTGACGGCCACTGCCCCATGGAGAATCCTCCACTGCAAGTCCCCAGTCTGTTTTTTTGATGGGAGCTTGTATAAAGCTCTCCACCCTGGTTTGCTTTCAATGTCTTGATCAAAAAGCCTCCTCCACATTGTGTCCCCCCTCCCGTTTAGTTTTTCCCTGTTAAGGGCCTTAACACAGCACATGTACAACCGCTTCCCATCTATGAAATACAACTCAGCATTTTGCTCCCTTTTTTCTTCAAGCAATGGTCCTGAACATCCCCTCAAATCAGGCCATACCTCCATTTCTGGAAAAGGGTCGTCCCAAAGTGGGGTCTCTTCCCCCGCACAGTAGCTTTTCAGGAGATCAAATTCGTCTTGAGAAAGTCTCTCAGTCCAGCGCCCCAAAATATGCTCTACGTAGCGTACTGACCTCACCCCCAGACATTCAGCTACCGCGTGTGCGTCCTTTAAGCTAGGCCCAGCCACATCCACTAATTTTCCCAGAGTCACCACTCCAGCAGTGCACAGTTTATTAGCGAGATCAGGTGTCGTGTCATCCTGAATGTCCAGCCTGCCCCCCCAACGAGTGGCTCTTCCAAAAACCAGTGAAGCGACGAGAGTGGTGGCTCCACTACCCTCCACTCTAACAAGGACCATGCCTTAAAAACGGACCTATAGAAAACCGACAGGTCAGCCATACCCAAACCTTTCATATGTGTTAAAAACAAAGCCCCGTCCAACCCCAGACCGTCCACCCTCCTCAAGATGGTGCTAGTCACGTCTTTCCAGATTAGGTACTGATATAGAGAGAGAGACAGAGAGAGAGAGAGAAAGAGAGAGAGAGAGAAAGAGAGAGAGAGAGAAAGAGAGAGAGAGAGAAAGAGAGAGAGAAAGAAAGAAAGAAAGAAAGAAAGAAAGAGAGAAAGAAAGAAAGAAAGAAAGAAAGAAAGAAAGAAAGAAAGAAAGAAAGAAAGAAAGAAAGAAAGAAAGAAAGGTTGAGATCCACTGGATTATACATAGTTAGCAAAAGTTTAGTGGCTATTCTGTCATGCTGTCATGCCAAAATAGCTCTCCCAGGCTTTGAGAACAAAGTGATGCCTGTGTGGCTGTGGGAGGTTTCATAGCTAGAAATGTGAAGTTAACGATCCCCACTGTCCGAAACATCATCCATCTCCACAAGAGAACATGCCAGATGACTAAAAAAGAGGATCAGGTCAGACCAGGCTGTCTGACCGAAAGTTGCATCAGATGCTTTCCCAAGTCCTGTAAGAGGAACCACTCTGGGAAGTGCAAGAGTCAACCAACTGAAGAAGAATTCTGATCCACAGGGGACGATAGTAAGGAAGAAAACCTGTGCTCTATAAAAAGAAAAACAATTTTCTCTGTTAGATAGAAATGCTGCAGTAAGACATTGGGCATGGCACGCCAGATGTTGGTTTGCAACCAAAAACAGAAAAAAAAGAAAAATAGAACAAAACATAAAAGCTACAACTTCCTTAAATGAAAAAAAAAAAAAAGAATTGGAAAAGAAGAAAAATCCTCAGTACTTGGCTGGCTTTCAATCATAGAATCATCCATGAATCACTCTGACACTTGAAGAAAATGTGTAGGGCGATCAATCAACAACAAAGCAGAAGCTGAATCACACAGAAATTGGACCTGTCAAAATGACAATACCAAAACATCCCCAAAAAGTGGTCACAAAATCATAAATGGAGCATTATGGAATGGTCAAATATTGCACAGAATGAGTTCTGCAGTCTATCCTCCATTTCCCGCATGAAAATTGAAAATGTATTTTCCTTATTGTGTTCCAAAATGCTGCAATATTGCGTCAATGGAAATAATACATTAAAAAAATACAAACAAGTAATTCAGGACTAATAGAGGCATTTTTATCCTATACTGGAATCATTGACCAGTGGTAGTGAAGTTGGTGAACGCATATGTGGGATATCATTGAAATAACCCAAAAAACATGCATGTGTTGCCATGGCATGGGAACCAGCCACACACGGCAGAGAGATGCCCATGCATGGAGGTAAGACACACTCTCAGAGAGGTACCATACCAAAACGGCATAGATGTACCAAATAATCCTCAGGCAAAGTGACATGATGCCACCACCAGGCAGGCCAAGCAAACATGGCGTATGTAGAATTATCCGGAGGATGATTGCTATCAAAGCTGATTCAATCTGCCTTAACAACTTGTTCAAGGAGGCACTGTGATTCTCTAAATATATTGGGCAGTACGTGTATGACGTGAAATGACTGTGAGTAGAATTGCTTCTTATTGTCACTCTCTATTCCTGGAGAATATGAGCAAACATGTTGAGTAGACATGTTTTTTTATTGAAGGCCTAAGGTCTTATAAATACACATATTACCTATACCTGTGCCCCAAGGCCAAAAACAGTTTGGATCACTAAGGAAGCTAAGGTATGACATGCTGGAACCCTGACATTCATTCAAAATTGAAAAAAAAAAAAAAAAATACTGTATGCCTCAAGCGTATAGGCCTACCTCAAAACGCCCCTGAAAGAAAGATGTGAGCCAGACCTAAGCTTTCTCGTCCACCTAATGATGAAAAATAAAACTTCTAGAAACTTAGATTAAACTTAAACTAAATCACCCACTACTGTTCCCAGCGAAATTCTCACTTCAACTTGTAGACCCCACAGCGCGGACGCCGCAATGTACACCATCAAAGCTGTTTTGTTCTGATTAATGACTCAGGTACATGTAATTATTGACTGCATTATTTTTTGGAGGTCTGCTCCTTTGTGAAGAGAAAGAGAGAGAGAGGGAGAGAGAGGGCATGTGTTTTTAGAGGGAACCAGGCCATTACTGTAAGAAATAGAGGCAAACAGAAAATCATTTGGGTTTGGAATAGGGAAAACAGCTTCATTTTCACTCGGTAGCCAAACGGGGTAATTTCTGTCAAGACCACTCTTGACACAAATTATAGGAGTGTGTTTCCGTATTAGCAGGAGGTCAAACATTGTCTCTTCAAGTAACCGCCTCAGTAGAAAGAAGATAGGAAAACAAAAAAAGGATCAATCCTCTTTAACACTTCTGTGGTTGGAACTTTTTTCTTGTCTTTTCTTTTATTCAATTACATATTCAGCGGGCCTGTGTCAACGGGGGAGCATTTACCTCAGCGAGACAAGCAGTGTCGGGCCTGCAATAATGATGTGGCTAATGTTCCTATCGAGCCGCGCGAGCGGAACAGGGGCTCAGCCTCTGCTGCAGTATCTTAAGATAACGCTACAACAGTCTGCCTCGCCCGATAAGGTAGCGATCTGATTTGGAGAGATCAAGAATGCTGCAGGATTTGTAATCGTCTAAACAGGGGGAAGTAAAAGCCCCGTCAACAATCCACAGTTTCACAAATCCGTCTGTGAGCAGCGAGCCCCCCCCACCCCCGTCTGTCTCATGTTGTGTTTGGAATGCTGACAGTCTGACTTTGTGTTTGAATAACACCACCATCTTTAGAATAATAATATAAGAAAAACATCTGTACGTTGCCAGAGGGTGATTATCAGTAGTCTAGCATCCCATCTTGCAAAGTTGTTGGGGGTAGGTTATCTTCTTCTTCTTCTTCTGCAAGGAATGCAATATCTAAGAAGATAAACCAAATAAATAAAAAAAATACAAGAGGATCTGCTTGATCTGATAAGACAGTCTGGGAATGACAATGCAGCATCAGCGTGGGCTGTCTGTTCATCCTATGAGGTAGATGGTACATAGAGGATATAGCCTATCCATTGGCTTGCAATGGCATTAGCGCTTCGATTGATTGATTGATTGATTGATTGATTGACATTGTGCAGTATGGGTACATTTTAAAAGAAGCCAATAACAAAAAGTTATGGCACCATAATAAAGCTTTACACTTGTTGTTTACAACAGGGTCTACAATTTTCACTTTAATTTTCATTTAAAAAAAGGAAATCAAAGTGGGAAAAAACAGTACAGGAAAATGAGGTTGGGGGGATTCAGACTTTATGGGGACCGTTTCGAATTGCAGCCATCCAAACGTAGGAGTGGTTCTGAAAGAGTCAAGCGATGTCTTAATGCCAGCGTGTTAACATTTTGGTGGCAAAGGAGCAAAATTAATTTTGTCCCTTGTTTGTCCCAAATCTGTGATACGCATGGTTTGTTGAATTCTCTCTGGTGTTGTAGGAACCTTAAGGAAGTATGTATGGTACATGGGTACAGTATATTGATGATGTAGTGAATCTTGATGCTAATCTCTGTCATCAGCCCATAAGCCATTGCAGCCTGTGAGAATTCTCAGGTGTGATGTACAGATGGGGATTGAGTCCAAGTGGTATAGCTTGAGCAGTTTATTTTGGGAAGTTTGGAGCCTTGCACAAGGTAATTTCATATTTTCCTGTGATGATATTGTCACCCATTCTAGAGAAGGCATCTGAATTGATAAGATAAGAAGTTTGTTATCAGCAAGCCATGCAGGTGCAGATTTACCGAGTTCAGAGCTGAGGGCCTTTTCAACCTGTAGTTTGATCCTGTGCGAGACCAGCAGTGCCAAGTCATCTGCAAACAGGCACAAATTGAAGTCGCAAGTTGATCATTGTCATTTGCATAGGAACAGCAAAGCCCCTAGTAAGCTTCCTTGTGGAACGCCACAGCTCACTGGGGAGCGGAACGACAGTGTTCCCTTAATCTCCACCATCTGTTCTCTCCCCTCCAGGTAGGATTGCATCCAGCTCACTGATGTGCTATCAAAACCAATTGCTTTTTGCTTATTAACCAGTATGTAATGGTTTATGGTATCAAAACTCTTTTGGAGGTCCAGCATGAGCCGTAGTATTTGCCAGCATCCACCTTGTGTTTGATGTGGTTGCTCAAATAGAGGAGGCAAATGTAGGCCAGATTGGAGTTTTTTAGAGGCAAGATTATTTTCAACCAGTTATTTTTTTTCCAATTATGACACAAGTTAGAGGCAATGTCCTAATTTATACTAGGCTATGCATTGTGTCTTGCGGCTGAAAATAGCTGATCTACAAGCTTAATGTTTGCATTTATGATTTGCATGCATTGAGAGCTTGCAGATCGGCTGTTTTGAGTATAGACGAATCAGGCCAGCTAGGCCTATATATTTCCACATAGCCTGCGGTGCTTCTGTGAAATGACGGGCAGTGGTGGACAGGAATACTAGATAATTCACCCTGTTACCAACTCACCTTAGCAGTCTTACTACAATACAAATACTACAAATGGATCATTCGAAATACGATCCCGTATTGATATCCACTGAATGGAGGACCTCTTTCCTCTTTTAACCCATCACAAACACCAGTGGCAGCTGGTGTTTTTTCTCCAAAGGGGGGCGCTACAGGTGTGTGTGTGTGTGTGTGTGTGTGTGTGTGTGTGTGTGTGTGTGTGTGTGTGTGTGAGGGAGTGAATAAAAGTGGCTACCACTCCTTTTTCTACTCAGGATTAATAATAAAATATTGCTGTAGTCTTGACCATGATCCACTGCATTAGGAACGAATTACCATAGAATTACTTAAGTGACTAATGCAGTTAGCCAGCTCTTTGAAAATTACCTTACAAGCCATGGATATCCAGATCAGTACGTCCTCTTGAGATCCTGAGTCTGCTCTGGTCTTCTCTAATACAGTTTTCTCTAGTGATTTGACTGAGTTGTCTTTTTTCCACCATGAAGTTACAATATTAAGTTACTGTTTACAAGTCATTTTGTTCTAATCATTCATGGACATGGTGCAGTTCGCTGTGACTCTCTATATTCCGTCTGTGTTGTGACTGTAAACATGCAGACCGGTCTGTTGTATTAACTGCAGTTATGGGCGCTGCAAAACAGCACACCCAGGCCGTCTAAATGCTTGTGTATTGAGTGGTAAGCAGTGGAGCACGGCACAGCAATCGATATGTATAACATGAGAGTGAATGGGCTACAGACAGATGCGCACCCAACATGTGACATGCACTAACCAATCAGGAACGTTACACATCGTAGAACATTTTTAATCAAAATGTGATATTTCTTGGCTTTATATTAGCCATTATAATCGTTACTGTGTACTTAGTGGTACTATAGAACTGTGCAGTGATGTCCCACCGCCCCGTTCCAGAAACGGATTCCCCATTCATTTTTCTCATAAACTTTTCGAAAATAATTTATATAATTTATATATACACTGCTTGTATATAATGTATAACATCATTGATATTCTTGGTTGTTGGAGAGAAACTTACTGTCTGTTGATTGTAAGTTTGTTAAATGTACGCATCAGCATCACACAGAAGCTTAAAAAACAGCAGATTTCCATGCTTGTACATTGTAACACGCTACAAAGCAACAACACATTTTGAGTTTGTAGATCTGGTACTTTGGTTGTTGTTTGAATTTGAATCCTGAAAATTAACAGTCTTGGACAAAATGAGGTTTCCACCCAACACAGACGATATGATCAATCCAGGCATCTTTCCACTATGGCAGCTGGCATTGATTAACCGATTTGCACACCGTAATGACTGCTTTCCAGTAGCCGCTATCGGGATAATGAAGTTTAAATTAATTGCTTTTTTCTTGTACGTGGCTCAGCTAGTACCAAGTTGGCAACATATCTGCTGATACTGGCAAAGGTGAAGTGATGCAGATGAGCCTTGTATTACATGCTCAGATCAACAAGCCAATCTATTGGAGGTGTTCTGTACTAGCCTGGGATGGCCAGACTAATATCACTGTGAGATACTAATCTGTACTCTCTGGGTGAAACCAGTTCAGTTCTGTTCAGTTGCATAAGGGACAAAAAAGACAAGCCCTGATTGCTCCATCCCCCACTCAGCTAGTAATAGATTAGTTATAGATTAGATTAGATTAGATTAGATTAGATTAGTTAGCTAGTAATAGATATGGTTATACTAATACTATACATCATGGCCGACATCCACATGAAGCCACCGAGTTTGGGTGATTTGGACCCCCCCAGCCCCCCCTCAATAGATGTGCACCCAGACCACACGATTTTCCCTCAATACCGGTATTTTCCGATATTCATTTTTAAAGCCTTTATCGGCCGATAATATCGGGATGGCCGATATATCTGCCCATCCTTATCCTCAATGCTGTGTGAATGCATTTGGCATAATAATTTACAACTGCAATTTAGGCATTTACCAACCAGAGAAAGACCAAACCATCGGGAAAAAAAACACACCAATGCATGTCAATGTGCTGCAAGGAGTTACAATGCTGTGACCTTAAAACATGTCCTGACCTGACCATTTAGTGTGGTTTGGGTTTTAGGTCATTTAGGTTTGGGATTAAGACACCTACCATATATGTAGGCATGCGCATGCATACCCTGATTGCAATCCACTCAAATGCACAGGGTATCTTACTCAGTACATCACTCACATTGAACATGAAGGCAGATGAGGAGATTCATCATTAGAACATGAACAACAATAAGACAACCCTCAAAAAGTTCTTTCAGCATCATGGAGACAGTAAGAAAAAGTGCACAGGAGAGAAAGAGAGATTAGGAGAGAGAGAGAGACAGACAGAGAGAGAGAGAGAGGTTTGTTTCACTAAGTACACTCCATTGTTGATAGAAGATGTATGTGTATTCAACTTTGAAATATGTTCAAAGGCCTCTTGTCTTTGAACTTGATTTAGCCTTCTGTTTTACTTCTCCTTCTTTTTCTTTTTTTCTCATCTGACTCTGTACAATGGAGTCTACGTCTCGTCATGGGCATCTTTTGCCTTATGAATTGACTTCCATTTGCATCGGTATGGTAAGATGAGTGGAATGGAGTGCTATTCCTTTTTTGTTTTTGTTTTTTTGCGTCTTCTGACATCAACATACATAGATCTTTCATCTTTCTGGTGATGCCAGAAAACAAGGTCACGCTCGCATCTACAGTAGCTCTTCCCACGGCTATCCTTCATCTCAGCTTTGGTGGATTCCTGTTGCTCAATTTTTCACCTCCCATGGCGGCCCTGCATGCTTTCAGTTCACACAAGCAGGTCCCTTTCCTCAGCAGAAAACCACTATCGCAAATTCTTGCTAAATCAATCAAGGATTTTCAATTTGTACCGCTATTCTATCTTCTATTTTACTATTGATTTCACTCCAGAATTGAACAGTTGTGGACATAATAGGTTTTTTACGATACGATATGACTTTATTATCAGGTTTCACTGAAATTTGTCTTGCGGTTTTGTGTTGAAATGTGCACATGATAATATATATATACAGTATATCAATATTCATTTATCAATTAACCTATACACGGGCAAGATTACAAGGGTAAATATCAGTTTGGATATATTTTCGGTCAACTGCCCAGCCCCGCTACAACATTCATCTGAAATCCAAGACGTGAGGATGACTTAAAGCCATTTTTGGCCAACCTGATGGGAGCCTGGCGCTGAATGATGTGTTTGTCCACTAGAGCCCAGAGGCTGGGCTTTACCGTGTGATAACACCGGGCCCAGGCAGAAAGCTGGCTTAGGCTCTTCCAAAAGTTCTTTAATCAGCTTGATGCGCTTAGCGAGCAAAGACTATATGGGAATTGAAGTGAAGAAACCGAGGGTCAGATAATGAGACTTACATCTGTAACAGACGAAAATGTGATTTCCTTGAACCCTGCAGAGGAGAGAAGAAAAGCTCATTATCCTTATCGCCTGTCTTAGAAGCAGTCATATCATATTGGGCATATTATTCCAAAAGCTTCGGCATCGGAAATTAACGAAATCCTTCATTTATGCGTCATATATACGTCCATTTTTCGCCAAGCGTTCATTTGCACGAGGCAACCGTTTCGATTAATCTGCCGGCTTTTATGAATAAACACTGGGTATATATTATCTTTATTTTGGTAGCCTTTCCTCTTCGCATAAATCGGAGGGCTAATTGAACAGATGGCCGATAGCGTTTCTTTCTGTCGTTCAACAGTATCCCCGGAAGGCCGCAGACCATCCATTCTCTGCCTCTGGCAGGGACCAGCCAAGCCTCTCAGACTGCTACAGTACCGCTATGTGCTCTGGCAGCAGAATGCGAAGGGTTCAGGGTGTGAAACATAGTTTATCAAACCACAGAGGGAAAGGCATCATAGCAATGTTCAGGAGGACACAGCAAAATCGTCCATGTCCTTTTGACTCTGAGATGTCCATTTGATTCCACTTGTACATGCTCAGAGTTATATATAATTGGACAAACACATAAACACTGAGGATATCACAGCGACATGCCTGACATGGTTTCATTTATTTATTTACTAATTCATGCAACTCAATCTTTTTCAGATTGAGTTGCACGTCTTTTTTTTTTTTTTTTTTGCTCATCCTAAAATCAGTTCTCTTGTATTGTTTCTGTCAAGCAAATGGAAATGAGTGTATTTGTTAACCTCAGCAACAGCTACAAAATACAAACCTCTAACTTAAAGTGTTTTCCAATCCAGAAGGGGTACAACACCAAAAGGGGTTCCTGAATGAGTTATAATACTAATGACATAATTAAAAATGTGTTAAAGGCAATTTTGGCCCCGATTGAGTTAAAAATGTTAGGATGAGAAATTAATGAATCATGAATGCATAGACTAGATATATACTGTACATTGTGTGTGTGTGTCTATCTGTAATTATAACGAATATTCAAGGCTACAACAGGGGGATGCATAGTACTGCTTTTAATTTGGTTTGTTATCAGAGACATATGTCTGTCTAACTGGAGAATAGCTTTTACAAATGAAAACAAGTAGTAATGTCAGTGTGAGTCTGCATGTCCAGAGTTTGAAAGCATGCAGTATGGCACAGTTGATTTCTAAATGGCATACAATATGGATGTTAATAATATATATTACCGTACATCCTAGACTATATAGGACATGACCATGCAATGTGAGATTATTCTACACTGCTGAAACCTACCATATGTCTAAAATCATGGCTTGAGGATGTGGAGATGAAATTGAGCTCCGGCTCAAACCGGTCGACTGAGGAAAACATGATGGTGTTCCAAGCAAAAAGATTGGTATGGCATTGTGAGATTATTCTAGCAACGTGATATCTGCCAGCCACCACCACCAGAAAATAGCATTCCCTGCTCATGGACAAGGCTGGCTACTTTAACTTTGATTGCAAAGCGACAATAATAACTCCACTTTCAATCCACTGATTTTTAGAGCAATTTAGCAGTGTGTTACTAATGAATGGAGGACATGGGAGGTGTACGCTGTACAGATCAACAAAATCAAACTGGTCAAATCACTGAAATGGATCTCGCAATCACTCAAGGTTTCATCGCTCTTGCTCAAACGATTTCTACAAGACACTTTCTCATGCATTTGTCAAAGACACTGCAATTTTCCATTTGCCAAAAAAGCTGCACTTATAGACTAAACTGAGGTGAATGGAAATACAATGAACCGATTGGGGCTCTGCCCATATTTAATCATCCTGGCCAAAAGGGAGGGGGGAATGAATTATTCATAATATTTTTTCCCATTGTTTTGCCTTTGTAAGAAAAAGGTATACAGAGCCAGAGGCAAGAGATAAATACTGTATGCCTTTGTGGAAGAATGACTTCAGGTGGCGGGATATTTTTCTGCCTGTAACCATAACAAAAGGCTATTTCTTAATGTAAGCTTTGGCAGTGTGCCAGTCTCATATCAGTCATGTCATATGTACTAAGATTAAGAATAAAATGATGGCTCCAATGAATCAGATAGTGATATCATTAAGGTAATGTATGTGCTATACAACTATCCTGCAGCTCAATTCATTTTGCTGCTAGACTCTTATCATAGTTCAAATGTTTGGTTAAATAAACTTTAAGTTGTGTATGCAAAATACAATTGACATGCCACAATGTTGTACTGAAGTCATAAACACATGCCCCAGTTTAGTTCATCATTTTAGCATATACGTTTGGGTTAACAAAACGAGGTCTTTGTGCTGCTTTTCAATAGATCTCTGGCGATGGAGAGGAAATATTCAGGATTTACTTGATTAATTGACTAACTGATTGAACATGGAATTAACAGATTTCAGAAAGGGTAGTCCAAGGAAGATGCAGGTCAATAAACTAGGTGGTTTCTCCTCGACAGCAGAGAGATGACATAATTATGCTGCATACAGTGGCTATATAGAGGCTATGGTCAGCACACCACAAAACCCTGTGTGTGCGCAACTTTGAGGTCGTATAAATGGAACCGGAAGGGTCAGATGTGCTGTACTGCACAGCACAGGGCAGATATAGCAACAATAGGCCAAAGAGACAGCAGTTCCCAGTTGTGAAATCATATACTAGAAATATATAAGAGATACAAGGGAGGGATTTGCGAAGAGAGCTCAGGAAGCTCCGAGCTACTCATGTATGTTTAACACGCTGCTCTATACTGCCAGCACACAGCTGCTGCTGTGCTCATAATTCAGTGCAGGTCAACGACTGCACTGTATTTTACCAGGATAAGCATGAATGTATAACCTCATGTGCATACCATTATAGCATCATTATACTGTTCTGTTTATTTATTATACTGGCCTTAAATTATGATTGAGCATAGTTTAATAGTGAATCCTCTGTAATACCGACCTTAAATTATAAACAAGCATAGTTCAATAGTGAATCCTCTGCAAAGGGCGCGGCCCCTTACGGCCCCTTTATTCCAATAGCCTATGTTTTGTATTGTGCTGTACTGTTTTTATACTCATGAATCGAGTGTAATTAACAAATATTAAAACAAGCCCTGGTCTATATGAAGCTTTAGTTGTGTGTGCACAAACTTTGTTACATACTACTATACTGGACATTCAATTCCCTTTGACCATGAATTGACAATTCAAAAAGCAAAAAGACACATTGGGCACTATCTTCCACCACCCCTTATCCTGTATTCATAAATTTGTCATTTTTTTTAGCACTTTGAAAAACATTTGAAAATAGTTGAACTTGCCAATCAACTTCAACATGTTGTGAAAAAAGATTGTCACACAAAAACAATCATCTGCATTCTTCTGTTATGTTTTGTTTTACGGTTTCTTCCAATCTGGTTACTGTGTAGATTACTGTAATCTTGCTGTGTAATGTAATTCTGCAAATGTATTTATTTGTTTTGCATGTAGCAATCTATGCTTGCAATTCAGGCTGTCCTGCAAAATGCAGGCTTTCATGGCAAAATGAAAAAATGAAAACAAGAAAAATACAAAAAATGGGATATGTTCTCGAATTCTGTAATGACAAACAAAATATGCCCTTTGTCAAGTGTCACAGCATGTGGTTGGAGACAGATATTCCATTTGATGGTGGTCACTGAATCCCCACCCTGCACCCCCACCCCCACAAGCTAAGTAATTTTATGCTCTAATTCTTTCCCTTAAATTACGCAGAAGGCATAAAATATGGAAAAGGCGAGAGTTATTTCGAGAGGTCACGTGATTTGTGGCACA
Source organism: Benthosema pterotum (assembly GCA_039105355.1). Lineage (NCBI taxonomy): Eukaryota > Metazoa > Chordata > Actinopteri > Myctophiformes > Myctophidae > Benthosema > Benthosema pterotum. Next base: position 25,022,596 of record CM076977.1, read on the forward strand.
TGAATAGTTAACCGTACCAAATTAAACACTATTTATTGTGATTGTGTCACACACACACACACACACACACACACACACACACACACACACACACACACACACACACACACACACACACACACACACACACACACACACACACACACACACTGTGTATATATATTTTACTCTATACACACACACTCTATATCGAGGAGCTATATCTTAATTAGCACTGTGGCACTCTCTAATGTTCTCTCCACCCCTTATTTACCCATGAAATTAGATAGGATGCAGCCGTGTGATAGTGACTGCGTTTAGTTTCAGCACGATATGGAATTATGGAATTAATGTAACATGTGGCCTCCTGCTGGTGCAATTCTTTTTTAGAGAGCCTGATAAATTATTAATAATGGAAAACCTGTTTAATCCATAGCAAATCAAATGACTATAACATTTTGAATGACCTCTCATTGAACTGGAAGAAATGATCGCTCAGAACACAAAGTGCTGTTGTTATTTCCTTTCTCCAGTTAAACCAGCTTCTACAGAGGGTTGAATTAGCAATCGAGAGAGAGAGAGAGAGAGAGAAAGAGAGAGAGAGAGAGAGAGAGAGAGAGAGAGAGAGAGAGAGAGAGAGAGAGAGAGAGAGAGAGAGAGAGAGAGAGAGAGAGAGAGAGAGCAACATCTTGCGTTACTAGGCAACTTGTGCCTCGCCTGTCTCTCTAAACCCCTGTATGAATTCCTATGAGTCTGAAACACTTTTACTTCCAAATAATTGGCAGTATACAGTATATTGTAGCGATGATGCAATATTAATCTAAAATGTAGGCTATCATTGTTGTATTTTTAAAATTTGGTTACACAATGGATTGATTGATCATTACAATAAACTGAAAATGTAGGCAGCCCAAATCTGAACTATTTCACTTAAAAATGATCGTTTACTTGATTTAGTATTTAGATATGCTATTATTAATTGTAGTATTCCCTGCCACCACCTTCCTATACAAACCCATAGTAACTTCAAAATCAATTTTAACCACAAAATATGAATTGAAACACTTGTCCCTTGGTTCAGGTGAAAAAAACATGATGTAAAAAAATAATTTGAGCGATTTCAAACACGTCAATGGTTACAACCATTGGCCCACTGGCCATGACAGTAAACCGTCCAAGTGAAAGTAAAGCGGCTGTCGATCATTAGTAACAGTTGTGGCGACCGATGGGCCAGCACTTGAGACCATTGGCACACCGGCTCCGGCTGTTTATATCCACCGCGACCAACAGTCGGCGTCGGGAAATGATTTCGTCGTTTCTCCCTCACACACCTCACAAATCCTGGCATGATAAGTATGCAAGGCTGTTTACTGGGGAATGAATTAATCGCTGCCACATCCCTGGTCCCTCTACCCGGCAGCAGTTAGGAGGTGAGGTTTCTCCCATGTATTAGTAAATTGCGTGCATGCTATTCATTTCCCCTAAGGCTCCTTGTCGTTTGTCTCATCTCAACACAGCGACTGCTGGGTTGCTGGAGCTCTGCAGAGGGAGAGATATATTAGTGTCCAGGAGCGCCACATAGAGAGGGGGGGGCAGACCTGTCCCCGTGATTTATTCCAAATCCGAAGGCCCCCTGCAGGAGCGTGTTGTCAGTCCCACTGGCATCACCCCTGGGTCACATCAAAGCACTGGGTTGGAGAGAACAGAGACAGTTGTTTACAAATGCAGTCATCTGTTTGGTTCATTGTTGTCGAAGGGATTTAAGAGAGGGGGGGAGCAGGCAGAGGTGCGGTGTTGAACTACCAGGAGAAAGGATGAAGCATGTTTCCTTGGCCTATATAACAGAAAATTGTCACTTGGGTCCACATCAATCGCTTTTATAGGTTCAACCTTTTGCCAATTTACAAGCAGGGGAAATTGAACTTTGATACATTGTCATCAGTTGGGCATGCGCGTGTGGCACTATATCACGTCAGCCTGTGTCGGCCTATGATTTCAAACAAACGGCAGATTATAATGCATCGGTTCCACGATCGATTAACTTTTTATAGTAGTGCAATCGTTGTGACGACAGATAGATAATGCTTTGTGCTGTATACTGTCCCACTCTTCAAATGCTAACGTCATACAGTCTGTCCAAAGTACGCCCTTAAAATGATCTAGGAATAAAGTAGAGCCTTGTAAAGTAGAGCCAACCTGTAAGTGTGAGGTGAGAGTAAAAATGGCTGCTATGTTTATTCAGAGGTTGTGGAATAATCCTCATCACCATCTTTACGCATTGTCTCATCATTGTGCAGTATTTAAACATCACCCAGATTATTAGTGTACGTTTAGCATTCCATTTAATTGCATGGCTGCTGGCCGTGTTGTTTCACCAGCCTTTGCCTGTTCACCTGCCTGCCCAGCTCACCCTTCAGCTCCATCATTTCCCCCTGTCCCCCTTCGTCTGCGAAATATTCTGTCATCGTTTCTCATGCCTCGATCGTCCTCACACTCTGCATCCAGGGTTCACCAGTCTGACTGTAACAGCCTCAATAGTTGAGACAGACGACTGCCACAGTTTCAGGTCAAAAGTGCTTTGTCATGCCTTTGGTATATAATGCGGCAGACAGCTACAAGGACAAGGAAATAGAACAAGATGAAAATATCCAGGACCTGTCATGTGTCTGTCTGTGGTGAAGGGTGATTTAACGTGTGTGCAATTGAAGCACAACAGGTATGTACCGTACAGTGACTATACGGTACATACCTGTCACACACAGCGCTGCCTGTAGTTTGACTCAGACAAACAAAACAATGCAGGCTACCATACACAAGATGTAGTAGTACCAACCTTTAACCTGGCTGTGAGATTATCACAATTGCTTTGTATAATTACCGTAATAACCTGTAATCGATAATAATCATATCCATGTTGAATACATTTTCAAACATTTTCCCCTAAATATCAGAAATAGGTCTAAGAATGAGCAGAATTATTTCCATTTCACCCTGTAATTGAAACGCAATGTGTTTCCTTTTCTTCAACGACCCATCCATACAAAAATGTCCAATACAAATATGAAAGTAAAGTAATTGCATACGTTGTCACCGCACCACCGTTTCTATTTGCAAAGGGACATGCGGGGCAGCGCTATATACGTGTAAACACGTGGCTAAAACACCAACATACCGTATCAGTTGCTAAATGAATGCAACAATAACAGGAAGCCCATTGGGGTTTGTTGGAAGAACGCTTGCATCCTCTTGAACTGTGACCTCCCCGTTAGGCTGACAAATGTGACCGCCACGGGACATCGGCCCCCATTTGTCATCCAATGAGCCACCAGAATAACAATACAGATATGATGAGGTGGCCGACCGGGTACTCAACCTGTGGGTCTGGACCCCCAGGGGGACCATTAAATGTGTGATTGTAGATCTGCTGTTACTCACAATATTTGAATACACTAAATCCTACAATTCCAAGTGCTTCTCAGTTCAAATGTGATTATTGTGTCCCCACCTGAAAAGTTGAGAACCACTGTATTAGTGGACTAGCTCTCAACAAAGGGTCTTTGGGGTCCTTGAAATTAAGATAAAAGGAAAAGTCTATCTATAAGATAGACTGTAAAATCCTTTCAGTATAGAGTGTACAAATGGGATCAAATATATACCAAATATACACCCCATAATGATGCATTCCTTTCTGGACTCCAGACAGAGATCCCCTGAACGAGGCAAGCTTTGTTGATTTGAGTGCATAGAGTCATTGCATAGCCTACGGTTGTGTACAATACATTGTTCATTATTGAGGACATTTTTTGTGTGATGCCTTTGCTGTATCTAAAGTACTTTGTCTTATCTTAACTGCTATGTTTTGGTCTTTGGTGAGTGAATTTCCCTCACAACATCAATAAAGGTCTTATCTTATCTGGCCTGCTCATACTGAGGACCATGCATGCTCATACACCACAGTTCAAAGATTCAGACCTGTGGTGCATTCAGGCAGCAGGTGTTCGCCGCTGAAAATGGAGCCAATATGGGAACAATGAAAAAACTGCCGTTTTCAACGTCTCATTAATTAATGACCTGGCCTAGCATTCATACATTTCGTTTTGTTAAAGTCGATGGTCCTCATAAGGGCTGTCTGGCTTGTTCTCGTAGAACAAAGTGGGGGCGTGCAACTCACTTTAGGATGCTCAAAAAAGTATATATATATATTCAGCAGCACAGTGGGTGAAAATAATAGTGTTTTAACTGTGTGTTTTTTGATAAGCAGAAATAAGATGGCATGAAATATCAACCAAATACCAAAATACAAATCTTATACCTGTATCAGTGTGGTCAAATTGGCAGATTGGCCATTTGCACCATCTCTGGTGATCAAGATAATTTTACAATTTTTCCATAAACAAACATGATTTCCTCATTATGATCAGGGGCAGCAGCATCACGTATACACAATTATATAAAAAACATACATGGCTTTGTAGCAAACTGAATCCACATTTTTAGCATTGTTATAGAAAGTATAGCATTGTAGACAACCTGAGAAGAGCAACAGTAAACCAAACCCATTAGCCTTGGAAGCCACAAGCTTGACAATGGGGTCTTAGATTGGTGGACCAGTATTCTGGTCGAATCACTCTCTCTTTTTGAAGACTCATTTAGATTTAATAAAGCAAAAACAACAAAACGACAAAATAACTTAAAATATATTGTGACCTCTACACTTCTCCCTCCAGTGACTTAATTGAAATAAATGGCCTCACATCTGCATGTGTGTTCTCGCCTCAGCCCTTAATAGTTTCCCGTCTCTCTCCTGTCCTAAATAAAGCAACAACACTAAAAGCATCGCAATTGCCGTAGCATGAGACTGGGCCCCATGACAGTGTACTGAGCTCAGAATAAATACAATTAATTTGCTCTGCATGTTGCTCACAATATTCTGTCACAGTGCAATGGAGGCACAGACACTTCCCAGCAGCATGTTGAATAGTCCCAGTAGAGGAGATTCTACCCAATGAGGCTCATTCATGAGGACAGGCAGATCTGGCCTGCATGCTATGAATAGAACACTGGCTCTGCACCCAAAGCCAAGCACTGGTCCTTCAAACGGCTGTTAGTTGATCCCAGACGCAACACCTGAACGCTGTGCTGCCATTTCATTATCATATAACCTGCACCTCCAATTTGTTGCTGTCGGGTGTAAACCTTGTACCGTCACGTTTCATCGAATACAGGAAGACAATAAAGCCTTTGTTCTGATTGGATCCATGTAGTTATTATTCAGTCACAAGCTCTTGCTAATATTATTCATTGGTACAGTATTCATATACAACGTATATAACCCACATAACGCCCTCCACACACACTTATAGAAACAATATAGTGAAAATAGATAAACTAAAAGCTCACACTGCATTGTGATTCAAAACTTTGTGGGCATGTAGACTGGCTATTTTTGTGATTTCTGTGTGACATTCTATAAGCCAAAGTAAAGCATGCAGTAATCTAAAAATGCGGGGGGGAAAACAGACATTGAAATGTGGAGATACATGGTTTGTGGCAGACAGCAACGATAACAAGGGTAAAGGGGAATCTTTTTCTACTGTAGCACCCACACCTTCACCACCACCATCCACACACAAAGCCCTGTGAAGATTCCTGTCAGCCGACTTGAAAGCTGCATTTTGCTTCCTCCACAGTGGTTTAAAATCTCCTTTTAAGATCAAACTTCAAGGAGATCAAACCTGTATGCACTTCATGTTTAGGTTAACCTCACATGTAAAAATATGTGTATATTTTGCCTCTGTTTTTCATTGTTACTGTTGTATTGTTTTTCTACTTGATCTTGCTCCTGACACACCGCCCTTCTTTTCTTCACAAACAGTGGACATTGCAATAAACTGAAACAAAATCAAATAGGATTTACACCTCTGTGAACCTGTGATATGACAATCAATCCACTCCCAAAGCTCCATTGTAGCTTTGAGACAATGGAGCTGTCTGTATCCTAGCCTGGCTATAGCCAGACCGAATCAGTTGTTGGCAAAAACAATGCCTGTCAGATTGGTCTGGAATAGCTCAATTGTACACCCGTTTCCTACTCCAGCAAATTGGGATAGCCAATCAGGACACAGTATTCAAATATGTTTGCATACGGTGTCCTGATTGGCTACCAAATGTTTTGGGAGTAGGAAATGGGTGTACAATTGAGATATTCCAGATCAATCTACTGACAGGGATTTTTTTTGCCAACAGCTGATTCAGTCTGGCTTTAGCCAGGCTACCCTCTCACTCTGTCTCTGTCTCTGCACACACATACACTCACACACTTTCTCTCAGTCTGTCGCTCAGGGGGACCATTGTCTGGCCGGCCTCCTGCACGGCTTCACAGCCTTTAGTCTCTAACGATATAAGTAGAAAGAGAGAGAGAGAGAGAGAGAGAGAGAGAGAGAGAGAGAGAGAGAGAGAGAGAGAGAAGAGAGAAAGAGAAAACATTGTTGTGGTCTGAGTCTCCAAGGGGAGACTCAGACTCTCTACAAAGTGAAACGCCTGTGGAATAACAGAAAAGCACTGATTGAGTAGTTCCCCCCCCCCCCCGGTAGCAGTAGAAATGTGCTCTCTAAACATTGGGAGTGCTCCCCTTAAGCTGGCATGGATGAAATCACCCACCATCGAAATCTCAGAGGCTGGACGAGAGTTTTCAATCTCCATAATATAGTCAGAGAGATGCTGAGACAGCCTGCGAAGGACTGAAGAGGGCAGTCATTGGGATGAAAGAGGCAAATTCCCTCGCGGGCATAAAATAGTCTGCATCTGACACTACTTTTTTAAGACAAAGTTTTCCAAATGTTCACACTTTTTAGAGTATAGATGGGCTGCAGCAACAAACTACGAAGCAAATCTACAAATGTCTGCATTGTCTCAAGTGGCTCGCTTGTCACCAACAAAGCAAACTGGTAGCAAACTGTTAACATTTTCTTCTCTACCATAATCGACTTCCATAATCTCACATCCATGCCCACTATGAGAAATTAGGAGCTCAACAATATGCATAATCATTTAACTCAGGGGTTTTCATCAGGTGGTCCGGGGACCACCAGTGGTCCCTGAGAGGATTCCAGGTGGTCCCCGGGTAAATGATGGACAGTTGGTAACCAAATGGACGTTTATAGGTCTGTAGCTCTTGAGAGTGTTAAAATGGGTCCATTTGGTTTCTTTTTACTCTCTCAAGAGTTAAATTACATTTAAACATCTGAATTACTTAATTGTCAAGAATCTACACAATTAGAAAATGTAGAAGAATTGTTATTTTTGACCAACATTTGGCTCAGTTATCTCTCCTAAATTGTGGACAAAAACGTGAAAATCCTTGCTTTTGGGTCTTTTGGGATTCATTTCAACATCAAAGGTGGTCTGTGGCTAAAATGCTGAATAAATGGTGGGCCCTGGTAAAAAAAAAAAGGATGAAAACCACTGATTTAACTGATGTAGTAAAAATAACTCATCACCCTTCGGCCAGCAATGACAGCGACCACCAGTCACTTGGAACAAATGCCCACCTATTACTTTCCACTATTGGTATACGAGAGGATATTCAATATGAATACATTACATTCACAAGAGACTCAGTTTAACAAGCCACATTATCTCCTCACCACCCTCTGGCTATTTCAATCAATATTTATGAACATTCAATTTGTTATGTCTCTCACAGTTTTACACAGTGTCAACGACAGTCAATTTTTTTCATATATCTCAGCCGAAATCACAATTGGAGCATTTTACATGCACACTGCTAATCCACCCGTAACCAGACAAAGCTCTGATAACAACATTGTCATGGTAATAATACCTTGGACCTTTGTGTATTCGTCATACTGAATAGGCTCATCAACTATTGTAAATATGGATAAAAACATTTTATTTAAAAGCTACACCTTTAAACTGCCTGTCCACAGAGGTGTGTGGCAGAACACAACCACGTATTTATGTGCCATCCACAAACGCACAAAATCATGAATGTGGCAAGGTGAAGCAAGGCTGTTATATTTTTATAACACATTTCAACAAGCAAGGGAATTGAGCTTGCTTCAGCTTCATACAAATAATCAAGCAAAGATTATGTGGTGAAAATACTTTGAATTTAAATTGAATTGAAATTTAAAACCATGTGGAAAGAGCCAATGTGCCTGTTTTTGAAGTGCAATAGTTAAAGGGACTCCACCATGAATTTTACATTTTTCAAGTTGGTTTATTTATTTTTGTTTAGACTACACTTTAAACATGTTGCCCAAAATCACAACGGCATGCTTTCATCCACTGTAGGCTTTCAATGTGATTTCACTCAAGCTCTTTATTTCATATCATAGTTGTGACAGAACTGGGACAGACTGAAATGGGTAGGCTGGCTGCCCATATACTGTAGGGTGTCATAGGTCACAAACCCATCGTAATTCAGCAACTTACGCACTATGATGACAGAATATACAGTATAGCCTACAGTAGGTACGTGGACACATGTGCTCAGATAAAAGATATAGTACTACTAAGGTTATACTTTTGTCCAAATGCACAATATTATACAGAAGAATTTATGGCATTTGTACAGCTGTCTACTAACTGCCTGTCATTGCTCTACTACGTCCATCTGATGTCACATTTTAATGACATTCTACGTCCAAGTCAAGGTGATGATAGTATCCTCACATTATACATCATTGTACGATGAAGCAGAAATTGAGTGGCCTAACAAAAGTAATCTCTGATGCAACTCAAGGATACTATAAGCATAAAGTATTGAGAAATGGAAACAACTAAGTAAAGTAGCCTACAAGTACCTCAAAATTGTACTTAGACACAGTACTAGAGAATGTAATTCACACTTTTTAGCATTGCCCCTTGTAGGAGGGAGTGAAGCTCACCTCCAGCTGCGCTCTCCATGGTGCTGATTTGCAATTAAAATGTCCTGCAAATGGTCTCCCAGGCATCCCTACAGGCCACCCTTCACTTTTTGGTCAGTCTACATCTTTACCTGAAAGAGTCCAACAATCAACAATCAACTCTCCAGATAGTCCTCCCACAGCTTTTTTGTTGTGTGTGGAAATCATGGGTTCAAACCTAGTTTTGTATCCAAAGAGTAGCTAATGCATTGTTGATATTCCTCTGCATTCAGCATCCAAATATGCCAAGTCTCTGTTAATGCTTGCAAACAATACTGTTTGAACTGTGACAATGGAGAATAAGATTTCAGCCACGGCATTAGTGTAAGTTTTCTTTAAAATACAGAAGCTTGTTTTACTTTTACTGAGGAACACCATGAACCAAAAACAGTACAGATGATGCACAGCGTCCTCCTTGCTTGCTCAGTTGACCGGAGTTCCCCAGGCCCCTCTTATTCTAGTCTTCACTAAATATATTTCCCTAAAACTGCCCAGATCGCAACTTGTGTGAGATTGTAGATCTACTTTTGCCGAATGTGTTCCCCATGGGTACAACTGGGGTTCAAGTTCTTAATGGATAATCCATTCTGTGTTGATCTCCATTTCGAGTGTCAGTGTGGCTGTGGCCATATTTCACAAGGACCCTGCAAGCAAGGGAGCAAATTAGAATTCCAGACCCATGGACAAGGTGTCACACCGCACTGGCAATATTAATCAAACAAATAAAATCAATAAAAGGCAGACTCTCTGAGGGCCCCTGTCGACCCAAGGCCCATGGTTGTGCAAACGACGTGTACATGGAACAATATAGTAGTAATCACATTTACCGTATTGAGCGGATGATTACTTACACACGTACGCTGTCAAAACATGTTAAAGCAATTATTTATTTGGAGCCACACAAACTGAGAGCACATAGACAGTTGAACTACAAATACACATCCATGGTTCCCACTGTGACTGAATCCGTATAAGGCCTTCAGAAGTAGACCAGCGATGGTTGAAATCTCTGCAGCACAACTTTCTCCCTCCTGGCAGGTAATTGGAACGGTTTATCAGATCACTTTTGATAAACAGTATGTTTTCTGCTTGTTCCGCCTCATCAACCCTCCTGGAGGAAGGCGGGGCTGAAGCGACACCAGATTACAGTGGCACCGGCGCTGATGAATGGTGTGGAGATACCGCCTCACAGACACTGCCTTACACGGAATTACAAACACGCGCGCCCTGGCAGATTATAGTGGGCCAGCGGTGTGGCCGGTGGTGTGTACCCGAGTGAGACAAAACAGCCAGATAGTAAATCATTGTCTGTGGCTCCCCGGGCAGCGTGGCAGGGCGTATACTGCTGAGCTGCATCGGCGATGAGCCCACAGTGTTGGCAGAGCACAGAGGAGGTGTTGGAGGGTGAGGGATGGTGGTCCAAAACACACAAGATATCTTAGACCTTCTGAAATGTCTACTGTAGCTTACTACACACCCAGATCTGGCTCTGCCTGGACTGGGACATGATTTGTCTTCTAATAGCCTGCGAGCAAAGTGTCTGGCCTGCTCCAGTTTGTCATTTCCTGCAAATATATATACTGTATATATAAACGCTGCCTCCATCAAGAGTTTAATGGTAATATTCTTTCAATGTACAACTTGTAACATAATATTCATAGTATTTGGCACTTGATGAAGTTTTATATTACATGCCATTGTCCTTTTTGACCCAAATTAAAGATAAAACGCTCGGTTTAAATAATTATATAACACACCTCAGCATGCCTTTGATTTAATACCTGTCTTCAGGTTATATTGGGATGATGCATGAATTATGTTTAACCTAAATTAAGACCGGCGCCATAAATCTTTGAAATATAGTAGTTGGAAAATCTGAGTTGTCTGGGTTTCCAAAACCCTGGTCTAAGTCAGAGATTAGAATCCTCAAGAAGGCTTTTTATTTTCAGTGAATTCATTTCTAGCTGACATAAAAAGGGAAGAACATTAAAGCCCCATGACTTATGTAATTACGTACAAGTCAAACTTTTGTGTGAACTGCATGTTTGTTTCGAGAAATATAAAAAAAAACAGTAAAGAAATACATTTTGTAGACTTTGTCACATTTTGCAGACCTTGTCAAAAGGGCTTAGAGTAACATGATACACAAATATGACAAGCCCCTGATAACAGTGACAGAAGGGAATTGGAAATGCTGTAGCTAGTTCCAGAGAATTCTCTTTGTATTGCACCAGTACCCACCCTGCTGTCAAAGTGATTATTTTCTGTTCTTTGCTCAGCTTGGAGGATATTAGAAAAGTGTGCTAATTCCTTTTCTGAAAGTGAGCTGTAGTAATTCCTCTCGCTTTGTAACCTGCACCATGCTATATCATCATACAGCCTCTATCAATGACTCACATTGTCAGTCATTGCCTACCCCACTCTATAGCAGCGGTGGAAAGTGCCATTTAAGTTTATTTTGTCCTATTCCAATTTTCATCACTTATATTTCTACTCCAATTTCTATGATCCCTACATTTATAATGCATTATGAGAGCATTTATAGTGCATTATAAATGCATTCATAATGCCTCATAACTAACACTCATAAACAGACATAATGCTTTGTGATGCACTATATCAGTAGTCATGAAACATTATAATGTCACTGTCATAATGAATTATAACAGCTTAAATCCCAAGGATTCTATGGATGTTCTTGAATACTTATGAAGACCACATCTATAATGCATGATGAGGGTTTATAATGCACTCTTTACTGACTGCTTATAATAGATTATGAAAACCTACACATGTAGTTCATGTGAACTGTAGTAATGACTTATGGCATGCTATAATGGCCCATTCATTATCATGAGTTATCATTGCATGGGTTAAGTAAAGTGACACACATGTATGCATTTATAATCATGCATAATTGATCATAAAGCGTCATTGTTGGGGCTAAGTAAAGTGTGATTCATTTGCTTGCATTTAAAAGAATCTATGCTGCATCTTGAGTGATTATTATGCAAGACAAATACAGTAAAATGTGTATGGTGGGAATTTATGGACAAGAGACCAAATACATTTGTCACATTTATTTTGACAATTTCAATTTCAAAATAGCTGGAAACACCAAGGCCAATTCAAAAATGGGTGGCAATCCCAAGTAGAAAAAAAAAAAAAAACAAACAAACAAACAAACAAACAAACAACAAAGTTGTCATGAGGGGATAGCAGGTGGAAGAATACGTTATCCGTCCCAGTTCTGCTCTTTGTAGAATTAACCTTAAAGCATGTTTGTTCCGTAACTAGTGTATGGAACAAACATAGAGAAGGACATTGGCCAGGTCTGCAGGTGCCCCATGCACAGGGTCAGGTTTTGTGTGTGTGTGTGTGTGTGTGTGTGTGTGTGTGTGTGTGTGTGTGTGTGTGTGTGTGTGTGTGTGTGTGTGTGTGTGTGTGTGTGTGTGTGTGTGTGTTTCTACCTTGAACATTTTAATTTGAAAATAGCTGGAAACACCAAAATAGCTGGAAACACCAAGGCCAATTCAAAAATGGGTGGCAATCCCAAGCAGAAAAAAACAAAAACAAACAAACAAGAAAACACAACAAAACAAACTACCCATAAAAGGACAACTTTGTTTTTTGTTTTTCAGCCAAGGCCCATGTCCTTTGAACTCTTGTAGCCAGTTAATTTATTAGGACTATAGTAGGCAATAAAAATCTCCATAATATAGTCTAAATCAGTAAAACATATATAGTCTAAAATCAGTAAAATTAAAAACGGCGAAAGGAAAAATTAACATGCATCTTTTCTCTAACGTACATAATTAACCTTGGCTGAAAAACAAAAAACAAAGTTGTCCTTTTATGGGTAGTGTGTTTTGTTGTTTGTTTGTTTTTTCTGCTTGGGATTGCCACCCATTTTTGAATTGGCCTTGGTGTTTCCAGCTATTTTGGTGTTTCCAGCTATTTTCAAATTAAAATGTTCAAGGTAGAAACACACACACACACACACACACACACACACACACACACACACACACACACACACACACACACACACACACACACACACACACGCACAAAACCTGACCCTGTGCATGGGGCACCTGCAGACCTGGCCAATGTCCTTCTCTATGTTTGTTCCATACACTAGTTAAGGAACAAACATGCTTTAAGGTTAATTCTACAAAGAGCAGAACTGGGACGGATAACGTATTCTTCCACCTGCTATCCCCTCATGACAACTATATTGTTTTTTTTTGTTTTGTTTTTTCTACTTGGGATTGCCACAATTTTGAATTGGCCTTGGTGTTTCCAGCTATTTTCAAATTGAAATTGTCAAAATAAATGTGAAACAAATGTATTTGGTCTCTTGTCCATAAATTCCCACCATACGCATTTTACTGTATTTGTCTTGCATAATAATCACTCAAGATGCAGCATAGATTCTTTTAAATGCAAGCAAATGAATCACACTTTACTTAGTCCCAACAATGACGCTTTATGATCAATTATGCATGATTATAAATGCATACATGTGTGTCACTTTACTTAACCCATGCAATGATAACTCATGATAATGAATGGGCCATTATAGCATGCCATAAGTCATTACTACAGTTCACATGAACTGCATGTGTAGGTTTTCATAATCTATTATAAGCAGTCAGTCAAGAGTGCATTATAAACCCTCACCATGCATTATAGATGTGGTCTTCATAAGTATTCAAGAACATCCATAGAATCCTTGGAATTTAAGCTGTTATAATTCATTATGACAGTGACATTATAATGTTTCATGACTACTGATATAGTGTATCACAAAGCATTATGTCTGTTTATGAGTGTAGTTATGAGGCATTATGAATGCATTTATAATGCACTATAAATGCTCTCATAATGCATTATAAATGTAGGGATCATAGAAAGTGTTACCTATATTTCTACTCCACTCCAGCAGACCAACCACTTTATCCCTAATCTGTTAATCTGTATTAAATACTTGCCATTAATATAGTGGTGTCAACTGTATTCATTGATTTCCAGAGCCCCAGGGTGGGAGTTCTGCTCTGGTTTTGGTGAAATATGAAGTAGTTCCAGTCATTTTTGGAGGGTCACTGGGGGCCACACCGTAAAAGTCAATGAATCCAAAAAATTAACTTGCTTTATGTTGTTAACCCATTTCTTTTTTATCATCGGCACTTTATTTGAATTTTTATATTAACAACAAAAAAGGGGATAGGATTAAACGAAAAGACAAGATAGGTAAACAGATTAGAAAAGACAAAAAACTAATAACGTCAATAATATAAACGATTATTCATCCTAAAGAATAACTTTTCCAAGGCGGCTACAGTACTCAGCTGAGTGAACCACACATTCACCGGAGCCAAATCCTCAGACTTCCATTCTTTAACTATGATCTTCCTGCTGATCATAGTTAATGCTGTATGAATCCAATCGGCAAGATGCGGAGAGAGGTAATGGATCACCCAGAATGAACAGAGAAGGTGTATAAGGAATATCCTGGACTGGTGGATAGGTCGTACTAGGCTGTGATATTGTGAGCTCTCACATTTGCCAATTAAATGCTGAAGATACTTCCAGTAGTGTTCAAAATAATAGCAGTCTGTTCAAAAAACTGAATAAAGCCCAAAATCCTTATAGTGATTTTATTTCCATGCATTGGGAACACTGCACATCATATTTTAAATCAAAACATGCAGAAAAAAAGCAGAAATTATTTAATTACTTTACAGAAAATGAAGAAAAATGAACTTTAGGCTTTTCAAAAAAATAGCAGTGTCTGCACTTTACTTTACAAACTCAAATATTTACTGTATTAACTGAAAAATATCCAGGATTCAGCATTCCTGTGAATCACTAAACTAATATTTAGTTGTATAGCCACTGTTTTTGAGAACCGCTTCACATCTGTGTTGCATGGAGTCGACCAACTTCTGGCATCTGTGAACAGGTATTCCAGATTTGACAACGTTCCATAATTCCTCTGCATTTCTTGGTTTTGCCTCAGAAACAGCATTTTTAATGTCACCCCACAAGTTTTCTATCAGATTAAGGTCCGGGGATTGGGCTGGCCACTCCATGACTTTAATTTTGTTGGTCTGGAACCAAGAAGCTGCTCGCTTCATGGTGTGTTTGGGGTCGTTGTCTTGTTCAAACACCCATTTCAAGGGCATTTCCTCTTCAGCATAAGACAACATGACCTCTTCAAGTATTTTGATGTATCCAAACTGATCCATGATCCCTGGTATGCGATAAATAGGCCCGCACCATAGTAAGCGAAACATCCCCATAGTAAAGCATTGTGGTGCAAGCATCCTGATACTCTTACTATGGTGCCGGGCCTATTTATCGCATACCAGGGATCATGGATCAGTTTGGATACATGAAAATACTTGAAGAGGTCATGTTGCCTTATGCTGAAGAGGAAATGCCCTTGAAATGGGTGTTTCAGCAAGACAACGACCCCAAACACACCAGTAAGCGAGCAGCTTCTTGGTTCCAGACCAACAAAATTAAAGTCATGGAGAGGCCAGCCCAATCCCCGGACCTTAATCTGATAGAAAACTTGTGGGGTGACATTAAAAATGCTGTTTCTGAGGCAAAACCAAGAAATGCAGAGGAATTATGGAACGTTGTCAAATCTGGAATACCTGTTCACAGATGCCAGAAGTTGGTCGACTCCATGCAACACAGATGTGAAGCGGTTCTCAAAAACAGTGGCTATACAACTAAATATTAGTTTAGTGATTCACAGGAATGCTGAATCCTGGATATTTTTCAGTTAATACAGTAAATATTTGAGTTTGTAAAGTAAAGTGCAGGCACTGCTATTTTTTTGAAAGCCCAAAGTTCATTTTTCTTCATTTTCTGTAAAGTAATTAAATAATTTCTGATTTTTTCTTCATGTTTTGATTTAAAATATGATGTGCAGTGTTCCCAATGCATGGAAATAAAACCACTATAAGGATTTTGGGCTTTATTCAGTTTTTTGAACAGACTGCTATTATTTTGAACACTACTGAAGATACTTCCAGAAATTATTACAAGGAAGACCATATTGCTCAGTGATTTCTGTGAAGCTAGCCCATCCTTTGTACATTTTTGACCCCTCTATCACAGGGAACTATGTATTTTCTGTCCATATCACTATGCCCAAAAAGCCGTTCCATGTGATAGGGGGTCAAAAATGAACAAAGGAGGTCCTAATAGTTTAGAAATAATTCAACAATACAAATTCTGTTAGTTTTGTGGATTCGCTTACTTTTACTGAGTGGCCCCAGGGACCCCCACAAAATGAACGGAACTACTTAATTTTGACCAAAACCAGAGCAGAACTCCCAGATTCTGGCAATCCAGTTGAAACCACTAATACAGTTGAAACCACTATATTAATGGCAAGTATTTCATACAACTTAACTTCAAAAAATCCAGACTATTCCTTAAATGTGAAAGAGGTTTTTGTCTAGTCAGGAGATCAGTAAAACATTTTGGTTAAAAGTGTATTACAAAAGACATTGTGGGAATTTGCTTTGTATTGCTATTGTGTGCACAATAGCAATACATGTAGACAACATGTCTCATATAGCCATTGGCCCTCATCCAAACCAGTGTCAGGTGAATGCAGTAATTACCAGCTGTAATAATTAAAATTAGCCATCTGTAGCTATCTCTGGATCTTGGTGTCTGTTCCTCTACTGTGAACAGAGTGAAATAATGATAAGTATGGGAACATAATGGCTAATGGGTAAACAATGAGAAAAGAATACCCCCCACAACCTTTTTTACAGTGCCATGTACCCATTTTAATGGATTGATGATGGATTGTGTAGCAATTGCCTTTATTACTTTTATGACTTAATGCAAATGTATTAAAATGGCTGGACACATGGTATGCACTGTAAGCCTAGCTACCTAAATCCCCATCTGCCCCATTTCCATCAGCAGTTCAAATAACATGGTTTGGATCATGGATGGATGGAAGAATGTGCATAAAAAACCTCAACACCCTATACATACTGAATTAGAATGCATTCGATACAACCAGCTGTTTCAATTCCCAAATGTAATTTTGTTTTGCGGAACAACAACATGCATTTGACATTTCTCTCCTATGCGGGACACAGTTGCCATCGTCCCAGGTCATCTTGACAGGCAAAATTGTACAGCAAGTCCTGTAATACAGCAATGAGTGGCAGAGGGTCAATTCTCTGTGGTTGCTGCATTAAATTGGCTCCTCATCCCAGGCAAAGTGGCAGCTTTGGGTTTTTGAAGTTTGAGTCCCGCTGCAGCACGGAGCCTCATCTCCCTTTGAAAACATCCCTGCATTTGTCCTCTGTGGAGGATCACTGGAAGACAGCCTGAACCACCTGCACAACCGAGTCCAGATTACACTGAAGCCTGCCTGACTGAGTGCCAATATGAACCAGCCTTCTTCAACGACACAAATTGCAAGTGATATTTTTGGTGGGGCTAAAACAAAAGTTAAATTATCACTGTTTTATAACCAGTGATAATTTAACTGTTATAAAACAGTTTTCAACCTGTTTTCAACAGGTTGACCGGGGGACCACCAGTGGTCCCTGAGAGGATTCCTGAGGTGGTCCAAAGGCTAAATGATGGAAAGCTGGTTAGTCAAATGTAACTCTGAGAGCCTATGTAACTCTGTAACCCTGAGAGTAAAAATGAAACCAAACGGACCCTTGCGGGTCCATTTGCTTTCATGTTTACACTCTCAAGAGTAGAAGATTATAGAAGAATTTAGAAGATCAGTGGTCATTTTGATCTGTATGTTTGACTGTTTTGTTTTCTCCGGAATCCAGCCTGGAATTGTGGACAAAAACAAAAGAAATCTTTAGTTTTGCGGTCTGTGAGGCTAGAATGTCAAATGGTGGTCCGTGGCTCAAATTCTGAATAAATAGTGGACATGGAGACTCCTGTTACTAAACAACTAAAGTTATTAGAAATATATTAGATTGACAAACAGCAAGGTAATCTATTTATTAATTTTAGCAAAAGAGACATTTTAATGCATTTTGAAGTGTTCACACTGAACTATATATACACCTGTGGATCAGGAGGTAGAGCAGGTCATTGGATAATCCAGGGATCAGTGGTTTGAATCCCGGCTCCTCCTGTCTACATGTCAAAGTGTCCATGGGCAAAAGTGCTTTGAAATTGCTTCCAGTGTGCTGGGTGTGCCTTCTGCCTTGCATTGTTTCTGGTGCAATCGGTGTATGAATCAATGCACTATGCAAAGCGCCTTGGATAAAGTATATAAATGCACCATTGTATGATTTATTCAAACATCCATTACAGTTAGGTTCCGCCAATACAATTACGTAAGTTCAGTATATTCAATGAATATGATGACAACGCAAACAATCACAAAATGTAAAAAGGCACTTGCATTGCATTTTATTACCTTTATTGCAATGCAAGTGCCTATGAATACACAATGATTGACAGCAGTATTATGCACTGTGCATGTCCAACTTTGAATGCAGGGGTCTTATAAATAAACGCGCGCACACACACACACACACACACACACACACACACACACACACACACACACACACACACACAACACACACACACACACACACACACACACACACACACACACACACACACACACACACACACACACACACACACACACACACACACACACACGACAGTTTAAGAGGATTCCTATGGAGATGGAACTTTCCGAGGGCTCTGGACTCATCATTCTAATCACCATTTCTCTTTATATTTCACCAGACAAATCAATGTTGTTTTTTCCTTCCAGCTCCAATCAAACATGTGATGGAATTTATTATTATCAGTGGCTGCTTGCAGTCACCACAGTGTTCTATTCCATCCTGCATGAGTGATCACTCGGCCCCCCACATTGGAGGAGGCGTGCTTTTACTGTTTGTATCAGACTGCAGACATACACCAGCGCGTTCCCATTGGAGCATTATGCATTCTAAATGCATTTCGCCTGTGGAAATTACTTCCGCAGAAAGATTGCTTAACACCGTGGCCCTCGTTTCTCCTTAAGAAAACATGAGTGCTCTATCTGCTAATACTCCACCATTTCATATAAAACATGCAGTATTGTGATTGTAATTCTATGCAGTTGGAAGCAGGACCAGCCAAACATGCATTATAGTGCACTGTAAGAGCACTTGTTAACAATATCACGTGGAGGAAGGGGAAAACATACATTAGGAATGAAGTCATATTTCAAAAATTGAGCATTCACAGATTGCATGGAAAATATTATTAGAAGTTTTTTGGGAGATACTATACTGTGTATATGCACCCACTTCGACCGTTTGCAGTAGACAAGATCGCAGTTATTAGTTTTCGTCCGCAGGACAATTTCGTCTCAGTATAGTCATGCTCTGCCGACCCATCTTGCAGTCTGGAGATATCCTGGATTCTTTCTGTTGATAATGCATAAGATGACAACTGCGATCTTATCCACTGATAACGGTCGAATCTGCTTCCTAAATCCCTGATGCTCAACCAAGGTCAATCAAGGTTAGGTTGAGGGTCGTGCATTTAGGAAGCAAATTCCTAAATGCCCGACTCAGAACAATGGGAGTCGGCAGAGCACGGCCATTCTGAGACGAAAAGGTCCTGCTGATGACAACTTGATAGCTGCGATCTTATCCACTGATAACGGTCGAATCCACTGGTATATGCAGATCTAGGTGATGATCCAGTCTTCTCCATGTAAGGATATCCAGAGGTAGATGAGGTATGTGTTGTGGTCTTCATATGGAGATGGCCATAATATTGTATTGTGGCATGACATGTAATGAGGCATGTGCATAGGTATTACCCATTTAGGCCTGACCTAAGTTTTCTGAAAAATGTCAAATAATTATGTCATCATAAAAACAAATGGAATGTTTGAATACTGTACAGGATCCAAAAATGAATGGGTTAAGGGTCTCAATGACATCCTGAGGTCAGATCCATATTATGGAGAATCTTGATTACAGAATATTTTGATTTGTTCACAAAATACCATAGATCAAGGCGTTTTGTGCTTTTCTGCTGTAATTTCAATGCTAACATGCCAGCAGCATGGCTAATACATTATTTACAGCCTTTACAATGTTACAGTCAATATATGTATTTGAATTCCTCATTAAGACTTCAAAAAAACATTTAGAGTTAAGTTACAATTGAATGTGTGTGTGGTATGATAATAGCACACTATAATGCCATAATGGAATGAATAGAGAGACACAATACCCTCTGGCAGAAGGATCATTTAGAAACCAAAACTAGAGTAATGAATTATCTCACAGAACAGAACACATCTCACAAGGACACAAGTGGATGAATTAATAATGAACTAGACAAAACAAAATGAAACTCCTCTTGAGTGAAATGTAACTGGTCATAAAGCTCACACAATTGTAATGCCATGGCAGCCTCTATACACTGAGCAGTGCTGGTAATATTCACCACACAAAAACACTGCTGGTTTCCCAGAAGTCTTCAGAATTCCATTTAGACAAGATATATTGAGGAGATGAAAATAGAATAAGAAAAAAAAAAATGATTGAGGTGGATTTGATGCTGTTCTGGCTGAGCGCACCTTGACCCCCGAGACTTATTATGATGACCAAAGCCATCTGTGTTATCACAGACGGCCAGTGGGAGATGAGACAGAGTGAGAGAGAGATAGAAAGAGGTGTATGAGTGTGTGCGTATGCGTGTGCGTGTGTGTGTGTGTTTATGAGCATGCATGTGTGCAGGCTGCACGCATGTGTGCCTATATCTCTCAACAACAATGAATGTTGAATAAACCTGAGCTAGAAATCATTCTGTCACCTACACAAAGGACACGTGTAACAGACCAGCTGTCTACAACAACCTCTGCATCCTCCTGTCATACATTACAAGGACTGTCTTAAAAAACTCATTTCCAGGAAGACAACAACAACGTCAAAAATATCTCGCTTGCGCAGCAGAAATAGCAGGGGCTCATCTGAATACACCTGATCGCCATTTCACCAGCTATTCTGCTCTGACAATCCAATGTTATTTGCTCTGGAGTGCACTGTGGCCACAATTGCGCCGCACAAGGAAAACGGTTACCGCCAGGATAAACGATGCTGCACTCGCAAAACAAATGTACCGTCGGCCTGCCTCCTATAGGACGCTTGTGAGCTGCGTGCTTGCTTTTGTCCGCTCCCTTCCCCAGCTACTGTTCTCTTGACCTAAAGCCAGGATGACATGTTCACCTCGCATCCCCCACTGCACCTATTTCTGGATGACTGTAACTTACTGTGACATTGCCGGAGGGAGCAGCACATCCACTCATTTGTCAAAATATAAAATCACCCTTAATGTCTTTTGGCGGTTATTTATCACAAAGAAAGCACACACAAAGGAAGATAAGAAAAGGGAATTACCGCATTTAACCGGGTATATTGAAGAGGTGTTCGTTCGGTGGGAAAGAAAGCATTGTGTGTGTGTGTGCGCAGTGTGCACTGGTCTGCTTTGCATTTTGAAAGGCCTTCAGAGGACTCAGTAGGTTAGATGAACTAATGTATGTAATATTATTCATGACACACACTGTAGCCAAAGTGCATCACAAAAGCTGACCTCCGGGGCACAGCTGGCTCGGACAAGATATTGCTTAAATAACACAGTCGTATATACAATGTCACACTACAGCAGTGGTTCTCAACCTTTTTTCATACCAGGGCCCACTATTTATTCGGAATTTGAAACACTGACCACCATTTGATGACATTGTAGCCCCACAGACCCAAAAACTAAAGATTTGTTTTGCTTTTGTCCACAATTGCAGGCTGGATTTCGGAGGGAAAAAAGCAGGCAACCATACAGATCAAAATGACTATTAATCTTCTACATTCTCTAGTTGTGTAGACTAATTCAGATGGTGAATATTTTAACTCTTGAGAGATTAAATGTGAAACCAAATGGACCTGCAAGGGTCTAATGGGCACTACAGGCAATGGTGGAACTCAAGTACTTGATCCATTCAAGTACAGTTTTGGTAGAGTTTCAATTCATGCAAGTATGCAAAATTTGCACATTTTTCAGTACTTCTACTTTTGCTCCACTACATCTGCAAGTTATTGTATTGTAGTTCAGTCACGATTATTTAAATACATGTATGCATATAACGTATTATGTCGGCTCTGATGCAATTTCATTGTTGCATCGTGGGAGCTAAACTACAGTCGGACATTTGGTGGCACGCATTGGAGTCAATGGATCAGTGATCAGATTGTGAAGAAACACTAAGGGCTCCATTTTTGTTACCACTAAACCCCTTATCCCTTAACTTCTTTGCCCTTTTAAACTATTAAAAAAACATTTTAAATAGTTCAAATGGCCAGTCTACAAGCTCACAACGTGTTAATATATTGACAAATATTCCAAAACGTTTTTCAAAATAGTAAAAACGAAATAAGGGATTTGGGATAAGGGGTTTAGCATGTAACGAAAATGGAGCCCTATTTCTGAAAAATGGAGACCTTTTGGTCTTAAGTAATCACTTATGGAAAATAAGAGAAGACATAATGTATACTGTAACACAATATTGACTGCTTTGTTTCTTTCTGATGTGTATATCCTTTCTGGCAGCCAAATCTCTCAAAGACCTCCAAGACAGAAGCTACCGGTATACCTGATGCTGTAGATCCTGCTGCTTTTATTAGATCCTCAAATAAAATGATGTATGCTGTGTACCATTTATATGACACAGGATGGTTCATGAATAATGTTTGTTATAAGCTGTTGAAGCTGGCTCCATTCTTTGTGCTTATTCATGTTACTTCCGGTGTGTGTGTGTGTGTGTGTGTGTGTGTGTGTGTGTGTGTGTGTGTGTGTGTGTGTGTGTGTGTGTGTGTGTGTGTGTGTGTGTGTGTGTGTGTGTGTGTGTGTGTGTGTACGTACATGTCTGAGCTACATGTGGAGGAGGAGGAGGATGTGTAAATTGCGACAAGACAAGAAACCCCAGTGAGGCTGCACCTGATATACACTCACTCTATATGTGGTCTCAGGTTGCCCACTCAGCTTCTACACTCTGCTCCACGCAAGTCCTCCATGGAGCACATTAGGAATTCAAATGTTAACCACCACTGGCAACTTTAGGGGATTGCCAGAGGGCACCTGCCCCCCGGTGGCCAAAAAACAAAACAAAAACAAAACAAGACACAAAAAGAGTTTTTTTCATATATATGTTGTGGTCAATTGTTGTAATTTCATTCAATTGTAACTTCATACTCATTTATAGCAATTTATATTTTTCATTACAATCTAAAGTTATACCTATAGTAGGCTATGTTCCAAACTAAGTAAACACAGTGCCTAGAAAGTACTTGTCTTGCATATTCTACCCACTGGGGTAGAATAACCACTGGAGGTCTAAGTGTGACTGAGGGAGTTGCCAAGATTTTGTCTATTGGGATTTGGCTTAGATGAGCTTAAATACCCCGCCCAATTGGTCAGCTGACTGCCACACTGCGTATGACGCGTGGGTCTGGAAAACACACACTTAGTAAAGCAGGATAGACTACCCCTTGTATACATTTTTGCCCCTTGCGCATAGCATGCACAAGCTCAAATATAACCGACCTAACTGACTCTATGCAAGCTACATATCATTTATTGCAATTTTATACATTATTTGACGTTATTTAGAAATATACTTCGCCATCGCTTACCATCCTCTTTAAATAATCCTTGCTCCAAAGGCGCCTGCACCTTCAAGCCAACCACACTTTCCATAGGCTTACTATTTTCTCGACGTGCAAGTGCCTCCTGACACCAAAATATATACACCGATAATATTACAGCGTACATTGCATTGCCTAAGCTGTACATAATTTGCTGTTATTATCCTGTTATACTAGGATAAGTACTAGTATACTATAATAACATTGCATTGTGAGTTTGTAGATGTGTTATGTTTGTTCCACAAGGAATAAGGAGGATGGTTTTCAAGTGGGTAATTCATCTGGAACATACATTACATGGAAAAATGGCAGGCTGTGGGCCACAGTAAGCAACCCACACCTTCACTTAATGGGGCTCGTTGGTCTAACTACTAATGGATTTCAGCTATTCCAATTATGCATGTTTACATGTGTCATTTTATAACGCCTTGACTGGGAGCTTTCATTGCTGTACTACTGTATTGCACTTGCTACTGTATTGCACTTGCTTGCTACACACCACACTTAATTTCATTGTCAAAGTATTTGTATAGCAGTGACAGTAAATTGCCATCCAGTAAATGTGCCAATTCTATGTTTATATTGTGTTATAACAACAATGGACGAACTTTTTTTCATTTAGAATTGCCACTTCAAATATACATGTTACACTGAATAATGTTTTGCTGTAGACTGTACAGTATTCTACTGGAGAGGTTGAATATATTATGCAGCAACAAAGTGTGAAATAATTCATGCATTCTACCTGGGACAAGTTTTTCCCCATTCTGAATCTGAATTCTGATCGCCTTGGTTAATACCACATCACAAGAACTGTGTTCCAAAAAATAAATGTCAGTATGATGATATGAAACACCAACTGGCAGCGAAGAAAATGCTACCGCCAAATTCTTCTTATTATTATTTGCCATGTTTTTTGCAATTAAATTGCCATAGTACAGAACCGGTACATGTATAAACTTTCCTTAAAGATTAGGCACTATGGTTTTGTATTGGGAATCCATCATCACATGTTCACACCCCTGATCTGGAATCAGTATATAAAGGTTTAGAGAAATTTACAGGAAAAATTGTATCCATCATAGATTCATTTATTCACGCATATACTCCGCATACACTGTTAAATATTTGATGACAGTGATGTGAAAAATATTACATGACATCATCTCAGTGGTTTTTAATGCAAGCATAAATTGCCAAAGGTGTTGAAAAATGTAATTATACTTGCTCAGAATGATAGTTCATTTAGCCTTTTACATTAAAACAGCATTTCTCCAATCAAATTCCGTCTTAATAACTTCAAAGTCCTAAAAGCCCTCTTAAAGATAAAAATTGTATCAGATTTGATTGATTGAAGCCAGTGCAAGCCTCGTACGACCTTGTTGAAAGGTAAGAAAGACCGGAGAACTTGAAGATTGTTCAGACTGATACTATTTTTTCTAATTAGCCAAATCGCTATCTCATCTATCTGGATAATTACTTCAAGTTTCATAAAGTAGAATTGATTCTGTGAATCATTAAACACATTAACCACATAGACCCTCTATACTTGTAAAACAGACCTCAGTTGCAACTCTTTATTTTTACTCTACACATTAATCTCTTCATCAAAGATCGCAGATCTTTCAAAGCAAAGAAATAAGAAATATTCAACATTTTTTCAATAACTGTCTAACTCATTTATTATTTAACTTGTGTAATTAAAAATGTCCAATTCATAAAATAAGTGTTACATTTTCACAGACTAGTGCATCTACCCCAGATCTGAAGCCGGTTTCCTAACCAAGCGCTGGCATTTTTATCATTGATCTAATAGAGTTGATCTGTGCCAGATCCTGTGTCTAGGTGAGGCACTTTGACTCTCAAACTAAACATCTCCATAGAAAAGCAGTAGAACATTACCACCCCCTATTGCATAAGGTATACACTATGCCCCGTTAATGTGGTGCCCTGTGATGCTGATCGTAGGTTTCTGATCTCCAGTATGGCCTGTTATTCCAATGGGACCGGCTCAGATGGAGACAGTAGCAATGACAAGCAGTTAACAGACAGCAGTACGAACGTTGCAACATGAATGGATCAACGCAAAAATGATTTCTATCAGTTGGCCTATTTTTTCTCGGAATTGGCTGCCCCAAGTCTGAACCCATGTCAAAGTAGTTATTCAACCGTTAGAAATAAGCTTGAGGAACATATACAGTATGATATTTATTTTAGGGATGTACCGGTATGGTATTTGCTTTAATGTTTGTGTTGTACTATTAGTACAAAACAATCTAAAATAAAGGGATTTAAAAACATTACTGCTAGGCTGTTGCATCACTGAGTCCAATGTATTTCTGTCTTCTTCCTTTTCAAAACTTGTCCCAGTTGGTTTTCCACAATTTGTCCCCAGACACCATTAGACTGACTCCATCTAAGTCAGGGGTGTAAAACTCAGCTGCAGAGTGGTCCAAAATTTAAAACTGAACAAAGCCGCGGGCCAAGTTTGAACGAACTAACCTTTTAAAGGGGACAAATTTTCAAAATCTTCCCTACAAATGGAACCAAATGGACCCGCTAGGGTCCATTTGCTTTGTACCCTCTCAGGAAAAATCGGTCTGAAAGAAAAATCATTAACATGGTGAAATACATCTTGGTGATGTCATCAGATGTATTTCACCATGTTAATGATTTTTTCAGACCTCCATTTTTAGGAAATACAGAATTGGGGGAACTTTTTTACCATGTCCACACAACATCTCTAAGGTATATTAATGACATATTAAAATGTTGAAAATGGGTGGTTTCCCCTTTAATTTGATAATGTCTCAAGGGCCAAATGAATGCTGTAGTACAGCAGGAGTACAGTGGAGCTATAGAGCAAAACACTGATTGAAACAAAAGCAGATCAGAAATGGCCACAACCACATCTGTGACATCCGTCACAGAGAAACATTAGTATAACAACATTATTAACATTATTACATTATTATTATGCAATTAGATATAAACCTTGATAGATGTGTATAGTCCAGAGAGAGGACTATTTCCATTGTCATACCGATAAATAGGATTTAGGAACTTTACTAACTTTACTGTATGTGTGCTTGCGTGCGTTTGTGTGTTTCTAGTTATACCTTCTATCCTTTGTTGCTCTTTTTGTTTCACTTTCTTCAGACTGTACTAGAAAATGCTGAACCATGCAGTATGAATCAAGCATTTTGATGTCAATGCTACTAATACTAGGCTATTCCACCACTATGTAGCATATGGATCTATGTAGCATATGGAAACATTTTAAGGAGTTCAAGGAGTATGACTTTGTACCTGACAGCGTGCTGTTTTTCCCTCTATAGAGTATAGACAACTATTCAGAGAGTGTTACCATTATTGAGTGAACAAGCAGTCCACGAAGTGGACTTGTTCACTTAATTGATATTGACTGCTTTTCTCCTTCTCCTTCTTCTTTTTCCGCCAAAAATAGCTGTTCTGGCTGAACCGTGCAGTCGGTTTTCGCGAAAATTGGTAATCTGGTAGAGGGTGATGCCAAACGGTGATGATGCGAAGCCTGTGACCACTGGTCAAATGGTGGCGCTATAGCACTCAACTGAAATTGCAAAATTTAAACACTTATAAGTCATGAACTGCTTGACTCTCAGAAATGTAACTTATATTCACTTATGCGTCTGCTTATGCCGAACAACTTTTGTAGTCTGACTTTTGACCTCTGACCTTTAGGTGAACCGCCATCTTGAATTATATGTAAAACAGTTAAAATAGCTGTTCTCCTACAATCTTTGATCAAAATGCATAACAATGACCTACACATGAACTTTGGAGCCATACGAATATGAAAATAGGTGTGAATTTTGTTTTAAGAGAAAAAATTATGTTTTTACGAGCCAATGAAAATTGCTCGTTCGTGAAAATGATTCTAATGCCCCTAATCTACACATGCAGCGTAATTTGCTTCTGATATTTTACAGTTTTGTAGAGGGGGATGCCAAATAGCAGCAAAACCAGTCTTACTCAAATTGCTCAAATGGGGGCTGTTACGTGTATTATTATGGGGGAACAGACAGACAGTGCAGGCAGCATGTGTTCCTCCCCTCTATATTCTGCTCTCCTCTCCTTCTCTCCAGTCTGTCAATCATACTCACAGGTCCAGCCCACTCATCTCCAGTACCAGCCCACTCCTCCACCTCTTACCACCGGTTGGGCCACCACGCATCTGTCTCCTCCAATCACCTCCATCATCAGACTATATAAGCCACCTGTTGTCTTCCACTCACTCTCTTTCCAGCCTGCCAGCAGACAGCAGCTCCAAACCATTCAGTGTCCTAAGCATACCAGTTTTGCCAGTTTGTCCAAATACAAGTCAAATAGTAGTCCTTAGAAGTTGTCCTAAACACAGCCATTTTGTAAAACCAGTCTTTGTTGTTAAAAAACGAGGCTATTCGGTAAAGCCCTACTCTAGCCACAGTCTCACAGTAAAAGTACTGTTAAAGTACCGTACTGTACTGTTTATAATCAGAGTACTTTCTTTTGTTTGTAGTTCTAGTATTTAAGTTCAGCCTTCCCATTTTGAGTTAAGTTCTTCAGGGAAGGGACAGGGGAAGACAGGGTACCCTGTACATTTTGCAACACGTAGGTAACTCCCGTGTTTTTTACACCAGGTTAGAGGTGAGTGCCACATGTTGTAATTTCCTTTTTTTGAAGGTAGAGTAGGAATTGTTTGTTTGAGTAATGGAGGAGAATTGTGGTGACCTGGGGAACGTTTATTAGCTCCTCTGCTAACGTGGGGGGGGGGGGGGGGGAACTCCATATGTGGTTTCCACACCTTATAATAGAGCATTTTAACAGAAAAAAAATATTTTTTGGGTGATATCTGACAAAAGTGAAATCACTTCTCCTACCTTTAAGCAAGGAGCTTGTAGATCGGCCATTTTTAAATGTTCATGTTTGAATGTTTTATGATATATTGTGATTTATGTACTCATATGGGTTTTTGTTACACTTCCAGTGTAGACGGGTGTAGCCTACATGACCTGTTGGTGGACCTGTTGCGTGTGGCCATGACAGCACACACACACACACACACACACACACACACACACACACACACACACACACACACACACACACACACACACACACACACACACTCTCTGTCTGTCAATCAGTGTCTGTGCTTAACTCCCTCTGTCTCTCCCTCACTCAGTGTGACACACCCAGCTGGCACCTGCAGCAAGTTCCCCAATCAGCCATGCTCCTCCTCCTGCATAAAAGCCAGCTCCTTCAGTCTGATGGCAGACAGACCAGACAACAGCTCAGCAGCCCAGCTCTGTTCTTGTTAGCCTTTGTTTTCAGTTCTCTTTAGTTAGTTTATTTCTGTTTGGCCTGGAGATGGCCGGCAGCCTTGGTTTTCGTTATGTTTTAGTTCTCGGTTTAGGATTCATTTGTTAAGTTAGGGCGAGGGGTGGGAACAGCTTCGACGTCCCTAGGGGTGGCCTGGGCCCCCCCTCCTTCTGTTTGCGGCATCTCCAGGTCTTCCTTTGTTCTCCTTGTTTGGTAAAGTAATCATGTAAATAATTCATTACAAGTAATCAGATTACTTAAGTATCCCTACCAGTTCAACCAGCAATGCTGCCCTTGTACAAATGTAATCTAATACTTTTGGGAGTGGTTGTTAATAAAAACCGTTAAACCTTGCCATTCTCTTGATGTCCTTCTTTTATGTTGGAGTTTCCATTTTAGCCACCTCACTGCTTTTACAATGGAACTCGCATGGCTCATCAATGAAATGTTTAAATTACTTCGAAAATAATTCATTTGACCATCAAATATATAATGCAGCCTGGCATTGGTCATTTTATGAATCACATTAATTGTTAACATGTGTAGGCTCTTGTTTTGAAGCATTTTTATCATAGATAATCATTGATTAAAGGTAGTTGTTTGTTTAAAGGATACACTTCATAAAAACATACTGCTGTAAACCAGTATACTTTTATATTGTATGTAGAGTTTCACGTCAGGATGTGGCAGATTGTCACACCCACATGTCCTATTGCTTCAGTTTTCTTCATAAACTGATTTGTCTTGTGTTTTGTTTATCCACTGCTGCATGCTGTTGCATGATCTAAAATCCAATTTTAATGCAACGCACCAGAGCCATTTAGAGACGGAGTTGCGCCAATGATGGGGTACACAGTTACATTGGGTTAGTCACGTGATCAGTGGTCACAGTGAGCCTAACGGTGAAAAAATCATAGTCTAGTGTCTGAAACACATTGTTTGAAGTGAGTAAGATGAGATGTAAAATGACAGCCGGTTTGAATTATTTTACAGTAACAATTAAAGTCTCTGCAATGTGTATGATTTGCTATTACTTAAAAAGACCTAACATAAAAGGATTCAAGCTGGGCTTTTACTTTGAGTCCAATGCATTTCTGCCTACTTCTCAATAGCATGGAGTTACACTCGCATATCATGAAAGTGACATTCACGGAAATGTCACTTTGTAATTGAGATGATAAAACTCAATGTAATGGTAATGGCACCAACTCAGTGGCCTTGTGGTTAGAGTGTCTGCCCTGAGACTGGGAGACCGGGGTTCGATTCCCGGCCAGGTCATACCCCGACATTCTAGATTTCCAGTAGTAACCTACCCAAAGCATTGTACAAGCCTTGATCATTTCATGTAACAGTGTAGTGGTTAAAACATTGTGCCAGATTATGTTAGATTAACTTCTTGAACAAAGTGGCCATTAAACAACTGTTGTTAACTAGTGTCCAATCACATTTATTTCACAATTTCTTCTAGTTGTACTTGAATTGTACTGTAATTGTCCAACTTTTATCAGTTTTGTTGTAGGAGGCCAGGTTGACATGTAGGCTACTGTAGGAATTTTACATTTCATTTATTCATTCACTATTGTATGGACCCGGGGCAAAAGCACCAAAAATATGTTCCTTCTTCTGCATATTGTTCTGACTCCTTATTGCTGCTTGCTTGTTCACGTTTTATTGCTGCTTGCAGCTATATTATTGATATTATTATTTGAGGGCAGGACACAAGTCAAAGACCTGGAAAATGTACAATACACAAGGGCTCCGTCCTCTGCGGACAAAATGTTTTCTTTGTGCAAATTATAGGTTCAAACATATATTTTCATCCCAAGAAGAAAAGCACCTTGTGATTGCTATCATTTTCTCTGCAAGGGGAACCAAAGGTATTGGAACTTGCTTGAAGACAATAACTTGGTCTCTCATTGCATCATAGGTTGTTGACTCGATCGGCTATTTTCAGCGAAATGTATATGAAATAGTTTGAAGCCAAGAGTAGCGGAATGTCTTATTGAGCAAAATATAGTGCTAATTTGGGTTGATAAAAGCATTCAAAGCGGGTGCCATGAGGTACTCCAGGCAACCATAATTAAAAGGTTTCATAATTGCCAAATGTTCAGGTAAATTTGTGTTTGTGTGCAATGTTTGTGTTTTCACTATGATGTAGTGAAAACTACATCAAGTGGATTGAGACCGAGTGGATTGAGACCACCATTCTTAATCGGGTGGTCGACTTGGGAAGGTAGGTGGGTAGCTTGGGAAGGTCTGCACAGGCCTGCTGACAAGCAGAGGCCTGTTCCTGCTTAGTCTCCACATTAATCTCCTGTTTTCTGTCTCGTGTCTCCTGTTCGGTTACAGTATGTTTGTGTCACACCATGTTTCACACATCTACACTTACAACATGGCTTACTGCTTCCACACCTCATAGGATCCTATAGTATGTTGTTCTTCGTGCTTTAGTTCATCCTGTAGTTCCTATCATAATTTAATAAATGCATTTCGTTCTACCTTTTACTCTGTCTCCTCCTGCTTCCGATGTTTGGCATCAGAGGAAGGCAGTTGGAAATGGATATAACATCAGAGGAGTAGGAGGAATTGGACAATAGAGGGATGTGATTTGGCAGTAACAAGAAGGCATCGAAACAAAAAGAAAAGAAAGGAGAAAGCATGTTGGAAATGAAGGAAGTGTGGGCTATGCAGTCAGCATGGTAGTGAAGGTGCAGACTGATTGGCTGTTCAATGAAGAATTAGTAGGAGCGGATTGGTCACTATACTGTAGATTGCATGAACAGAGTACAGGTGCAGAGCACAGTAGAAGGGGATGGACAGGTCTTCACGGGGAAGAAAGCGAATGTTTTTCATCTGGGAGGAAAGCGAAGGAAGAAGGCAGAGATAGCTGTTGTTTCTGTAGAATGTGAGCAGTTTTTGGAAGTTGGAATTTGGAGCCTGATTCAATTTAAGGAAAGAAAGCGGGAGGAATGTGTAATAGCACATTCTTTCCTTTGACAGCTACAAGTTGTGTGGTGGTTAGGTTATTTAAATGAGTCATTATGGGTGGATTTGACCATTGGCCATTGTCACCTCCCATTGTTACACCCACCTCTGTCCTGTTAGATAAGAGATTTTTTTCTAACTTTAGAGGCCTTTTTTCCTAGTTTGGGTAACTTGGATCAGCCAATTTTAAATGGTTGTAACTCCTGCAAATGTGGTCCAGTTTCATTGAATGATGCATCGTATGGACTATGGAAGATTACATTGTGTACTTTCCTAATCTGTAAAAAAAAAAAAAAAAAAACAGAACATTGACCCTGGCTAGTTGAGTTTGAAAATACCAGAGCTATACACATATGTGGAGTATATCAGTTAAAAGGTCAGTTTGAGAGAGTACCTTTAAGATGCTATTGTTGTCAGCAATATGGGCACACAGGGGCTGTATGTAGGGAAATAAACTATGAGGGAGGTGTGGGAAACAGGATGTGTTCTGTAACGGTGAGGACTGCTAGCCTGGCTAAAGCACGACCAAATCAGCTGTTGGCAAGAGAAATGCCTGCCAGCAAATACGTTTAGAATCAATTGTAATCAAATTCAATCAAATCCATTTGTTAATATAACAAATAATATAAGATTGTTAATATAAAATCCATAGTATTTTTATACTATGAAAGATACATAATGATATGATACTGTATGAAACATAATTTTATAAGCTATAAGAATATAAGATCCATAGTATATAAGTGGCTTGCATGGTATAAAATGCCTAGATTATGAAATAATCCAGACCTATCTGGGTTTTTTGCCAACAGATGATTCGATCTGGCTGTAGTCAGGCTATAAGACTGGAAGAGAAAGCGTAGTCTGTATTCATCGTGGAGGAGAGCAGCATGCGGCTCAGCCCAGTGCCCTATAAGACGACCAAGGCTACCAAGATATACAAGATGAGAAAAGAATGGGGAATGTCACATGCTGCATAAAGGAAGTGGAGGTACACTAAGAGAATGGGCCCAAGGCCAACTGAAGGGAGCAGGAGGAGAAATGCGATCTGTATGGGGGAAAAAAATAGATTCCTAGCTTTTATGGCAATGGGGATAAATTGTGCGGTGGAAATAAATAAGTCAAAGTAATTCAAAATACTGGGGAACACACACTGGGGAAGATCTGGACGGTGTGTTGACGGAGGGGTTCGTGTGCGGTCTTGAGTCTGAGTGAGTTTTTGACTGAATGGACTTTAAGGGATGGATGGGATCAAGGGGACATGTTCTTAATTCACTGAAGGATAACGAGTATGTTATGGTAAAATATTCCAGTAGGTGGTGGTAATGCACAAATATGTTTGCCAAGCACCATTAAACTAGGGGTGTAACTGCACACACTAACAGTGAAACGGGTACTGATTTGATAATTGGTACTGATTTGATACTGATTCTTTCCATTGCAAATCGATGTTCATACTAGGGATGTTAATCGACACATATTTGGAATTTCGACAAGTTGAGGCCCATTATCGATATGTCGTCGATTTTTTTTATTATTATAAAAAAAAAATTGCCTGCGGCGCCCACGGGACCCAACGCAAAATGTTGCCATACGGCTCACAACGCAGCCGTGTGCATGTGTTCTGAGAGAATCGATGTTAACTTAGGCTACTGTCACTGTGAACCTTTTGCAGTATTTTATCAAAGATATAATCCCTATATAATCCAGGGTCGAGGGAGGGGAAAGAGCGTCCGTGATCGCCTTCTTTCTTGCTTTCTTTTTTTCCTTTTTTTTCGCATTTGCAGAGCCGGATAAAAGGCTGTGCACAGGGGGGGTGCCCCCCTAAACGTCCTAAATATATATAATAATATATAAACGGAATGGCCGCATAAACCTTTCGCCTGACAACCCCCAGACTGCGGGGGGAAGGAGGAGGAGGAGGAGGACGACGCAGCACAGACGCGCACAGCACAGACATGTCCTCGGTACAGCGATAGTAATAGCTTACCCGAACTAAGCAATTCTCTTCCCTTGAAAACAGTAACGCGTGTCGACAATCGTGTCGATTTCCGACTTTTTTTCACATCCCTAATTCATACAAAGCAAAAATATACAATATTTTCTGTTGCGATATACTTTGATTTAAAAACGATATTTTGATACAGTTACTATATCCTTACACCCCTACAATAAACCTTAACGAAAGATTGGCGTAGCCTGAGCCAGCTATGACAGTATACACACATACATTAAAAGCTGGTCATAGGAGGGGCTAACCGAGGGATGCCTCGATGACACTTTTTCCAATTCGATTCGATTTCGATAAATCAGTGCCAAAAGCGATTCGATTTTCGATAAATTTCGATTCGATATTTCGATTCGATATCGATCCAGCACATATTTAATTCTGTATGATGTTGTATATCTGGCATATCTTTTTCTTTCAGGCCCAAGATGGTACAAATGGAACCAAATGGACCCGCTAGAGTCCATTTGGTTCACGTTTGTATCTTCTCAGGAAAATTTAGAAAATGGGTGGAATTCCCCTTTAACATTTTTCTTTTTTCTGGTAGTGTCTGTTCACTGCACTAAGAACTGAGTGGACCACCCCCCCCCCCCCCCACCACACACACACACACACACACACACACACAGCAAAACTGCAAGTTGCAATACTGTCCAAAGCTAAGAGTCCAGGGTCTAATTTCACTCATTCTGCCTGGAGAATACAATGCTACCGTTGGTAGCATAGACAGGCAGACAGAGAGAGACAGACACACACATACAGGCAGTTACACAGGCAAGCATACAAAGCGAGACACACGGACAAGCGTGTGCGCACACACACACACACACACACACACACACACACACACACACACACACAATGCCGGCGCGTTATTCCACAATCACCACCACAAAACGGTGCATGGAACGGTAGAACTATCACCACCACTATTCCAAACTTCTCTTCCCCCCACCCCCCTCCGAGTCCCGACACCTCGAGTGGTTTATGAGGTTGGTCGTATTATGGCGATTAGACGCATGACCACCGCGTGCGACGTCCACTTTGCAAGTGATACATTTCACTGTCCGTGCTTTCTCATTTTCTAAAATGAGAAAGCACTGAAACACTACCAAACCGCCGACATGACTGCTTGACGGGTGATCTGTGAACTTGCTAAGTTTCTAACTAGCCAAACAACAGCAGCAGCTCCCCCCTCTGGCTGGGCTCTGCCCAGAGGTAGAGCTCTTGCGCAAACTCTGTTCACTTCATGGGGTCAGCCCAATGGCGGCTAATCTACATAGACTTATATTGAATTGGGACAACTGGAACTACGTGACCAGGCTGTTTTTCCGCCCCCTCAATGTCGCAATTCTTCTAATAGATGGCCCTGCCTTGCGCCGCAATGCATGCTGGTTAGAAACAACGAAAAGCGGGAGTGGATTACTGGAATGGAGTGAATTAATGGAGCAAATCAATCGCAGAATTTATCGCCATTTTTCGCCATAGTGCGATGCGATCTCGATAAAGTTTTTTGGCTCATATCGCGTCGATATGCGATAAGCATATCGAATCGCGGCATAGGTGGGGCTAACCGTATGAAGTGAGGGTCGCACTCTGATATCATTGTACACCATGCTGGCTCGTTACATTGGGTTGGGCTCTGATGGGCATTTCTCAGAACAAGCTTAGGGCAGTCCTGCAGATCGCAATAAGTTAATTGGAAAAATAAAAATAAATCTGTGGTTATCTGTGGTTGCAATAACCCTGTCTACTCTGAGACACATAAATGTACCAATAAACATTTCAGGTGACAAGTTCTCCACCCTGACACATCCCCTGGGGTTATCTCACATCCGTCATTGTTGTTCTTGTTCAAATGCCTAACTTTTATAAGTTGGATAGTTTCAACTGCCTAACTTTTATAAGTTGGATAGTTTCAACGCTTAACAGTATAACAGTTCAAAGTCTGAAAAAAATGTGAAGTATAACCCCGCTACTTCAACTTGGATTTTTTCCAACAAGTTTGTTGTCACTTTCATGTTTACAGCAGAGATACAAGGGGGGAAATGATTTTGTGAAAGTTTATCGCAAATTGCTTTTACAGTAAAACTGCTACACTGGAATTATCTGCAGGTCTTGTTTGTGTGTTACTCAATTTTATCAACCTTATGCAATAGATAGGCTATGCAAAAAAACAGCAGATCTACAAGCACAGCATTATGAGATTGTAGATCTGCTAATTGCAAAACAATATCATTCTATACGGTAGCAAAAAAGAGAGATTGTACAGTCCTACAATCAGGCTGTTTTTACACTGGCAGCCAAATCGGTAACACTTTAAACGAAGGTCCTTGTTATAAGCGCTTATAAGCGCTTATTAATGGCATATAAGATATGTTATAAGCGCTTATAAGCGCTTATAAGACATTTGTAAGACATGAATTAACTGTTTATAAGTAGGTTACAAGACACTTATGTACCTTGTTATAAGCGCTTATTAACGTTTACAAGACATTTATAAGCTATGTGTTACCTGTTATAAGGTCGTTACAAGATACTTATTATTAGTTTATAAACATTTATGGGGAATGTTAATAAACACATCATTAACTGTTAATAAGAAATGTAAAACTGCTAACAAATTATTTATAAGACACTTGTTAACGTTATTATTTGCTTATAAGAATTTAACAAACACATTTATGAGCTGTTAATAGGAAATTTAGAAGGCACTTATTAAATCTTATTAATATGTTTATAAAACACTTAATAACCGTATTATTTGTTTATATGCATTTATAAATCATTTTACATACCTACCCCATTAGGCTCCTTGTTATAAGGGTAGATTGCTAGGATATTTATAAGACTTAATGAGACATTTATAAAACCTGCATTAAATGTTATAAACTAGTTATAAGACACTTACTAACCGTTTGTGCACATTTATAAGGAATGTACTATACACATTTAATAACTATTATTAATATATGTATAAGACATTAACAAAACACCTTACTTGTTTGTATAACATTTATGGTACGCTTTATGAAACCAAAGGGGCTTGTTCCAACTTCGTTCAAAGTGAAAACAGGAGGGTGAAGAGAATTTATAAACCTTTCATCATGTGTTTATTAAGAACTCAAAATTGTTTACAAACATGGACAGGCAGTTAACAATGCATTTATAAACACGTTGATAGGCATTTTTGAAGGCACTTCGTTTAAAGTGGGGACCGCATTTATAAGTCGTTCATAGCATGTCTATTAACAGCCAACATTGCTTTACAAGCAGGAACAGATGCTTATTAATGCATTTATAAGCACTTAATAGGCATTTTTGAAGGCACTTCGTTTAAAGTGGGGACCGCATTTATAAGTCGTTCATAGCATTTCTATTAACAGCCAACATTGCTTTACAAGCAGGAACAGATGCTTATTAATGCATTTATAAACACGTTGATAGGCATTTTTGAAGGCACTTCGTTTAAAGTGGGGACCGCATTTATAAGTCGTTCATAGCATGTCTATTAACAGCCAACATTGCTTTACAAGCAGGAACAGATGCTTATTAATGCATTTATAAGCACTTAATAGGCATTTTTGAAGGCACTTCGTTTAAAGTGGGGACCGCATTTATAAGTCGTTCATAGCATGTCTATTAACAGCCAACATTGCTTTACAAGCAGGAACAGATGCTTATTAATGCATTTATAAGCACTTAATAGGCATTTTTGAAGGCACTTCGTTTAAAGTGGGGACCGCATTTATAAGTCGTTCATAGCATTTCTATTAACAGCCAACATTGCTTTACAAGCAGGAACAGATGCTTATTAATGCATTTATAAACACGTTGATAGGCATTTTTGAAGGCACTTCGTTTAAAGTGGGGACCGCATTTATAAGTCGTTCATAGCATGTCTATTAACAGCCAACATTGCTTTACAAGCAGGAACAGATGCTTATTAATGCATTTATAAGCACTTAATAGGCATTTTTGAAGGCACTTCGTTTAAAGTGGGGACCGCATTTATAAGTCGTTCATAGCATGTCTATTAACAGCCAACATTGCTTTACAAGCAGGAACAGATGCTTATTAATGCATTTATAAGCACTTAATAGGCATTTTTGGAGGCACTTCGTTTAAAGTGGGAACCACATGGTAAGTCATTTATAAGCTGTTACGCGTGTCTATTAACAACCAACATTGCTTTACAAACATGAACAAATGCTTAATCCATTTATGAGCACTTCAATAGGCATATTTGAGGTACTTAGTTTAAAGTGGGGACCGCATGGTAAGACAATTAGGCTATAAACACTTAGTGATGTATCTATACATACATTGCTAACCATCTGGTCCTGTTTATAAACAGCATGTAGTAGTTAATAAACACTTGAATAGGCATTTGGGAGGTACCATGTTAGAGAGACGGTATGGTTAGACCATTAACAACGAATTTATTAACAAATAATCATTATTTAAAAAACATGAGCAAAAAGGTATGCAATTGTACACATAGTACAGTAATTATAGGCGTAACAAGACATTTATCATGACAGTAGACTGTTTTTAAATTAGCCCGCCCAGATGGCTACTTTTGCCACTCACTGTGCAGCTACCATTGCACAAAAACTTGGTCCAGGTTTTCATCAGTGTTCCGGGGACCACCAGTAGTTCTTGAGGGGGTTCCAGGTGGCCCCAGTCTAAATGATTGACAGTCGGCTAACCAGGTGTGACCTTTTGAGAGTGTAAAAATGAAACCAAATGGTCCCGGGTCCATTTGGTTTGGTCATGTTTACACTCAAGAGTTAAGATATTCATCATGTGAATTAGCACAACTAGAGAATGTAGA
Source organism: Benthosema pterotum (assembly GCA_039105355.1). Taxonomy (NCBI): domain Eukaryota; kingdom Metazoa; phylum Chordata; class Actinopteri; order Myctophiformes; family Myctophidae; genus Benthosema; species Benthosema pterotum. Next base: position 25,061,416 of record CM076977.1, read on the forward strand.
AGATTAATGGTCATATTCAACTGTTTTGTTTCCCAAAACCAGCCTGGTATTGTGGACAAAAGCAAAAGAAATCCAGCACTTGTCACAGATGGCTGTCCCTATTCTCAACATAGAAGTCCTTTCCATGGAAGTGAACAGAGATGTCCTAACTCCATCTGTGCCACATATTGCCAACAAGGAAGTTGGGTTAAAAGCTAACATTAATCTTATTGCACTAAATAGTCAGAAAAAACAAAACATTTTAGATCAACAGCAGGCATATTATGCCAAAAATAAAATAATGTATTGATTTAGAACCAGTGTTGGGCAGTAATGAATTTTAGATTACATATTACTATAATATTTTACTTTTGCTCCAAAAAGTAAAGTAATGAGATTACTCTGCAAAAATGGGTAATAGGTAATGCATTACTTTGCAAGTAAAGCCAAGTTACTTGTTTAAAATGAGCTTGTTGTTGCATGCAAAAATAGAACAGATTTACAAGCTATCGACAGGTACTGCAACAACAGAGATGTGCACTAGATTGTAGATCCAGTACACACGCAGCATCCTGCGCACAGTTATACTGTACAGTTGTACACTACAAATCGCTTGCTGCTTTATTTTGTATTTTATTTTTAAATACAAGACCTCAACTGTCTTTGAATACAATTGTGAAAAAGTTTAAAAAGTGAAAGAGACAAATTTCGAAATCTGGTTTTGTTAGTTGCAGGTCTGTTTTGTGATTCAAGGTTAAAATATTCCCATTGCTTCTCTCTGCTCTTTTTATTTGTATTTTTTTTTCTATCTAAAAAAGACATTCACAATGTCGGATTTTGTTGGCTTTGTTTTCAGGTGCAGTTTGTGCGATTGGAGGCTATTATTATTACAATAAATGTGATTCGTTCTAAAAAGAGCTCGCTAAACAGATTATGTTGTACATCTCTATTTTTTCAAAGGTGCGAGTTGAGAACTTGCGAAAGTAATAATGTAATATGTAATCTATTTTACTCTTCGACTCCAGTAATAAGTAAAGTAATGATATTACTTTTGTCTAAAGGTTAACGAGCAAAGTAAAGAAGTTACTTTCCTAAGTAATATTGACCAACACTGTTTAGAACGTATAACTCACATAAAACAACAAAGCACCCCCCTTCCCACGGCTATGTTACACTCTGTAGCACTTGGATATGTCATGGAGCAGCCTTCCAATGGGTCCGTCTCTGTGTTTTAGGCCCAGCCATTCTGTCCACTCTACTAGGCAGAGGTGGTCGGTCAGTAGCCGCTCTGTCCTGTTCCCTCTTTGCCTTGACACAGTTTCTTTCACACTCCTCCAGGCCCTCTCGATGTGCTGCGTATGCGCACCTGTTCGTGGATCCACAAAGTACCTGGAGTGGTTGACAGTTTGGTGATTAAAACCAAAGTCAGCAAGAGTGCGGTATGGCCGCCACTCGTCGCTGACAATTGTTGAGCCGTCTTTCACGTGGTGTATAATTATGGGGATCAGCTCTCTCCGTCCTCTCTTTGGCACGAGGCGCAATATTGGCTTAACCCTTTTGTTGGGCTGCACACCTACCATGCCAAAGACCCACTTTCTTCGTTCCCATGTTCCTCCAACTCTTCCTCTTGCATACTGTTGACACAGAACAAACAAACAAATAAATATCAAATAAGTTCATAACAAACATAACTACAGGAAAGAAATGATGCAGATCCTGGATTAAGGCCCAGGTTTGATTTTTGAAAAGAGTGACTGTATTGATGCCATGGGATTGTTGTTTAAAGTGCCATGTTGCAGCAGTGCAAGTGCAAAAGTTTGTATAGGTGTACCCACCTGCTCTGCTGTGCTGAGGAACCTCATGTACAGATGTATGTGTAGTTTGACAGATTCAACAGCATTGTTTCAATTATGATGAACCCTCTATTGAGCTCAGTCAGATTTTTGTCTAAACTGTGGAACCATTGGCGTGGTAGCCTGTATGGCAGGATTTTATGATTTTATATAGATTGTCTGCCTGTGTCTGTACTTGTGTTTGTTTGTCTGTTTACATGTCACTATGGACCATGCATCTTTAATAAAGTTTAAAGTGATTGATTGATTGTAGCCACTTTTTCCTCAAAACCTCTATTTGTAGTTTGACCAATTAGGATGCTCTTAATTTGTAATAACTACACCATTAACCTTTCTATCTGCACAGGTTTAAGCTGAATATTTTGCCTGATTGTCTGTGTGCAGAGCTAAACAGAGAGGTGTGTTAAGGTTCTAGAACCACAATGTGCATCTATAGCAACCCAGCATCCTTTACACTAGACTCGTGGGTCTTCAACAGGCTGTCGTCTTATTTAATATGGGGGAATTACACATATTTGTGTGTGGAACTTTAACGCTCACATCCATATTGTGTTTTTCAACATTATCCAAATCTAGCATATTGAAATGCTCAAAAGTCTCGACTGCATTGTGATCTTGAGGTTTGTCTATTTTTTTTAACATTTAGTATACATTTTAGGATTTATTTTTTCAAAAGAAGCAAAAAAAGAAAGGTGTGGCTAAATGTTTTCTGGACGTTCAGTTTTAAAACCAGATCATAGGTTTTTAGACACCACCATTATACACACCTTTCTCTTATGGCGAAAGAGGCTCTCATCAATGGCGACAATTTGCCGTCGTCCACCAATCAGCTGGCCTGTCTTGTGACGCATCTTTTCTACAGTCTTTCTGCAGACCTTAGAATAGAATACCAACTTATAGTCAGATCATAGTTTTACAGATGGAAAATAAAAACATGCTGTAAATGACAACTATAAATAATGAAGCAATGAAGGTGTAATGTTATGGTCCCAAGTCCCGACACATCTGGAATTTTAAAATTCCATATCTTTTCCAGACTTTAATTTCGGGCCTGGTGCTTTTGACTGTTTAGACCACAACAGAGGGGCACAGTCACAGGCAAATTTGAGCAATGAGACACCACAGAATTAGGAATTCTCAAAATTAGGAATTGAGATGTAGACGCTTGAATCTAGATTCCCATTTTCAATTAATTGTGCAGCACTAGACTAAGCCTCAATATGCAAAGGCGGTCTGTGTATTCTGCTCTATTTTGACAAAAAGTAATAAAAAGTACAAAGTAAGAAATAGAAAAAGTTTATGTTTCGTCTTCTTCAAAATAATGTGATGTTTTCTGCTGTATGATGTTCTAAATTAAGACTAAACAGATGGGTTTTGAGCTGTTTTTGAAATGTGGTGATTGAGTCCATGTATCCGGAGGGAGGGAACCGGGAAGGAAGTAAGGGGTAGAGCGGCTAAATGCTCTTGACCAAAAAGGGGAGAGACCAAAAAGCAGGGAGTTGCAGTAGTCCAAACGGGAGGTAACGAGAGACATGTTCAATCAAAATGCACGCTAATTAATTTAAATTGACGGCAGCGCCAATGGGTATAAATATGATATAGTAAAGGATGAATGTACAGCATAATAATGAATATAGTCTATTATATAATATCTGCAAGTGCAATCGCCAACAGCATCGGGTTTGTTTCCTTATAGTAACTGCAGCACAGAGTTGTCAATCAAGAGCTCTGTGCCACGCCTCTTTCAGAGATTTTGCAGTTCAGAGTACTGAACTCAGTACAAACTGCACCAACAAACATAAGGACAGGTCATATATGCATCTTAAAAACGTAAACATACTAAGTTTTACGATAAACACTATTAAGAACAAGAAACCTTTTTTCCCTATTTGTAACGAACAATTTCTATTTTTAAAACATTGGCCTATTTAGAACAAAGAACCATAAACTAAATACTGGTAAGTTTGTGATGTACTGTCTAATTGTCGAAATTAGAATTTGCATGGCCATAAAATACATGGACCAAAACCCCACTTGTGTAAGAATGTATGTATGAAGCTCCTCTGTCCGGCCTGTGTGTATGGACATCCCAGGCAGTTAAATACTAGTGCACAAGGCAGCTGGAATCAGTGACCAGGAAAGACCAGCAAAATTTAAAATGAATGGACCTTTGGCTAAGCCCTACCCAAACTGCTATTGTCCAATAGTTAGGCTTAACTACTATGGTCCAATCACAGCTAAGCATACTGTCACACACGCATTTTTCCACTGCATAGGGCATGCCTTGTTGATGGATTTGGACGAGTTTTGGACGAGTTTAAAAAAAATGAACCAGTAGGCTATTTATTGTGTAAAGTCCATGATATTTACATTCCCAATGTATGAATGAATGAATGGACCATTGTAAAGCGCTTTGAGCACTTGGAAAAGCGCTATAAAAATGCAATCCATTATTACATTGGAATGAATGAGCCCTGCAGGAAAGTGTCCTGGAGTGGACAATAGGGCGGGGCTTAGCTAAAGGTCCATTGCATAAGAACACCTGCATGCATGCATGCTGTTGTGCATGGGTGTGACATGATGTGGCCTGTTGTAGTGCTACAATGTGGCTGATTTGAAAATGATCAGCCTAGTGGGAATACAGTATGCATGCACAGTTTCACTGCGATTTGTACACAACTTTAAAATCCAATTGTAGCCAATTAGCATGGAGTCTGAATAATCTGAAAGATGCGTTTCATGAAATGGCTCTAGAAATACTGTGTACCAATTTGCATCACGTTTGAATGAAATCTGTAGGTGACAAAACATATAGACTGTAAAACAGAGTGCAAAATCAACTGACCTTCCTTAGCTTCTTTGCCATCATGGACAGGCTGGCAGCGCTGGCAGCGATTTCATCTGCAATCATGTCCACATGTCTTAGCCGGAGGCCCTGTGCAAATCTGCAAGGCAGATAGAGTACATAATATAATCCATTTTCAGTTCAATTAAATTATCACAAAAAACATGCTATTTGGCTAAAATGTTTACCGGTAAATATATTGCATCCACTGGAACAGGGACAGTCTGCTGTTCTGGAACATGGACTGCTGACGGATTGATGTGACACATTTTCGGCCACGATGTGCTGCCCGTTGGCATGTCCTTAAAAAATCAACGTGTAATTATCATTAAAGAGATGGTAGAAGCAAACTGGAATAAGCAAGCCACATTTAGTGACGTAAAAGCAGAAACCAGTACAGACATAATGTTTATGTAGACACTTTTCTAAGCTCCTTTGAAAAAGTCAATGTCAGTGGTTGTCAAGGAAATCAAGGATGCATTAATTAGGCTGCAGATCCCCAAATACCATATCTATATAAGTTTGTAAATCAATGTCAAATTGACTCAAATGAACCATATGATTCCATTTGTACACTAAGAGTAACAGACCCATGAATGAATGATTTTTCTTTTTTAATGGCTTGGTGATTTAGGCCTAGATTTTCATCACCTCTAAACCCCTTAACTTCTTTGCCTTTGTAAAAAAAAAAAAAAAAAAAAAAAAATCTCAATAGCCAGTCAACAAGCTCAAACTGTCAGTAGATTGGCATGTTGAACTGTTCCAAAAAGTGTATATTTGGAATCACTGCTCAAAGGACATTCATCATCATCATCATGATCATCATCATCATCCACCGTCATCAACATCACTGCTTGAACCTAATAATATTTGTCCATCTATCATAATTATACCCATTTTCTGATTGTGTCATTAACATATCTTTAAGTTGTTTTAAAAGAAGGGAAACAGAACAGCCGGGGGACTTTTTCGTTATTGTCACATTTTGTTATTGTCACATAAGGTAAATGAATAATTTAAAATCTTGAAAATGTGTGGAATTGCCCTTTAATGAGCTGACCGCTATTGCTGAAGTCTGCCATCTTGTGTTTAAAAATCGAATAACAGATTTAATGCATTTAATCATAGTAACAAGCGGACATTTTCATCATCTTGAACAGCTCCAACAACACCTTGTATATAAGACACACACGCACTCAAACATCTAAAACAACGCTACTCAAGTCAGAGTAGATTTGTAGATTTTTATTGAAGGGACAGCCCCTTGAGATGCAGCATCTCATTTTCAAGGGGGACCCAAGGGTCAAGACAAACAAAGCAGAGAAACACAAAACAGTTTCCTAGGACAAACAAAAACAAGCACAAAAGAAGAAACAAAAACAAAAAACAAGATGAGAGCATGCACGGAGGCATACAGCGAGACAAGTAAACACAAAACAGACAATACTTAGGTACCAATAGATACATAGAGAGTACAGATAGATAGATAGATACAGAGTACAGAGTAGCCCCGTTCGGGACTCTCTCATCTCGCTGGCGGGCTGGATACAGCTACGAGGAGGGAAGCCTCGTAGCTGTATAGCTGTATCCATTCCAACATCGCCAGCGAGATGAGAGTCCCGAACGGGGCTAAGTACAGAGCAGAATTTCTGTATGCATGCCATAATAAACGATGTCTCATAAAGTCGTCCAAATGATTATATATTACCACACTGTAAATTCCACAGATTATCAGAACCTAACAAAAAATAATCATATTTGGTCTCAGAAATTAAATCTCAACTGGTGGTCAGCTCTGATCCAACCATTAACCAGCATTGCACATTGTCACTGTTTGGAAATGGATACAAAAATGTGTCATTATGCATGATTCAAGTAAGAAAATAAATAAATCCTTACCAACTGTATTTGTCGATGCCACTCCTTTTAGAAAGTCTCATGTGCCTTTTACAAAGGCGACATTTTACATTTCTCTTTAGGAGAGCCTTTTTTTGGAGAAATCTTATTAATTTCATTGTTCTTTTCGTAGATTGTCCTTTAGACAGAAGTCTTCTAATTTTCTGCATCAGCATTTTGACTGGAGTCTGGAGGAGGACAATGTGCGGGTTTCTTTTTCCCTCCTCAACACGCCCTGGTGACGTAAAATTAAGGAGCAAATGAAAAGAAGGGACATCAGTCACATGACTGCACGGCGGTGCTGGGTCATGATGCTATTGGGTGGAAAATCTGCCGCCGGCTCGCAACATTTACGCGCGCACACACACACACGTGAGGAAGGGAGGGCTAGTCGTGCCGTCAGCAACGGAACGCTAGAGCAGTGTTGCCAACTTGGCGCATTTGTCGCTATATTTAGCTCTTTTCCAGACCCCCTCTAGTGCTTTTTTGCTGGTGAGTTGGGGTGAAATTGGTTGACAGGCGCCAGAAATAAAACCCTAGTTTTTGACCATTTTTTCCCTGTGATAGAGTCCTCCTTCCTTCCTAGAAAGGACCATTGGTAACCAAATGGACTCTTATAGATCTGTAACTCTTGAGATCGTAAAATGAAACCAAATGGACCCTCACAGGTCCATTTGGTTTCATTTTACGCTCTCAAGAGTTAAATTATGTTTAAATACCTGAATTACCTAATTTTCAAGAATCTATTCTACCGTCTGAGAGACGAAACTCAAGATCAAATGGCGGTGGCTAAAATGCAGAATAACTAGTGGGCCCTGGTATGAAAATTGAAACCCCACTGCTCTAGCGCATTCTAGTGTATTTTGGAAGTGTCACTAGTGGATTTTGGCAGTTGGCAACACTGCGCTAGAGGGCTCTTCTTGCAGCCTGGATAGGGACAAACTGTTTCAATGAATGTGGTGTCCTTTCAGTCAAACCAGGTGGCACTACCTTATGATCAGAAGAGTCGACTGGATTTAAACAGGCCCTTATTTTTCTTTGATATCTCTTTCATGAATCCATCCGATATGTTGACACCAACATTTAAACCACCTCCTGCAGGTGTACTTTTAATCCCTTATTGATACTGAAATCAAAAGGTTAAAGTTGTGGCGAAACAATTGTCATGAATCCAGGTTTACTGTGGAAATTAAGTCAAAGATTAATATATAGGTAGTTTAAAACTAAACTGCATGTAAATCTAGGTTTAAAGCTGGGTGCAAGTGACATTATAGATAAACCTTGATGTAGTCCAGATCCACAGCGTGTTTAATTATTAGACAATATGAAATGTGCCCACTACAATTAGTCCTGTAAGCCTATATCCATTAAAGGCGAATTTCAACCATTTTACTGTCAATACCATTTTGTGTTTCCTAGAAATGGAGGCCTGAAACCATGTTGATTTTTTTAGGACCTTTTGACTGTATACAAGTGGACCTCTGGTTAGGGTTCATTAGTATGCGCTAAAAAAAATCCCTTTTAAACCTTAGAAGCCATCCTCCATGATAATGACAATACCCTGTCACCGTTGGAAAACGCCAGGAGAAAAAAAAGCCTCAAACCTCCCAATGCAGTTGAGGTGAAGGACATAAGGCCTGTTCTTGTGCCAAAATCTGCAAAACGTTATTACAGGTAAATGTTCCACCAAGAATAGGAATGCTGTTTGAATAGGATTATGTAATTAGCTTAGAGCACCACCATGTGAAAAAGTACATTTAAATTAGACCCATCAAGCAAACTTAGAAAGGATGTTGAATACTAAGAACAACAAGATACTTCTGTTTTGTTTACATTTATTTTCAAACATGCAAATTTACAATAAAATGCAAACAGTGCAAACATTCCCTTTTTTAAAACAATATAAAAACCTCAAGGCATGCATTAAAAAAAACAAAACACAAAATCACACGTTTGACACCAGATTATACAGTAGTTCCTTACACAGGATTATAACTGCAGCAACATTCTAGATTTTGACGCTAGATTCTACAGTAGTTATTGACACTAAGACACTAAAATCTAGTTTCTGACACTAGAATCGAGTTTTTGACACTGGATTCTAGGTTTTCTGAAAAATCTGTGTTCCTGTGTCAGTGATGCTAACATATTTCAAGCCAAGGACCACCAGATTAGGCTGCCGACCCCCATCTGAACAAAAAAAAAAAAAATGTTCTAGGGATCCCCCAGAAGCAAAAATTTGAGTTAAGATGCCCCCCCCCCTTTCCTCAAAATGGGCAGCAGCCGCCCCTCCTCCTTGCCCTTCTTTATAGCTTCTTTTAAGTCCATGCTTGCTTCAATGTCTGCAAGACATCGGTCTCTAAATGCAGCCAGAGTCTCCTTTTTATTGTTGAAAATGGCAAGATTATTGTTATATTTGTCAGGATCTGCAAATTGCAATTCTGCAATTGGCGCTTTGTCCACGACAGTATTGCGATCTGTTTTGGCCCTCTTCGTCGCTTTGGCCATTGTTCCACATTTTTTATATTCTTGAAGTACCTTCTTGTAGCGGTCGACAACCTCTTCTGGTGTACGGGCTAAGGACAAGGAAGAAAAACTTTAGTGACATTTTAATGTAAATACCTGCACAGTCTATCAACATGCTATAGTGCTACAAGTAAAAATCAGTAGACAATACTAATAGGCAACATTTACAAATATTGCCATTATGTTTTAAGACCCGAGTCAATTTCTTAAACATTAGAAATTAGCACATAGCCAAAAGCTACTAGAGCAACCATTTAGAATGCCAACAGTATGAAATATATATATATATATATATATATATATATATATATATATATATATATATATATATATATATATATATATATATATCACTCAGTCATTTTTAATGGTACTTTTATTTGAACAAATAGAGACAGAACAAAAAATTCCACAAGAAAACATTTTTTTAAAGATTATAAATTAATTTGAGTTAGATCTGGTGAAATAAGTATTTGATCACCAAGCACAGTCTGACTTCGTACTTGGTGGAAAAACCTTTTTGGGTAAGCACAGAAGTTAGAAGTTTCTTGTAGTTGGTCACCAAGTTTGCGCACGTCTCAAGAGGGGTTTTGGTCTGAGGGGTTCTGTCTCTATTTGTTCAAAAGTACCATAAAAATGACAGTGCTCATTTCATTCTAACCATGAAAACTTACAAAATGATCAGGGTATCAAATAATTATCCCCTCCATTGTGTGTATGTATACATACACACACACACACACATCATAACGCACCACTTGTTTTAATGGGTTACAACTAGTAGCATTGAAAGTGTTGAGCGCAAATGTGGACAGCAGTGACAGAGTGCATATTCCGGAAGAGTATTTACAGTATATTAGGGTAGCAAATATTGTCCAAAAATGGCAAATGATTATTACTTTTGATAGCCCTCGGGGGCTAGAACGAATGTCGAAAAACGATATATAGGCCTATATATGGAATAGGCTATATCGCATATGAGGCTGCTGCTGGACGCTTAATAAAGTTCAGTGAAAGTATCCCTTGCACGCTGCTCCTGTAGGTCGGATACCTGCCTGTTGTCTCTTGCGAAAAAAAAAAGGAAAAAAAACTTAAGTGCAGCTGCTCGAATTGTGCCGATAGTGTAATATCACGCGTTTAATGCTACACTACATTATATCATAGACCCCTATTGCAAATTAATGCCTCGCGGACCATCATCTCTCCACAGAGTCTCCCTCTCTGTCCCTCTCCCTTACTCTCTCGTGTTAATAATCATAATAAAATGATAGCCTAGCTGGTCAATACGTCAGCTATATTATTTCATAAAGACTAATTCTGCCTGGCTGGGTCAGGTCCCTCGGAATGCCGTTGGATTGCACGGGCCGGCTCGGCATAGCTAGACTTTTTCTCTCGCGCAAGTCCAACAGCATTTTTAGGGGTATTATTTTTATGTAGATAAAGTCAAACCTTAATTTTCTTCATTCGGTTATTTATTAGGGCAGGTTAACACTACGTTTCTTTTATTTGTTTGGTCCAAAACACACAACTTGAGTCTTAGAGCAAAACCACAATCAAGACTGAAAACATTGAATAACTGAAAGACCTTTAAGGCCAGAAAACATTGTTGTCAGGATTTGTTACAACCAGAGTTGTTTTTGTCTACGGCATAAGTCTTTCTATAAATCATTTTTTAAAGTCTAAGGAAAATGAATGGGGAAATCTCATCCGGAAGAAGCACTCTGATGTCACTGCAGAGGCCCATATATATATATATATATATATATATATAAAAAAGTTAGCTATTAAGGAATTTACTGTGTGATATGATGCGAGCGTGTAGCTCTGCCTTTTTTTAACTTTCAGATGGGGTTAGTGACCAATTGAACCACAGATATGGAAGCATTTTCATGATTTAGAATCAAATGAAGCACCATTTTGTGAACTCTAATGTACTTACCTCTTCTAACTGTTTGACGCTTTCCTTTCTTTCCCTTCTTTCCCTTCTTCCCCTTCTTTCCCTTCTTCCCCTTCTTCTTGTTCTTCCCCTTCTTCTTGTTCTTCCCCTTCCGTCCCTTGCTCTTTTTCTTCTTCTTCCCGGAGGAGGAGGAGGAGGAGGAAGAGCTGCTGCTGCTGGTTGAGGAGGAAGTTGAGGTGGAGGAGTTGGAGGACGAGGACGAGCTGTCCTCCGAATAGTTGGAGTCAGACTCGTCCTCACTGGACTCCCTTGCATTGGCCGCAGTCTGTTGTGCTGCATGAAAATAAAGAAAGAGTAGTCACAAGATGATCATAAAAAATATGCATTAGTTTTCATTTCATCTCTAGATTTATTCATTTGGCCACAACAGAGGTCTTCCTCCAGTGTTTTCATTTTCCAAAATAATATTTTTTAAAATAAATGAACAGTAAATGAGAGAGCACGACATTTACTAAGGGAAATGGGTGTTTGATTAATCTATCGTAGTTAAAATGAAGTTTTAAGTTATAATGGGTTCGTACAGGGAGGAGGCGGGGCAGTAAAAGTAGTGTTTGACACTGTTTAGTGACTGGGCCATCAGGTGCTGTAGTCGGATTCAACTACAAAAAAAAAAAAAGTAAAATTGTACATTTTAATGTAGCGATTCAGGGCTGAAGCCAGGCTATGAGGATGAATTGGGAAATCATTTCTAGGCCAGGGGCGAAGGAAAAGGGGCAGGACTGCACCGCTCGATATACTACAAGCCATATAAAGTACACCTCATTCGAAATTTGTTCCCTTACACTCTTCACGTTTCCTCTTTAGAGAAGCTTTTTGAGAAGCGAGCTGCGAGCTGCGAGCCGCGAGCTGCTGCTCCAGCAGGGCGACTCGTCGCTCCATCTCCGTGGTGCTGGCTGGTTCGGGCTGCTGGCTGCTGCTGCCTCCTGCCATTAGGCGAGCTGGTTCTGAAAAAAAAAAAAAAAAAAAAAAAAAAATTAATATATATATATATGCAAACGTTTAACCAGTCAGTATTAAGGGTACAAAATGCTTTAATCACACAGCCCATGCAAACCACCCATTTATAATTTACACAGGGCTTTGCTAATAACCTTACAAACTCACTTGTGAATTAAATGCAATGCAGTGAACGCACTTCATTAGTTCATTTCTAAGGTCACCAACCCTGTTCCACTAGTGGATTCCTCATTGACTTTAGAAGATGGTTAAATGGTTAATATACACACGATTGCGGCCTGGCCAAAGCCAACTTGGGTCATGACAAATCATGACAAACACAATATCGCCCTATAATACAGGGCTTGACACTAACACTAACACAAGTAAAAAAAAGGAAAAAAAAAAAAAAAAAAAAAAAAGTGGTTAGGCAAGTGAACACTGCTACCTGGTTGCCCGATCGGGCAAGTTTGCTATAACACAACACAATATACATTTGTCTTGAAGGTGGTCATTGCGCTCTGCCTCCGTCTTTCCCTGCTTTCTATCTATACCCCTCTCCCAGGTCCATTTGGTTCCAAACTATCATTTTGCTGGGGTCATGGACCCCTGAGTCTGTGACCACTATGGGAACCACTGATTTACAACAGGGGTTTTCAAACCTTTTCATCTCAGCGACCACCATTTATTCAGGATTTGAGCCACGGACCACCATTTGAGGATATTTTAGCGCCATATACACCAAAATTAAAGATTTATTTTGCTTTTCTCCACAATTCCAGGCTGGATTTGGGAAACAAAACAAGCAAAACATACATTCCAAAATGGCTAATTCAGGTGATGAATATTTTAACTCTTGTGTGTAAAAATGAAACCAAATGGACCCGTAAGGGTCCATTTGGTTTCATTTTTACGTTCTCAAGAGTTACATCTGGTTAATCAACTTATGAGAAACACCTGGAACCCTCTCAAGGACCACCTGTTGAAAACCCCTGATTTACAATATTGAATTGAATATTTACTGTAGCTGATTGTGACTTAAACAACAGTCTTCAACTGTGAAAGGAAAGGTTTAAAGCACCCAAGTAGAGAGTACACTTGAATGCCAAATTTACGATATATTTTGGGGGGCAAGTGATCATGAACTGAGGGCAAGTAGAACCTGACTTCACTTGCCCGATGGGCAAGTGCCTGTGAGACCTTAGTGTCAACCCCTTTAATTTATAATTAGAAAGTACAAAATGGCATGATACAAGTGTTTCGTTTTTCATCTTAGAAATTATTTGGTTGTCCCAAAGGTTTGTGTGTGCCATCATGATTCGGCACGACCCGAGTTGGCTTTGTCCGTGGCGTAATAGTCTTTATATAAATTATTTTCGAAAAGTCTATGAGAAAAATTAATGGGGAATCCTTTCGTGGAACAGGGGCGGTGACGTCACTGCGGAGGTCTACATTTAGACCCCCCCCAAATAAACTCTTATTCAACACACATTAATCTTTCTCAGTGGTCACTGCAGTGTGCATTCAATATTCCTTCCACTGAGTGCAGCAGACAAAGTGAACAAACAGACAGGGAACAAAACAACTCTCGACCCAAACACTGCACTGCAGAGGAAACGTGTTAGTGTTGTTTAATTAAACATAATGCGCTATTAAGAATAGCTTTCAATAGCCTAATAATTACTGTTGGCGTGTGCATATCGCCCTAAATTGTAGGGATGGGGGGGGGGATCAATATGCCATAGTTAAAAATGTGATGCATTTGTGAGGCATCCAGTGAAGGATTTGCGACAATGAGGGGTCATAAACTGAGCGCTTATGCAGCCTGAAAGAAGCTCAAACTGAGCTAGTTTAGGCATGTGTGTAACACCAACATAAGCAGTGTTGGGAATATAACTCTACCTTGTAAATATATTACTTATTAAATATGACCTTAATTTTAAAGCAGTTAAGACAGTAGTTAAAATATTCCTTCAATTCATGGAAGCCAGTAAATAATTGGATGACAAATTATAGAAAATAGTTATTCAACTCCTGCAGTTGTCAAGATAATTTCACAGGAACACTTTGGTAATATATTATGTAATATATTAAATTACGTAGTGCACATGTCCCAACACTGAACATAAGTTACTTTATACTTTATACTGTACAGTAACAACTAGTCTCTGTAGGCCCATGTTGTAACCTAGCATACAAGTACAAAACGATCTAAAATAAAGGAATGCAAGATCATAAAGCTGGGCTGTTGCCTTAGTTAATTGCATTACTGTTTGCTTCAGGTCGAGGACTTGACCCCATTCTCAATAAGAGTAAGAGAATAAAAGAGCCACCGTTGCCTCATGAATGGACCAGAGTTTGCTTAACTCGTATCGATAAACTGAGTCAGGGAGGCCTGCATTAGTCTTCGTCGTACAACATTGTGGGGAAAATACACCAGATCCACAAGCTCAAAATGTTTAATTATGAAACACACACACACACACACACACACACACACACACACACACACACACACACACACACACACACACACACACACACACACACACACACACACACACACACACACACACACACACAGAGCTAACCATGCTAACCAACTTACCCGTGTCCTTGGCCTTGGTTCCGCCACCTCTCCCACGCCTCGCCCGAGTGGACCTTGGCTTTTTGAGTGGTTGGCCCGGTTGGGTATGGGGGACGGCCATGGAGTCAGTATCGTCTCCTGATAAATTAATGGGTTCCATGGTTCTTCACAAGAACCTGAAGAAGCGTTAAAGAGTCACGCCAGACCACTCTGCAGTCGCTCGACACTCTGCCCTCACGCTTTTGAAGTAGGCTAGTAGCCTACCGCATGTTTCAACTTGACAACTGATTGCCAATTAAGCGCATAACCATAGAGTATCGACAGAGTTACCCCAACTCCGTTCACTTCACGGGGCCAGTCCAATGGCGGCTAGGCCTATTCTACATTGACTTCTATTGAGAATGGGGACAGCAATAGGAACAAGTCCATGCAATGCAAATGCAGTGGACTCGGGCAACAGCCCAGCTTTAATGATCTACTTAAAACGGTTGACAATGTTCTACGCATGCATGCCTTAAAATAACTCTTTTGCGCCGCCCGCTTTCGGACTCAAAATTGTCCCTCGTTCGGGCTGCACGAACAGCGCTGGCGGGCTTAGTTTCTGACCCCTCAATGTTCGCAACACTTCTACTAGATGGCTCTGAGAGAGAGAGAGAGAGAGAGAGAGAGAGAGAGAGAGAGAGAGAGAGAGAGAGAGAGAGAGAGAGAGAGAGAGAGAGAGAGAGAGAGAGAGAGAGAGAGAGATAGAGAGAGACATAGAGAGAGAGAGAGAGAGAGAGAGAGAGAGAGAGAGAGAGAGAGATGGAAACAGTACGCCTACTGCTGATTGTGGTGTCAAACAACTGTATTATGAGCCACAAAATATAGGCCAATTGGAACAGATGCATTTGTGTACATTTTAAAAAATCACAATCACTGCCATATGTTTTAATGAAATCTGCACCCATTCATGCCCTCCATCAGGAATAAATGTTGTAAAAAAAAAAAAAAAAAAAAAAAAAAACATTTTTACAATTGGGTCCACCAAAACATTTACATAGGCTACAACAAATCGACCAACACACCTGTAAAATGGTGGTTTCCTCCCAACAGTGTCTATAATACAGATTTTCAGCACAGGATAAAATGCTAATTATAAATTTAAGCCAGAGTAGCGGAATTACAATGACAGATATTGCAGTATATTTTCTCTCTACTTCTGACTTCTGAACACAGGATAGGAGTGTAAACTTTTAACAAACTCGATACACGAACAGACCAAGCACGTTTAACGGGAAATTTCATGAATGCGGCACTGGGTATAAATGTGAACTTTCATGACAGAAATATTATGACTAATGGTTGATATTCAGCTTGGTTGCTAAAAGTTGCATGTGGAGTAATTTTCATTAGAGAATAATGTGATCATCGATAGGCTAAGGCAAACATATCCTAAATTTCATCATTGTATAAGTAACAGCGACATATGAAACTAACTACTGAATCCATTCCAAGGTGGCCATGGGCTGACAACATTATATTGTGATGATGTCTATGGCCATTTCCTCTCAAGGAGTGTTTTCTGTATACAAAATAGCTTGGAATGGAATCTGCATTAAGAAAATGCCCTCTCATGTCACTTGCTACTTAAGCAATTGTAAAATTTAGGTTATTTTCCTTATATGGGAAGGGCACATATTATGGTAATAAATCAAATTGCGTATCATGGCTTAATTTCATTAGCATATTTGGCATTTGAATCATAAAGGTTTACTTTAAACAACATTTCTGTGTCTATGGAACATATATGGGGACTTCCAGTAACTATTTTTGGCTACTACCAGTAGTTTGATTCAGTTCCACAGATAAGTATTGTATCAACAGCATTATGGTAGAGGGTGACCAGCCTGGGGGTTCTGACCCACAGGCTGGCTACTATTCTAGGGCTGTATGATATTGTTAAACCTTCTCAGGTAAGAGATGTACAGTGCTGTTCACAGGATATTTCTTTATACTACAAAGATTTTAGTGGAGGATGAGCATTCCAAATGACATTATATGAGTTGCTTTATTTATTTCATTTAACTTGATTTTTATTTCACAAACCCACGTTAGAGGATCTCTGTGGATGAAGAAGATGGTTTTTCACTCAAATTCAATTGTTTGAATTAAGAATGGTGATGTATTTAAGCATCCCCTTTCCAAAAAATATATTTCAGATGGTGGTGTTTTGAAATGGTAGGGCTTCTGAAAGGAGGTGTTTTTGAATGGAGAGGGTTTGGACCAGGTCCATCCCCGAGAAGGCTAATCTTTGGCATCTAGGGAGTGTGTGTGCAAGGTTTGGCTTCCATCGTGTTAATGTTGCTAGAGATTATCTAGTAATGAATGCACTATGTATGTATGTATGCATGTATGTACTGTATGTATGTATGTATGTATGTATGTATGTATGTATGTATGTATGTATGTATGTATGTATGTATGTATGTATGTATGTATGTATGTATGTATGTATGTATGTATGTATGTATGTATGTATGTATGTATGTATGTATGTATGTATGTATGTAGAGTATGGTTCTCCCAGTCGCGGCAGAGTAGTTCTGGAGCAGTGGATTGTGTGGCCTTGGGTCTTTCCCTAGTGGACTGACCGAGAGTAGCTACTGGGACGTAAGTCGGGACTTGATCAACCCCGGCTGGGTCGCCTGAGTGAGGGGTATGATGTTGCGAGACCCGAAACCCAGATGACCTTGGGATATCATACATCACTGAGGATACGTCCCAGTTGCATCCATGCGATGTATCTTTAAGCCTGTATAGACACACAGATAGAGTGCAACAACATTCTCTCCCCAATCTTTGGCCTGGTGGAGATAAAAGTGTTGAAAACCACTGTTCTAGTCATCCAGATGGCCACCAGGGGAAAGGGGTGCCCTTGTTCAAAGGGCAGGTTTTCTGATCGTAATTTCTCTGTGTTTTGAGATGATATTAATAATTTTAAATTCAGAATTAATATTCACTGCATTTTTAGAGGAAAATGGGGAACATAGAACCTGGTAATTTGGGAACAGAGAACCTTTTTAGTTTAGTGGGGAACACTAAACAGCAGGATGGCAATCAATCAGTCTGTGATCCACTACAATAGCAATAGGCCTATAATGGCCATCATCATCATCATCATCATCATCATCATCATCATCATCATCATCATCATCATCATCATCTCAAATGGCAATAGTCCTATTATAGTCAGTGAGTAAAATAAATACATTATTATTATTATTATTATTATTATTATTATTATTATTATTATTATTATTAACTATAGTAACTATAGTTTAGATTAAACTAAACTAACGCTAAAAGAAAATGTATATATATTTTTGTTTCCTTTTTAACATTGTCAATTTGTCATTGTCACGATAAGGATTCAGTTGCAATAGGAACCATTTACAACGATACCGAAGGGCCCATTTAGAGGGCGGACCATAACGTCCGCAGTGCTCCACAACCTTATTTATATCCCATCATCCCATCAGGACATACGTTTTAAACCTACTGTATGTATTAAACACACACGGTGTTGTCAAACACCTCGCCGTGAACAAGTCGTTATTATTCTACTGCTAGGCCTACGTACTGATAGAAATAACTAACGCTCCGCGATCCGTTTCTCTATGGTTTCTCTTGTTACATTTTATTGTACTTCGATAGGACTGCAATGCCCAGCATGCTTAGCGTGACACTAACGTCACTCACGCGTGCGCAATGCTTGAGTGGGACAGAGCCTTGGAAAAAGACAGGCAGAGTTACGCCAACTCCGTCTACTTCATGGGGCCAGTCCGTCTACATAGACTTCTGTTGGAGAGTGACATGTATAGTGACAGCTGGAAGTTACTGAATGCATTTGAATCCGTGGGCTCGCGCGAGTACATGAACCACGTGACCAGGCTGTTTTCTGTCCCCTCAATGGCGCAACTGTTCTACTAAATGGCTCTGGAGTCTGGAGCCGAAGCAACGCGTCCTGTTGTGTTGATACTAATTGAAAATGTTTGTAAAATGCTTTTTTCTATCTGAAGGGACCTGCTCAGCGTCATTCCCATTAGCTGGATATACGCTTTTACCCTTCAGCTGATGACAGCTGAAGGGTAAGGGAGAGGCTAGACTGCGAGCATGGACAAGGTTAGCCTGGAAACACGACTGTCATGAGCATCATGCGATGCATGGCCAGGACAAGGTAGGTCTACTATATACTCGCACACTTATTTCCTAGCCATGGGCTACTTATTTCATAAATTACTTATTGTGTTATCAAATAAACTTTATTGTTCTGTTGTTTGTTCTGACACTAGTGGCTACATGTCCCATATGCCTGTTTTAAAATAGGCAACTACTGTAGCTCTGCTCTACATTGAGTAGGACATTAGAGTTTTCCATGTAGGGACTAATAAATCCCATCTCCTGGGACATTAACATACATTTGAATAGACATTCATATCTCTTGACACTACTGCTCAAGCCTTTTATTTATTTATTCTTTAATATTTACTCAGTGTAAAGGTCAGTAATCTATAGTATATCCTTCTAAACGCTAGCCCTAGCCTAGAATGTCTGATCATCCATATATTTCACAGTTTCATGTATTCACACTTCACAGACACAGATTACTCCCTATAGAAATGTATTCACAGCGCAGCTCTGGTCCAGAGGTCCACTTCTTTTAGCAGTGGCAGTCTGGACCAGAGATAATTGCAGTGACAGTCACTATTAAGAGTGTGCTCAGCCATTAAATAATTCCAATACTTTGGGAAAGTTCTGAAAATCTGGGAACTAAACCAAGAAATGTATTCACCAATGTGTTTCTAATGGTGTCTAATAACATGTACTACAATATTGATAATCAACTCATCAAAGTTGGGGTACGTCACAACCCATAGAAGGCAAAACATGCAAAATCATCATTCTTTATATAGCATTTGATATGTCTAACTAGCGAGTTTTCATGATGCTGAATCCATTCCAAGTGTTACAGGCCCTAGTCATAAGACCTAATATACATGTGACCGGGTGGGCAAGGAATTTACTTAAGCAATATAATGTATGACTACGCCACCTTGATGATGAGTATATCAAGGAAAGTAAATTATCATCTCTAAATTGGGTTCCCCAAAAACACAAGTTCGTACAATGAGAGCGAGACGTGGGTTTCCCCAAAATGTAGGATATTTATTCACAAGTTATGATTTACACAGCATAATGTAAGATTAACAATATTTATTAGTTACTTAAAACCAACAAACAATATATAAAATCCGCCTTAAAAGTCAATTAGCACTTAAGCACTGCTTAAAGAGGAACAGAGCCAGTAGGTTGCAACCTTACATGCGAGGGGGGCTAAGGCTAAAATTAAAGATACTCTTACCCCATGTAAAATCTAAGACCACAGGCAGCACACGCACACACACAGCACACAAAATAATAACAGCGTCACCGTGAATAGAGGTGCACGAAGCCACATCAATACCAAACCTGTGGACAGTGGTCTATAGTAAGGCCTATTTGTGAACCCCTTAGTAGGTTGTCTGCACCATCTGGACCCCGACTCTGGTTACACGTACAGGACTCCACATTTGGGGAAAGAAACAAAAGACAGAACCTATTAATGATCACAATATGAAATAGCTCAATACCAACAATAATAAAATCAAATATAGAAACTCAAGTTAAACAAAGCAGCAGTGGCAATTTATGGAAAAACAAATAAATACTTTAATTACACTAACAAACATGAAGTAAGCTTAAGCAACATTTGTCTGTTTGCATACAGTTGCATTCAGTTGTCTGTACTTTCAACACCCTCTCGCCACAGCAATTGTTTGGCACAAGATCAACCTGAATTATCACAAAGTTATTTAGAATATCACAACGTTTAGGCTGTTTAAATAAATGTTTAAATAAATAGACAAAAACACCTCACTCACCCTGGCACCAGCCTTAAGCATAAGTGCAAGACTCAGGTCTCAGGACCCACAGCCACAGAACCACGAAGTAGCCTACTGTTTAGTAGACTGCTAGGCTTTTAAATAGCAACACTGATTGAAACCAAGGAGGATTGATGAAGCGAAGGCACCCACGGGGGAGTCCACATTGGTTCATGGGAGGAAACAGACATGCGCAGTACAAATCAGAAAGTCAAACCATCCAAGAGACCAATGGCATGCATGGTTTGCAAGCGTCAAACTTCCTGGAATGTACTGCGCATGTCTGTTGAATTATCCTCTTCCTATCTGCAAAGCTTTTGTGATTCTTTATCTAAATGCTGTAGTTTGGAAGCGTTCATCATTAGTTGCCCTGTGTACCACCTGTTTTAGAATGTGCACCTAATGCAGCAGACCAGTGTGACCTGTCAACACAACAAGTGCCTCCAAACTCCAGCGATTTAGCGATGTTTTACAAAGACATGGATTGCAATATAGTCCTCTAGTTTCAGATGCATGTGGAAGTTGTGACACAGATGTCATTATGAGCCCCTTCAGCACAGGTGCTCATAATGCAAGCTGCACTTCCTTTTTGAAAACCTCCTTTGATCACCACAAATGTCATCAACAATTGACCAGGGTAACACAAACACCCACGTCTTTGGAATTATTTGATGGTGACACAAGGAGTACAGACCACAAATTTTCAAGCATGTAATGCAACCGGATTTGTGTACGACTGATGTATGCCTGTACATACAAAGTACAGATGTAATGTGTAAGAGGCATTGTAGGTCTGTCTAAAAGGCTACAGTCAGAGCTGGTAATCTTTTGTGTATTGGATTATTCATGATTAAAACAGTTAATACAAATTTCCCTAGAGTAAAATCCCATATTTTTTTCTGCACAAACACAGGTGGAGGCCCCGGTCCAGACCAGCAGAATCATCTAGCCACTTCAACGACAACCATACCAGAGAGAGAACAAGGGCTAACAGAAAGAAAATAACAAACTGCACAACATGTTAGTTAACCCTGGTAGGACGACGAACGCTCCTGAGCGTCCGCCGACCTACGTCACTTTGACACGACGTCGCGTGACGATGACGTCACTGTCGGACTTCTGGGTGGTCTCATTTTAATCCGGAGTTGTTGTAGATTTCAACCAACGTTGGTTTGAAGAGAATCGGCCACTTTTTCACATAAATATAACCCTTTGAAGTTGACATAAATATGTACACGTGTCCAAATGCGTAAAATCTGTGCGTATGTTGTTATTTATCCATGTGTTTGTTTATTCTTTTCTCCGATGTGTCGTTCGTTCCATTGCTTTTCAAAACAAGGTTTTTACACCAAGGATGAGTCAAAAAGCTAGTTAGCTAGCCAGCATTTGGCTAGTGGGAGGCAGTTACCACGTCGTAGACGTGTAGGGATGTGACGTAGCCGAATCCTCCTTCAGAATCTCCACCGTCAATCCGCCGTCTATAGGCTATACACTATCATGGCCAGAGTTGCGACATTGAGGGGCAGGGACACAGCTCATAGACTCCAATGCATTCCGTGACTTCCGGTTGTCCCCATTGTCAATAGAAACTCTATGTAGAAGAGCTTGGACTGGCCCCATGAAATGAACGTACCTAACGGTTCCGTGCGTTCACTTCCTGTTTCCCTCAGCTCTGCACTTGAGAGAGCCACAACACACGAACTGCACGCGATGCAACATTTATTTTTATATAATACACACATGTGAGGGTGTGTGTGCGCGCATCTGCCCGTGCGTTATGCGCAAAACAAAGACAGGTCGATCGATAGTGTGTGAGGGAGGGAGAGTGTTTTAGGTCAGTGTGTTAGTGTTAGTTCTTTGTTTGTTTTTTATCGTCGTGTTGTTATCACAATGGATGGACCATTAGCGTCCGTATCAAAACATACTTTTAGGAGCAATCAGACATCTCGACAGAAGACGTTGCCATTATATTACGTGGCAAAGTCGCCTTGGACCTGATGGCTATTGAATATGGATACATTCTGAGTAAGTGATTTCCCTTCTCTCTTCTCCGTCCCTTTCTCTGTGTGTGTGTGTGTGTGTGTGTGTGTGTGTGTGTGTCTGTGTCTGTGTGTGTGAGTGAGCAGACACATATTGAAACATTGTACACATTATGGTCCTGACTTCTGGAAGCAAAACTGTTACAATATGTTTCCATATTGTTGTATAGGCGGAGGAAGAGGAGGAGGAGCAGCTGGCTGGGCAGTTTCATACTGAGGCCAGATACTAGTTGTTATAGTTTCTGAGCCTAAGAAGTGAGTACCAATTCACTTTTATACACTATTACCAGTAATAATAATAATCTATCACGTGCACAGACTGGCCACGGAGCACCAGATGTTTTTGCATTGTTTTTTTATTGGTGCTTCATGTAATATGATGGTGACAGAACCCCTTTTGTGAATCATGTAATACTGTTTTCACATTTTTTCCAGTGACGGTGACGGAACCTATTTTGTAAATCATGTACTAATGTTTTTACATTTCTGCAGTGATGGTGACACTTCACCTGTGGCGGTGACACAAGAGAAAGAGGCCATATGGCAGCGGGGGCATGCAGAGGTTAGTGTATTTATTATTGTAATGTTGAATTCAACTGTTAGATATGCATGTCACGTGTGGAGCTAATCACATGAATTTACTTATTGATTGGTGTGATTATCTGCAATTGTAGGCCAAGAGCTCAGTCAGCTCCACCCCTCAGCTTGGGAGACTGATGGCGAGAAGGACAGCGGCCCTGTGAAGCAGTTCAAGTTCCTCCAAAAAGGCCAACACCTCCACGCCCTACCAGCCGGTCGAACTGTTTGATCTGTTTCTCTCATAGTGTTTTGCACATTTTGTGTGAGAACACAAACAAGTGTGCCGCCATCAGCAAAGCCCAGGGGACGAAATACAGGTGATATGAGGTCAGCGTGGCGGAAATGAGGAAGTTCATTGGACTACTATATATAGTCTTTGTTGAACTGTCAAATGTCCAGGAGTACTGGAGGAAGAAGCATGTCTGCTCAGTGCTATACCCTGGTACCCTGGCAAGAGATTGTTTCAGGGCATAAATATAAAGATCTGTGAAAAACGCCTAACATAACCTAATACCAGCTCAAAATAAGTAATGACTATTTTACTTGAATTCCATCATTCTATATTCATATAGACAATAGATCTTGACCTTTTCAACAGACAATATGATCAGATAAGCATGTTTGTGATCTTTACAAGTCCATAAACCTTATTTTTCAAATCCGTTTTTGTCTATTTTGTCTCTTTCTGGGTCAAATGCATTGATATTAGGTCAAATTGAAACAAATAATTGTTGAGACATATGGGTTAGGTTGTGCTGAACAAAAATATACCAAATATAGCTATGAAATACTTCCTAGTGTGGAATATAAGGACTAATATAAGATCTGTAAAAAAAACGCCTGGCATAGATATACCTAATAACAGCTCAAAATAAGCAATTATGGCTTTATTTCTCTTGAATCTCATCATTTTACATTCTTATAGACCACATATCCTGACTTTCTCAACAGCCAAAATTCTTTGATAATCATATTTGTGATTTTTACAAGTCCATAAACCTGAAAAACAAGGTCCGATTTTTGTTTTTGCATGTAGTTTTTGGTTCAAATTACCTTTTATAGTATGTAAAAGTGAATTAATTATGGTTTATTATTGTAGCTGAGGTTGTCCTGAAAAAAGGGGTACCAAACATTAGTGGCAGGACACTTTATGAATGTGTTTTATAAAGGAAAATGCAAAACATCACAAAACGGAAAATGCTCAACAGTGTCCTTACAGGGTTAAAGGCAAGTATCTACAGGGCTTGACACTAACAATTGCCCGCTTGCCCGGGGCAAGTAAAAAAAATGGTGGGGCAAGTGTAGACTGCTACCTGGTTGCCCGATCGGGCAAGTGTGCAACTTGGTGCACTATAACACAACACAAGATAAATTTGTCTTGAAGGCAGTCATTGCACTCTGCCTCTGTGTCTTTCCCTGCTTTCTAGCTATCCACAATTCCAGGCTCGATTTGGGAAACAAAACAGGCAAATTAACATGCACATCAAAATGACCATTATTCTTCTACATTCTCTAGTTGTGTAGACCTGAGCTAATTAAGATGATGAATTTTAAACTCTTGAGAGTGTAAAAATTAAACCAAATGGACCCGCAAGGGTCCATTTGGTTTCATTTTTACGTTCTCAAGAGCAAAATTTACAATATATTTTTTGGGGGGCAAGTGACCTTGAGCTGAGGGCAAGTAGAATCTGACTTGCACTTTCTCTTTTTTATGGCTGAAAATAATAAAAGTTAGCAGCACAGAAGTGATTTATCCACCTTCACTTGTGCATTGAGCCCCCCCCCCAGCAGATGTGTTTCACTAGAGTAGCATATTATGAGCTAGAAATATAAATGCAAGGGACCTTGCATTGCTTGAACTCCCTGCCATAAATTATCCAGTGATGTAATAATGTGGTGGTGCTTTCACTATCATCATTGTCTTATAATCAATCAGATATTCTGAAGGTAGTGTTGGCTAGTGGTGGGCTGTTTGTTTTTGCAAAGCCTACTTTCATTCGTGGAAGCACTTTTGAGCCCCCCACCACCCAAATACCTACACTTTTTGGCCAGAAAGGAATTATTTTTCACTTAAACAAGTTTTTTTTTGTTGAGCCATGTCATTTAATTTAAACATGACAATTGAAACAATAATTGTGAAAATGGAACATTGCCTTCTGAACAGTGAACTCTACCCTCCTTTGTGAAAAAACAAGTCTAAAATGACCATAGACTTTAACCCATCCTCTAATCTGTCTGTATTGTATTTTGTTTCATACAGCACCTTCACACCAGTAAAAGAAATTAGTCTGCGCCCTCTGTCAAGTCAACCTTCTGAAGTTCCTGCACTCCTCCGGCACTGTCCTCAAGCTCTTCAACCTCATAAAATGGATGGAGAAGAAAGTGTACAAAGGATTTCTCAAGAAAAATCATTCCTACTTAAACCTTGCCATATCAATTGTATTTCAGTGGGAACACTGTAAATGCCACCCATTGACTACCCCCTAACGTTGACCATTTTTACAAGTCACTGTTTTGTAGTTAATAAATACATTATTAACGACTTATAAATGAATTACCATGCTGCCCCCACTTTAAACGAAGTGCCTCCAAAAATGCCTATTAAGTGCTTATAAATGCATTAATAAGCATCTGGTCCTGCTTGTAAAGCAATGTTGGTTGGTAATAGACACACGATTAACAGCTTATAAATGACTTACCATGTGGTTCCCACTTTAAACAAAGTGCCTCCAAAAATGCCTATTAAGTGCTTATAAATGCATTAATAAGCATCTGTTCCTGCTTGTAAAGCAATGTTGGCTGTTAATAGACACGCTATGAACGACTTATAAATGCGGTCCCCACTTTAAACGAAGTGCCTTCAAAAATGCCTATCAACGTGTTTATAAATGCATTAATAAGCATCTGTTCCTGCTTGTAAAGCAATGTTGGCTGTTAATAGAAATGCTATGAACGACTTATAAATGCGGTCCCCACTTTAAACGAAGTGCCTTCAAAAATGCCTATTAAGTGCTTATAAATGCATTAATAAGCATCTGTTCCTGCTTGTAAAGCAATGTTGGCTGTTAATAGACATGCTATGAACGACTTATAAATGCGGTCCCCACTTTAAATGAAGTGCCTTCAAAAATGCCTATTAAGTGCTTATAAATGCATTAATAAGCATCTGTTCCTGCTTGTAAAGCAATGTTGGCTGTTAATAGTACGCTATTAACAACTTATAAATGCGGTCCCCACTTTAAACGAAGTGCCTCCAAAAATGCCTATTAAGTGCTTATAAATGCATTAATAAGCATCTGTTCCTGCTTGTAAAGCAATGTTGGCTGTTAATAGCATGCTATTAACGACTTATAAATGCGGTCCCCACTTTAAACGAAGTGCCTCCAAAAATGCCTATTAAGTGCTTATAAATGCATTAATAAGCATCTGTTCCTGCTTGTAAAGCAATGTTGGCTGTTAATAGCACACTATTAACGACTTATAAATGCGGTCCCCACTTTAAACGAAGTGCCTTCAAAAATGCCTATTAAGTGCTTATAAATGCATTAATAAGCATCTGTTCCTGCTTGTAAAGCAATGTTGGCTGTTAATAGCATGCTATTAACGACTTATAAATGCGGTCCCCACTTTAAACGAAGTGCCTTCAAAAATGCCTATTAAGTGCTTATAAATGCATTAATAAGCATCTGTTCCTGCTTGTAAAGCAATGTTGGCTGTTAATAGAAATGCTATGAACGACTTATAAATGCGGTCCCCACTTTAAACGAAGTGCCTTCAAAAATGCCTATTAAGTGCTTATAAATGCATTAATAAGCATCTGTTCCTGCTTGTAAAGCAATGTTGGCTGTTAATAAACGCACTATTAACGGCTTATAAATGCGGTCCCCACTTTAAACGAAGTGCCTTCAAAAATGCCTATTAAGTGCTTATAAATGCATTAATAAGCATCTGTTCCTGCTTGTAAAGCAATGTTGGCTGTTAATAAACGCGCTATTAACGGCTTATAAATGCGGTCCCCACTTTAAACGAAGTGCCTTCAAAATGCCTATCAACGTGTTTATAAATGCATTGTTAACCGCCTGTCCATGTTTGTAAACAATTTTGAGTTCTTAATAAACACATGATGAAAAGTTTATAAATTCTCTTCACCCTCCTGTTTTCACTTTGAACGAAGTTGGAACAAGCACCTTTGGTTTCATAAAGCGTACCATAAATGTTATATAAACAAGAAAGGTGTTTTGTTAATGTCTTATAAATATATTAATAATAGTTATTAAATGTGTATAGTACATTCCTTATAAATGTGCACAAACGGTTAGTAAGTGTCTTATAATTAGTTTATAACATTTAATGCAGGTTTTATAAATGTCTCCCTAAGTCTTATAAATATCCTAGCAATCTACCCTTATAACAAGGAGCCTAATGGGGGAGGTATGTAAAATGATTTATAAATGCATATAAACAAATAATACGGTTATTAAGTGTTTTATAAACATATTAATAAGGTTTAATAAGTGCCTTCTAAATTTCCTATTAACAGCTCATAAATGTGTTTGTTAAATTCTTATAAGCAAATAATAACGTTAACAAGTGTCTTATAAATAATTTGTTAGCAGTTTTACGTGTCTTATTAACAGTTAATGATGTGTTTATTAACATTCCCCATAAATATTTATAAACTATTAATAAGTATCTTGTAACGACCTTATAACAGGTAACACATAGCTTATAAATGTCTTATAAATGTTAATAAGCACTTATAACAAGGTACATAAGTGTCTTGTAACCTACTTATAAACAGTTAATTCATGTCTTACAAATGTCTTATAAGCGCTTATAAGTGCTTATAACATGTCTTATAAGCCGTTAATAAGCGCTTATAAGCGCTTATAACAAGGACCTTCGTTTAAAGTGTTACCGCCAAATCTAGCCTGATTGTGATCTGATCTGATCTGTGTCGCTTCAGGAAAGAAATCTAATTTGCTTAAATAAGTCTAAATGCAGACAGGTCAAATACAGAGGTAGAGGTAGTTTCAGATCTGAGGTGATCTGACCGCATGCAACGGCCATGAAGTGAAAAAGATAAAGACATCAAACTGTCCTGAACGTCGCTTGCAGCGCAATCCAAACACTAAGACGTGACAGCGAGACTATTTTCATTTCAAGTAGCCAAGTAGTAGAGGGAGAAAAACAGCCAAACAAAAGCACTGTTGTTTTGAATTTCAAGTGCTGGCAGGTGCGTAAAAGCCAGAAAGGAAAGAAAAAGAGAAACAAAACATAGGCTACATTTGAAGAATAAGAGCACTTCATTATGTCAGCCCTACAGCCGGACTGACGGACAGTGAAATCTGTACCAAAGACCTGATGCCAGTCAGGGAAGTGCACATCAAAGGGAGCTGCGGCCCCAACTGCCCTTTATCCCGTCTGTAAAATAACTATCCTTTCCACACCACAAATGCAGGATATAGCTTAGTATGGTGAAAAAAATGCAAATTCCAGCCCTTTCCATGACAAAATGTCTGCATTCTGATAATTGCTTTTTTCAAAGACTCCTGCACTTGGAACTTGGCTGCCATTTTATGTTGAACAAATGTGTTTAGAAACCCATGTCGTTACACCGCATCTCCACTAGCGAAAGAGTGTTGGGGGTGTGCCCTGAACATAGCTGATCTACAAGCTGTCAACACTTTTTAGCGCAACACGCAGAGAGTTTGTAGGTCTGCAGTGACTCAATGTGATTTCAGCCCTGTCCCTTAAAACACCCTCTGCTCATCCATGATGTCTGTACGTGTTTGTACGTGTCACAGAAGTTTAACTGTAGGTTAAATCGTCTAATATAGGAATTGTTATCCGGAAATAATTACTGTCCCTATAACTGTCCCTGGCTGCGATATCATCAGGGAGTTGTCTCAGCTAGTCAGTCAGTCATATACAACGTATGACTTTTTATAGCGCAAGATATGAAAAGATCGACAGACTTTGCTCCTGTCACCTTGGGCAATGCCTGCGTCTGTACAAATAAACTTCTCAAAATATGCAGAAACAATGAACGCTGTTTAAGGAATTGTGGAGAATGTCTGCATAATGTCAGATTGTTGTTGGTACCACGGTAACCAAAGCAGATGGCTTGGGGATGAGTTGTTAAAAGCAGTCTGAACTGCAGTATAAAATCGGCCAGAGAAGAGGAACGGACAATTACAAACTGCGTAACCTGAATCAAGTTACACACAAGACAGACAATCATACTAGACAAGACAACACACAACATGGCCTGGTCACTCCTCAAAAACATAATGGATGTATGCATCCACACATAGTTTCCCATGGGAAATTATGTCTAGAATGCTCAGATTCTTGTTTAAACTCATTCATTCTGTTATAGCTTGGTTGTTTATCAGTGCGAGTAACGGAGCCCATGTGTCATCAAACTTGGATACTGAGCCTCTCATGATATGTCAATGTACATCATTTTTTTTCTTGTTTGGTTCCAGTTTATTCTAAAGTCCAAGTCAAGCATGTTCAATATTGAGATACATGTATACATGTTTGGTGAAATCTGAAGGTGTGGTAATATTATAATAATAAACTGGCCCACATAAGTTTGAAAACATAAATCTGGAATGCCAAAATTTGGGAATGATTCTCGCCACATCAATAATAGCAATTTGTATTGTATCTTATATTGTTCTAATCATTGATTAGTCACCTTTACAACAAGGTGTGGATTGTAGAGACCGGACATTCCTGGAATGAGTAACACTGCTAAATGTGTGGGTTCCAACTTAAAAAAAATGTGGCAACATTTGTTGTTCTGTTGGCATTTACTGTTGTTTTGAATTTCAAGGGCTGGCAGGTGCATGGCAGTCACAGTTGTGTGCCACTCAGTCACATGTGTGTGCCATTCACCTAAGTAGGGCTCCTGTCACTTTCTTGACTTTGTTTATGCTGTTTATTATGCCATATTTTCAGTCTGATCTCTACATGCCTAGCTCTATTGGAAAGGTGACTAATCAATGATTAAAACAACATGAGACCAATCGGCATTATTAAGGTGGAGAAAATAGTTCCCAAAGTTGGTTTTCCAAACTTCTATAGCCAGTTTGCGTTTTGCAAAAAAGGGTGTACTAATCGTAATGGTATATTGGCTGAAGTGTAAAGGTTGTGGAAAAGGTTATGTTCTGTGATCCAGGGAGACCAGCTTCACATTGATCTGGCCAAAGGTGGTGGAAATTACCTGTTTTCTAGATGGGCAAACAAACAGACAGACTGACAGGATGTAAAGCACAGTCTCTGCCACATCTTTGGCCTGGATCTGAAAATACAAAGTTTCTACTCGATAAGCAACGGAAATGCTAATGTACATCATTGACAAGGGCACAAATCACTGATGGGAGATCAAACCAGCAGGGATGATTTGAGCTGAGCATGATTGCAACTTTACTGTGATGAACTGCCTGCCTTCATCAGCAACTCCTTTTCCTTTAAACTCCGGCTTTGCCATCAGCTGCGTTAAGAGCAAAATTATAGGTATCAATAACAGTCAAATTCCTTTTACATCCTACTTAGAGAAATGAAATATGCCTGAGACAGCATAGTCCTCTGTGGTAAAATAAGTTTCACTGTGAACTTGCACAAATGGTATTGCTGCCTCGAGTGAAATCTGAGAGTAAAAAAAAGACAAAGTTAAAACTCCTTCATTCAGTCAGTGGCTTACACCTACGCCTTCCATGTGGGAGCCTTCGCCAGAGTTTGCGTAGATGCTTTGCTTATATTTTACCTCAGGGCAAACCTCATCTGGTACTCTGCTGTTTCTCAATGTCTGTCTGGGGCCCACCAAAGGTTCAAATATGGACTATAGGGTCCTATTTTTGTCAGTGCCTTACCCCTTATCTTTAAAACTACAGTATTTGCCTTTTTTGATCTTACTTAGTTTCAGTACCTTCTCCAGTTCACAGCCAGTGGAGAACAACAGATATTCCAATGGCCAATCGCAATGGGTTTTTGCAAATCTCTGAGCTATAGCTCTCCATCCCCAAAGGAGAATTACAATAAGCAAAATAAGCTGGCTACTTTGACTTTGAAAATGTATACATTCAACTTCCCCAAATCAACAATATGTTCGGATGAAAACCTTCTTCGACACTCAAACTGTATTAATATGGGGGAAAAAAACGAAAGTCAGACAAAAATGACTTTTCTGGATACTTGTAATCCCAAAGTTGAGCCTCAAAGTACCAGCTTCAGTCACAAATAGAAAAGCTAGTTTAGAGATAATAGTCCAGGCAAAATAGATTTTCAAGTGGAATAAATTGTAACATGGGATTTTTCTTCACAGATCATTTCTTTGAGGTCTCCAGAACAACATATTAAAAGTCCCGAAAAATCCCAGTTGCGCAAATATGTTTAATTTCATAAAGTAATAGAATACATAGGCTCCAATGGAGTGATAGCCCCGCCCCCTCCTATACAAACCCATTATAACTTAAAACTCCATTTTAACCATGATGGATTATTCAAAAACAACCCATCTTTTTTCTGGTGACTGATATTGTCCTCCTAATACGTGAGAGGACCATGGAATTTCATTCACAAGTTTCAGTTATTTTTAAAATATTGTTTTGGAAAATGTAGCTGCCTCCATATCTGGCTATGCCCATCCAAATGAATATTAAATAAATAAATAAATGAAACCTGTAAATGAAATTCCACTGCCCTCACCTTTTTCTGGTGACTGATATAGTCCTCCTAATATGTGAGAGGGCAGTGGAATTTCATTTACAGGTTTCATTTATTTATTTTTTTAATATTCATTTGGGTGGGCATTAAGGGTGCGACGGTTCACCGAAAAAACCCGAACCGTTCGGTACGGGGTCCACGGTTCAATACGCGCTAATGAACCACAATACTTCGGTTCGCATTCATTCAGATGCGGAGAATGTATTTCTCGGTCACACACCGCCGTACGGCGCAGTGTAGTAGCACTCTGTCACAGCACCACACGGCTGCATCAATGAACAGCGAACACACACACACACACACACACACACACACACACACACACACACACACACACACACACACACACACACACACACACACACACACACACACACACACACACACACACACACACACACACACACACACACACACACACACAGCGTTTGGGGGACTTAGGTGGTCTCCGATGCTTGAAACGAGTACTTTAGCACCAAATTAGCATTTTCGGCTTACTCTGGGATCGTTCACTAATAAAGTCCAAGTCACGGGTGTGCACGTGCATACGTGCATGCCTGTGGTATTTAGGTCCATACGTGCGCATAATGTGACAATCGATAGCCAGATTGATGTTGAATTCACTTCATTCTGTTGCATTTGGAAATACTAGCGAAGTAACTCCAAGACGCAAAGCATGCCTGGGTAGTTGCTTGTGTTTTGGTCAGTGTTGCCAACTGCCAAAATCCAAAATGCACTAGTGGCACTTCCAAATGCACTAGAATGCGCTAGATGCTTGCCTGGAAGGTGTGTAGACTTGGGATAATCCACATGATGAATATTTTTTAACTCTTGAGAGTGTAAAAATAAAACCAAATGGACCCGCAAGGGTCCATTTGGTTTCATTTTTGCGCCAAGTTGGCAACACTGGTTTTGGCTGAACAGCTGTCAGTGGGGGGTGGGGCGATTTAGACAACTCTCAACTCTGAGAAAACTTAACCCCTTGTGACCACAGTGAGACCACATGTCAAGCACTGTTGTACAGCTATGGACCAGAGCTACATTTTTCATCTACAGTCCAGCCTAATTACCGGTATAATCATAATATTACATTTAGGGGACTTTGGGCATGTATAGGTCATCTGTCTGTCTGTCAGACAGACAGACGCATTTCCTTAATTCTAGTATGGATAATAATATCCTTATTAATAAAGCAGATATTGTAAACTAAACTAATTTAACTTTGGTGTCTGTCTACAATGCTTCTGCATGCTACCTGCCTGATACTTAACTGAAACGTGCAGTCATTTTATTAACCTAGGTATTTTATATTTCCCTTGAAAATAGCCTAATAATGAGGCACAAATAGCAATATACATTTTTTCTTCTGTAAATAATGAAAAGGAAGAAGACAGGCCTACTGGAATATGTCTGAATAGGGATTATTTTTAGTCTAATACCTTAACATTTAAGTTTATAATACAAGGTTGTTTAATGTTTTGAAAATATTGACTTATTTTTTATATTCACATTCAATGTGCTTATAAGTGAAATAAAAGAACATTTTTTAATTTTTGTTTTTAAAAAGCGAAACGTACCGAAACCGAACCGAAACCGTGGCTCCCATACCGAGGTACAAACCGAACCGTGGGATAAGTGAACCGTCCCACCCCTACTGGGCATAGCCAGATATGGAGGCAGCTACATTTTCCAAAACAATATTTTAAAAATAACTGAAACTTGTGAATGAAATTCCATGGTCCTCTCACGTATTAGGAGGACAATATCAGTCACCAGAAAAAAGATGGGTTGTTTTTGAATAATCCATCATGGTTAAAATGGAGTTTTAAGTTATAATGGGTTTGTATAGGAGGGGGCGGGGCTATCACTCCATTGGAGCCTATGTATTCTATTACTTCATGAAATTAAACATATTTGCGCAACTGGGATTTTTTGGGACTTTTAATATGTTGTTCTGGAGACCTCAAAGAAGTGATCTGTGAAGAAAAATCCCATGTTACAATTTATTCCAATTTTAGGTAAAACATGATCTAAAATTACTGGCCTAGAGATAAGGGGTATGGCACTGACAAAAATACGGTCCTTAGAGTATGACGAAGTAGAAGTAGGAATTTAAAGCATTGAATTACCCGTATAGTACTTGAATGTACTTAGTTACTTAGCATCACTGATAAGAGCCCCACTGTGATGGACAATGCCGGGTAGTAATTGAAACTGTTAATTTTATGAGAACAAAGGCACTAAACCATCACACACGAGCTCTTTTGTCCAAAAATAAAATTGGACATGGCCTACCCAGAGGTCCTGCATGGGGGTGTGCTCAATTGTTACTTTCAATTAGGCTGTCTGCAGAAATCAGTGAATAAGAAAGGGCAAGATTGGCATGGATTTTTTTTGTTACAGACAATGCTTGAATTGGATATCAGTTCTTGTTATTGCACACCCGAGTAGTAGTGAGTATTATGATGCATAGGGTCACAACTACATACAGCGTTCTTACAGCAAAGCATCACACTGGGTCATTGTATACAGTGAGACTACACTGCTCCTATTAAAAGCTAAATGCCTGTCCATTTTTCCACCAAAACATAAGAGATCTTGATAAAGATCTATGTAAGCATGCACTGAGTGTTGAAAAAACAATTGCATTTTAGTGTTTTATATGTATATGATGACTACTCCCTCCAGAACCTCTGGTGTATCTAATGAATTGTGTAGCATAGTGACTGCCCACGCATTTTACCTCATTCCATGAAATGTTCACTGTACTGCATGATCGTCTACTTAACAACATCTGCAAGAACATAGTGGCATTCATCGTGTTTCTCTCTCTCTCCGTCTCCCTCTCTCTTGGGAATTAGTTTATTGGTATGATCAAAATGTAAGTGAGGTTGGAAACGTGGGAAGGTTATTAAGCTGATGTGGCTTCTGCTTGGAATAAATTTACAGCCCTGCCAAGCCTCGTATTAAACGACACAATGTTTCAGAACATTCACAGCAAAAGATATAAAAAACACATGCACGGCCCAATTTCCAGCAATAAAATGGGTGCTGGATAAAAACATAATATATTTTATATAGCCTAGGTCTGCGGAAGAGCTTTTTTCATCGAAATGTCACACCACGTGACGTTAGATAGAACTTTTGGTGTGTGCAACTTTCTGCTCCATCCGTAGGTTAACTTTATAGACTATCTGCTCTGATAGTAGCCTTAATACAGTAGTTGCCTTGAAGGAGAGCATACAGGGGTGCTCCGAAAGACTGTTGTGTGCTTGGACAGTGCATGCACGCACACACGCACACACGCAGACACACAGACACACGCACACACACAGACAGACACGCACACACACAGACACGCACACACACACACACACACACACGGGCAGACACACGCACACACACACACAGCACTCACAAACTAAGTCCTCACAAAGTGTCAGTTCAGCCTGTGACTTAAAATAGGTTTGACACCGCGCTGATGATTCTGGCAGACTTTATAGTGAGGACATCAAAAGGCAACTGCTGAAAAGTGAACCATTTTAGTTGGCAGTCACCAATAACTGAGGCCAGCTAGGCACTCGAAACCAGAGCCCCCATTTGGGCATAGTAGAATGCTTGGCATTGCACAGCACGCTTCAGGGCTTTTCAAAGATGGCATACCAAGTGTAAAACAGCATTTTCCTCCGTCGCCCGACTTATGCTCAGCGTGTTCCTCCTAGTCTCAACCATTACAAATGATCTGGGATATGAAAATGAGCACCCCATTCTGAAATCTATTTACTGTCTGCTGGAGATTCCAATAAGCCCCGAATTGAAATAAATGTTTTCCCTATCTGCCAGGTAATACCTACTGCAACAGAACTAATGTACAACCCCCCCACCCCACCCCACCCGCGCACGCACGCACGCGCACGCGCACGCGCACACACACACACACACACACACACACACACACACACACACACACACACACACACACACACACACACACACACACACACACACACACACACGTTAAGCCGCAGTCTACTTTAACACACAGAAAGTTACTGTAAATTGTTCTATAAAAAAGCAGTGGTTTCACAAAGAGCTGCCGCCTGCAAAAGATAGTGAATGTTCTTCAAACTCATAATGGGCCTAGAGGACGTTTGTAGTGGATCTAGAGGATTCGTGTCACACGCTGTGGTCATTGCCGTGTCAACATTGGCTTGTGTTGGATATGTTTGTGTAAATTATTATTATTTTTTGCCATGGTCATACAAAATGACGGGATGATAAGCTTACCAGAAGCAGACACAGAAATAAAGAACAAAAGTAAAGAGAGAGCCCTGAATAACCATGTCTGCAACTCCGAGAATGTATGTCTATACGCTACTGTACAGATGTAACCAAATGTGACCAAACTACTCTCAAGAGTAGTTTGGTGACGCCTCACAGCTAGAATGTCCTGGGTTCGATTCCCGCTAGGGACGCCGCTGTGGGTGCTGGCGGTGTGTCTCCTCCTCCGTGTCATCAGTGCCCATACCCGAGGTGGGGTTGATGAAAGGACCATTCTGTGTGGAGTTTGCATGTTCTCCCCGTGTCCACTAGAGTAGATACTCTCACAAAAATATGCTGTAATCCTGGGCTCTAAACTGCCTCCCCCTGGCCAGCCGGGGCGCCTGATGGAGGGGACTGGAACTGGTTGGAATAACGTGTTCCTTCCACACGCTACATCCAACCAGGGAAACTCCCCCCTGTCAGGTGAAAAGAAGGCAGCTTGGACTCCTCATGCACTCCTCATGCATTGAAGGACGCAGTCCACTGCCTCCCCAGGGTTGGCGGAGGGTGTGTAGAGCCCAGGATCACATTAGGAATTGGCACTCAAAATCTATATATCTATATATCTATATATCTATATATCTATATATATATATATATATAGTTATATATATATATATATATATATATATATATATATATATATATATATATATATATATATATATATATATATATATATATATATATATATATATATATATATATATATATATATATATAGTTATTATAAGAGTTATTGCCAGTTACTAGTACACTGCTATTGGTCTCATATATTATAAAAAGAAAAAAACACTATTATGGTGTGTAAAAATATTATTCAAAATATAATATTTTTGCCATAGCCTCGTATTAAACGACAATGTTTCAGGACATTCACAGCAAAAGATATGGTAAAAATAAGTATATTACAATGGTGTGTAAAACTGTTTAAAATATGATTACCACAGACAAGACCAGGAAGGCTTTTCCATAGACACATTTGTCCATGTACAGTACAGACATATGAATAACTCACATTTTAACCAATTAACAATCTTCATATCCTTCCTAAAACAATTGTTTACTATTAGAATGCAACCATGTACTAGACACACGGCAACAGCATTTTATACCATTAAAATTAAAATATACAGTCACTCATGCATGTGTCAGAAGGCTTCTTTAACCAATTGAATCCCAGCATCCATATTATATTGTCAAAAATATGTGTAAATGCATGCATCTGCAATTGTGTACAGTGGGAAAACGTAGTTCAAGTCCCCTGCCAACTTAGGTCCAGTTTACTAAAGACTACAGTGAAATGTTTCTTTCTGGAACCAACAATTGCGCTTTCATGGCATCACTTACTGATTTTGGTTCCACTTAACACCTGAACTTTCTGCGCGGCCATTTTATTGAGGGACATAACATTGAGTCCCTGTATGTCTAATGGCATTGTTCTGATAACCTTTCACAGCAGATCGTGTGTTGCGCTGTCTGCTCGTGTTTCATATGCCACCGGTGACCTTTTGAAGAGCGTGCCAAAACAGCGATCAAATTACGGTCTAATTTCATGCGCCCTATTCTTATTAGGTGCAGCGATAATGAAATACGTGCTGCATTCAGTTGCGACAGAGGAGAGCAGATGTTTCGGAGATGGAGGCTGATTCTATGGAGCATTGTGGAGGCACGGTTTGGGCGAAATTACTCACGGCCACTCCGTCCCAATCTGATAATTGTTAGCCGGATTAACCACGTAGATGAGAATGAACACAAAGAGGCCAGAGCAATATCGTTTCTTCTATCTCCCAGTCTATGGTCCACCGAACGCCTCGGCAATTTCTCTCCCTTTTTGTTCACTCGGATGTAGATAGATCATTTTATTGCCTCAAGCTGATGTTTTGCCCCAGGACAAAAAAGGGCTGTTAAGACCGAAAATGAGATCCTCATAGAAATGCAGAATTTATAATGTGCCTAATATGCCAATCCTCCTGTTTCTTATGAGCTACAGAAGCGAGCATAAAGGGAACACTATCTTTTGGGAGGAGATGGGAGCAAATGTGATTACGCAAGCTTGAAAACGGTGGGAGGGAAGACCAGCCAGCACTGGTATACTACTGTGCTTTAGAACAAGTTTCTTTTAAACTTCCACTCCACTGCATCTCAGAGGAAAACAAGCACTACAAAGCTTTCTTTTCTGAATTGGAATATTGCTATAAAACATACTGTACATAAAAAACGTGTTGGGGAAGTTACTTTTAAAAAGCAAGGAGTTATTATAGTTACTTCTCTGAAAATGTAACATATTACTTTACTCATTGCTAAGTTACGAAAGTAGCTACTTTACTTAAAATAAAAATAAATAAAATAATTCAGACGCATAATTGTTTTCAAGGGAAAAAATACATATTTTCCTAATGACACTGGTCCAGTTGTTTAAGCTCTACTTTCCAATACCAAAGTAAAAAAATAAATATCCAAAATCACTAATGATATGAATATACAGTCAGACCTAAAGCAATTACCCTACTGTATGTTACCGTATGTTGACCAGTCCTCATCATTATGATGACGTTATGCCCTGTGGAAGACACTGTTTCTCATGTGGAATGTGTTTCACTCTGGGAGTGCACTCAGCGCACCATGTCAGTTTACAAGACATGGCAGGAGGAGACTTTATTACATTATGTAACGTGGGTAACATGGTTACCCCCCGTGCTGGGTGGAACAGTGGTAGTGCTGTCATCTCACAGCTAGGGACACCATACTGGCCAGGGGCTCTAGGCAGGGCATGGGGGGGCAATGCCCCCCTAAATTAGGGTGACCATATTCTCAAAGGAGAAAACCAGGACACCTTAGCGGGGGGCGGGGGGATTTCACGAAATATTCAGATATCGAACAGGCGCTACTATCGCCTCGAACAGCTTTTTTGTGTTTTTCTGTGTCAATGTGGGATTTTAGGTCCCTTGCACCACCATTGCAGAGCGAGACATACGTGCCTGCTTTGCAAACAGTGCACAGTGCTTCACTTTTGTCTCGCCCCGGTCTGAATACAGGGAATTTTTTCTGTAACTCGTCTGTAAACGTGCACTTGCGCTTGGGCATGGTGGTGGAGACTGACAACCATGCTGTCTAGTGTCTACTAACTGATTGACGAAGGCTGCCTGCACTGACTCTGCTCAGGGCTGAGGTCATCGTGCGCAGTGTCCTAGTGCCTGTCGATTTACTGGTCCGATGTAAGCAAAGACGTGTCGGAAAGGAACTGAATGAAAGTAATTTTACAAAAACCGGGACATTTCCTCATTTTCTAAAAAAAAAAACAGGACACCCAGGACAGGACGTGAAATACGGACATGTCCTGGGAAATACGGACGTATGGTCACCCTACCCTAAATGCCCCCCTAAATGCCCAGACTGCCCCACCAAACATGATGGCATGCAAAACAACCCACGATATTACAAATTAAAGTGCTTATATTTAAAATGATTTAAAACACTACTACTGCTACAAACTACAGTTGTGGCACCACTAAACCAGCAGCATTTCATCATTTCATCAAACTGAAAACTCTTTGAGCCAGACCTTTAGCTTTATGCATGCTGCGTGTCTGTTGCACTCCAACAACAACTGATGTTATTATTGATGCTTTCCTTGCCTAATAAAATCTTTTAACTGAAAATGTTATGGGTGCGACTTCATCACCTGTGGCGCGAAGCAACACGGGCGATGAAGTCGCCCACATACCATGTCCTCTTGCCCCCACCCCCCCACCCCCACCCCAATTGGGAAATCTTACATCCGCCCCTGGTACTCATAACCGAGGTAGGGTTGGTGAAAGGGTCTGTCTGTGTAGAGTTTGTATGTTCACCCTGTCTCCCCTAGGAAGCATGAGGTCAGTCTGCTGCCTCCCCAGGTTGGCGGACGCTGCTTAATAATTCTATTCTATTCTCTTTTTATAGGATAGATTCAGCCTTTTGGCTGAACCTGTCATTTACAAAAACTTGAGTATATAATGATTGAGCAGATTCACAATTAAATTATCACTAAGCAATACAATGATTAGTAAAGTACTGTATGAATCATATTATAACCAATGCTTAACTAATGGTTGCTCATATGTGTGTTTACTAATGATTAGTAATGTCTGAATGGTGCTGTACTACTGATGAATTTGTGATTAATTAGTATTAACTAAAGGTTAATAGTGTATAGCTTTTATAAAGCGCCACCCTTTTTTGTTGTCCTACAGTTGTAGCAAAGCTTGTAAATAGACACCTTTTTATTATTCTTAAATAGACACTGTTTTATTCTTCGGCTACGATATGTTCAACAAATGGAGGGCAATTAGAAAATCTAAAAAAGTCTTACTCTTTTTCTGACGCCAATTTATTTATTTTGTTTGTTTGTTTTATTTTTATTGAGTACCTTTTTCATCCGGAGAAAATGTGATTATCCAAGCTTTGAAGTAGTTGGGGGTTGTCCAGAACTCAGGGGAACCACTTATAACTCCATGACAACATGTCACACTGGATCTCAGATAATCAACATGGAATGTATAAACTACAAACCATGCCAGTTGTTGCCATGGGTCATTACAGGGTCCTTGAAGGAATGCCGGGGGTACCCAGCAAAAGGAGGTTCCTTAATTCTCCATTATGTTAAAAAATAGTGGAAACTAGAAAAAGTGCTCTTCTGGGCACACAGTATGTCTAGACCAGCAGGATACCGTTGGAGTGTGTGTGATGTTTGACAAAATGTAGGAGTAAATTCAACAAACTCATCGTGATCACTTGACTACATAGATCACATGTACTGATTTGTGTGAGATTTTGATGAAATCTGTGTGACTAATAGAAACAATGTTTGTGCAGAAATCACCTCATAGCGATGCTATAACTGCAGGCCAATGTGGAAGGATGCAGGGAAAATGTTTTTCCATGTCCTCTGGGGAGGGCATATACAAAGCTGCACACACACAGATGAGTGCAGTTATAGAAACAGGAATTGGCCTGTATCGCCACAATGAGGCTGACTTTGGAAAACAAAGTGGCATGCCGTCCTTGGCCTATAGGAAATATGCATGTATAATTTTACAGAAACTGCATATTGTGTTTGTGATTTGTAGCATTTTGTTTGAAACAGACCAATCATGCAAGCTTTGGAAGCCCATCTTAGCTAACCAGGAAGAAATATGGTAAACGGTGCAGATCCACGTTGTTCACATTACTATGGAGATACACAGAATTGTGTGATGTTGGATAAAATGCGTATGAGTAGTCTAATCTACAGAAAGAGTTTAGCATGAATTGGCCTCATGTGGCCTATCACAGGCCGTAGTGGAAATTGTGCCGGAGATTAGCTGTACACAGATGGAAGGATACGCACACACACTGACACAGACGGACTGCAAAACATGTGCTCTCCCCATGCCTGGTGGAGACATATGTTGCGATTCAAAGTGATTCAATGCAAGCTTGCTGACCGGCAATTGCCATCAATGCAGACAAGACACAGGCAAAATGTTGACAGAAGACTGTAGAAGAAGTAGTCATTTTAGTGGTTAACACATTGAGAAGATGTATTAAAAAAATCACACTTGTGTGAAGTGAGGGTAACACTATACTTATCATCATAAATTGACATGATAATTATGCAATGAATAGTCAAATTAGCAACACATCTCAAAATGTACTTTCGTCACTCAAAAAGACACTTTTACTGTTTATTCTAGTTAGGCATTTCTTGTTAACTAAAACAGGGATCTGTAAATATGAAAGGAGCTACAGTATATGATATATGGGGAATATGACAAAATTCTGATTGCTGAACATCAAAGTAAGAAACAAAAATAAAAACATTTGCTGCCTTGCAATAGATTTCACGTCAACAAGGTAAATGCTTGTATACACTGACTTCCAAAGCCTTTTTGCCAGATATTATGTAGACCTGGCTTACAACAGGGCGTGAATTATTGACAACCTGTAGTCATAATGATGACCTAGACTCCCGATTGGCTGCGTTGTCACAGGAGACAGCGTGGCATTGGGCTATGGCATCGCGTTTCACTATTATGGATGGCACATACAGCAACATGCTAAGTATGTGTTTCATAATCATACTAAGTAGCTGGAATCATAAAAGATGGAGGAACCTAGATAACAACTGGGCTCAAGCTTATTGATTAGTTCTACCCCTATAGCACCTTGCAAGATACAGGTCCTTGAAGCAGAATTCCACACAGACAATACTTTAGGCCAATAAAAATGACTATATAGAAAATGCCCCACTTATAAAAAAAAAATAAAAGAAGTCTGTTGGCTGCCTGCATTTCTTTAGTCTGTTTTGGATGTAAGAAAGACGGAAGAAAAAAGCAGTGATCTGGGAGTGATCTGTGTTATAATTGGAAGAAGAGGAAAAAAGTGTGATCTGCATGTGTTATAATTCAATTATGCTGTGTTTTTAAATTTCTCAAGAATTATAATCATCAAAAGAATTCACAAATATGCTACGTTTTGCATGGGATTTGTAGGAGCCAACAGATCTCAGATATATAAGGGTGAAAAAAGACAATTAAAGGGATTACTTAGATATTGAGGCTCAAAGAATATATTCTTGGATTAGAAAATGTAGGGTGGAGGAGGGAAAAACTCAAACAGCCTTTATCTTTCACTGTCAAACTGAGACACATTGAGTCCTTTGAAATGTAAAATTTCCCTAAGAGTGTAAACAACACTCTCCCATCCATGACGTTTACCTCTCGTCTTTGTGCTCACAATTTTCTACATGGATAAAGACACTTCTCGTTCTCCCACTGGCTAGACCCGGAAAGGAGAGCAATCTGTTACAATATCAACCCAAGCCCCCATCGGCAAGCATCATTAGCTTCTATTCCCGCTTGCATATTTAGTGCATGTGGCGCACCAAGACCATATAGCTTTTAACCACTTCGACTCTGGCTGAGTTTGTCACACTTTTGGTATAAGAGAATAGCTGGACTGGTCCTGCTGTACGGCTTGGTACTGTTTGTTGCTCTCAATAGACCTTTCAGCAAGCCCCTCCCCATGGTCTATATTATTCTTCCCTTTATAATGCCGACAAGGGCCAATAGGTATACCGACAAATGATTATTGAAAATGCCTGTGGGAAAAAAAAATAATGCGTGAAAACTTTTGCCAGATTTTTTTTGTATATTTCTCACATAATGACATGTCCAAAATACTGGTGAAAGAACAGTGAGTCCCAAACACACTTTCATTCTTAGCTGAAGACCGTGAGTTAGTGAGTGCACTGAATACAGTATTTTATTTAATACACTGGGCTGTCTGAAAATGGTGCTGGCTGCTTGATAAGGACACGGAGACTTAGCGTGTCCGTGTCCTTATTACTGTATTCAGTGCACTCTCATGCTCGCATTATGAGCCAAAGAAGGCAAAATGTGAGGAACGTATTAGTCCCAGTGAGGTAGCTATTTTTCGTTCCATTCAGACCTGTGGCAAGTCGGACATCGCTGAGAGTCACTGAGAATCTATTCATGCCTTGCCATCTGTGGGTGTGTGTGTGTGGAGGGGCACAGGGCCACGATAATGGTTGTCAAGAGCCAGTATGCCTCAGTGAACCAAAGACGACATTTTCTGTCTCACTGGCTACAGGGATGTCTGTTATATAACTCCACAGGAAAGCCACAGATGAGAATGTCACGTGCATGAGCTCTAATAGAGCAACTATATTTAGCATGTGTGAAATGGAAGAGCCCCGCAGATTCCCTGTAACTGAGTCGAAATGACAATTTCTATGTCATGCAACAATTCCATCTACCGGATTAAAATGCTTGTTGTCGCGGGGCCTCATCTCCGGGGACTCGCCTCAGAGTTTACCTCAATTCACCTGGAAAGGAAATCAATTTGATGCTGGCCAAGAGAAGGAAATATGTTTTTTAAAAAATGTATTAAAAGAATCTCGAAATGTGTTAGCGGTTCATTTTAACGGGCATGTTTATTACCTTCGCTATTCTGCTTTTGAGAAAGTGAGCCCTTTTGAAGTCTGTTGTCATCCTGAGTTGTGTGAGTGTGAAAGACAAAAGGAATTAAATCCTTTGACGTGGAGTTTGCTGAAGAAGAGTGAGGCTAGATAT
This sequence comes from Benthosema pterotum, assembly GCA_039105355.1. NCBI lineage: Eukaryota > Metazoa > Chordata > Actinopteri > Myctophiformes > Myctophidae > Benthosema > Benthosema pterotum. The sequence goes on from CM076977.1 coordinate 25,105,746, forward strand.
AAACGAAAATGTCCAGCCGTCACTGAAAAGGAGTATCTAGCACGGCCATTAATAGGAGGAACTTGGTTCAGAGCGTTTGTAGACCGATATTCTTTGTTCCCACCACTAATATAGTGTACTCATTATTTCTGAATATGTCAAGCAGAATAACATGTGCTCTGATACGAGTACAGCTTGCGTTGGGTCCTTACCATTGGGTGTTATAATGGGAACGTCTCTGTGGCACAGCTTGTGAACGGAAAAGCTGCAGGTTTTTACATATGGGATACATATGAATCAGACATACCATAATGCTTCCCAAAGTATTTTGTCTCACTCGCTAGGCGCTGGAAAACGTTCTCAGTAAGATACACTGATCACAAAGGCTGCCTCTGCCTGGAAGCCCGTAGACAAGGAAAGTAAAAAAAGAATCTGAGAATGTTATAGCTGAGGATGTTATATTCTAATGGGGTCCTCACAATGTACAATTCGTACATTTTTGTTAGGCTTGTTCCATGTTCTGAATTCAATTTCCCTCAAGGAAATGACATATGAACACCTCATTATGCTGGGTGTTGAAGTCAAGAGAATAGAGTTATGGATGTGACATGAAAAAAAAGCAGAAAGGTGATTAAATCTAAATTATACACGACAGCTTTCAGAGGCAGTCAACAAGACTTTTTCTTTCCTGCAGGAGTTAGTAACAACCCTGAAGGTGGTGAATAATTTATATATATATAAAAAAAAACCATGCCTCCATCTACAGTACATTGTGCCACCATGATGTAAATGACAATGTCACAAGATACGACTTAGTGTGTTGTTTGTCTCTCAGCATCCTAAATTGAAAAGGTTTTTTTGTGTGTGCAAATACGTTGACAATTGTTGAGTCCAGATACATTGTTTTGCCAGCACCACCTTGCAGTGTGTTGTTTAACGTCTGAATCTGACAGACACGTACATGTTATTACTTCAGTTTACTTCAGTGTTTTGTTTTAGTTTTTCTACCACCGCACAGCATCGCTAATGTGTTGTTTCATGATCCGAAATCCTAGCAGTAACTCCCAAATCCAGGGACGTGCACACATGAACAACAAAGGGGCAGCGATGCCAGTATATCCACTCCAGGGACGTGCACACATAGACATCAAAGGGGCAGCGATGCTAGTATATCCAGGGACGTGCACACATAGACATCAAAGGGGCAGCGATGCTAGTATATCCAGGGACGTGCACACATAGACATCAAAGGGGCAGCGATGCTAGTATATCCAGGGACGTGCACACATAGACATCAAAGGGGCAGCGATGCTAGTATATCCAGGGACGTGCACACATAGACATCAAAGGGGCAGCGATGCTAGTATATCCAGGGACATTCACACATAGACATCAAAGGGCTTCACGCCCTGTATTTTTACCCGTCTGTATAACAAAGGAAATTCCAGTAAATAATGCAACACTTTAGCTGTTGTTAAAATGTAGTTAAAAATTACAATGGCTTTAAACAGCAAAACAAGTAACTTAAAGGGATCTTGGGTGTTCACGAAAGCCTCAATATACATTGTATTATAGTGTTCTGAGTGTTGAGTAAATACTTTTTGATGTTGGCAGTTGACACAGGTTATTGTGTAAAAAGAGAATGTGCACAACTGCGTTTTAGCTACCGAAGCAGCAGATGTTACTGATGCTGTTGCTATGGTATTCCCACGTGTTTGGCTGGCAGCTTAGTGAATTGTCAATGTCAAACTTAGCATAGAGCAGAGTGACACTGGGACCCCCACAGGAACCCCCTTGCACATAATGTGAGTGAGCACACTGTATGCTACACCAAGGGTTTTCAACATTTTTTTCTCCAGGGACCACCCTTCTGACTAAGAGCAACCTGGGGACCACCACTATTGGGTCCCGTGGGCTGACCAGGGCTGTCACATATCTCGAGGGACTCTCCCTAAATAGCACTACGGTCCCACATGCCCTAAATCAAAGATATGGGAAAAGAATTCGGGCCTACATGGCTTTTGTTAAAGCTGTTGAGTATACAGTAGGACCAGCAGGCTAGATTTCATTATTTATCAAGAGACATTCATAAATAAAGCATTTTAAACTGAAGATGTTGGCCAAAGTTGATAAATTGGGGGGAAAATAAGATTTTTTTTTTCAGGGACAACCTGCAGTACTTCCACAGACCACCAGGGGTCCACGGACCACCGGTTGAAAACCCATGTGCTATACCATAGCAAATCAGTGGAATTCACTGTAGTGCATATTTGTGATTGTGACCTTTGAGAGATAATCAGTTCAGGAAAAATAAACATTTTCTCTTTACAGGGAAAAATCTCTGATTTACAGAGAACATATTACTGTATAGCCAGTGTTGTAGCAGACTCAGCTGGGTATAAGTCAAAAGATTGAAGCCAAATGATGATTTCATGGTTCCTTTACTAAATCAACGTGAAAACTGAAAATACGGCACAAAACAACTAATCAATTTGAGGCGTTCATGAACAAACACATTTCCAAATGGAAGGAGAGGAAATATCAAACCAATACTACATACATACAATAAATCCCACCAAAATATTACAAAACCAAAAATAAAAGTAAAAGGAGCAAACATTAGCAGCTGACTGATACTGGGCTGTATTTACGTATGCGTCAGTGCAGCCATTGTGAGTGAGCACGTCCGGTGAGCCTGCAGCCCCCCATGAATCCTTTCAAAATAAAAGCAGTTTCTTTCATTTTTTCCCTGTCTCCGTTACAGTGTTTCAAGGAACTAAAATAATAAAATCACTTTTAGCAATATAGAACTTTTTAATAATGTATATATTACTGTTCATTATAAAGGTAGACTGGAGCTGCACGCACACTACAGTTTGCACCGTGTACAAAAGATGCAGCGTCCTAATGTCACATGACAGGTTTTATACAGGCACTGGATGGGAAGAGATGTCGAATGCAGCTTCCTTTTTGCTCAAGGGCAAGCGTCGGCAGGAAGCAGGCCGATACGGCACTTCCAGCACTGCTGCTTGTTCAGAGCTTATTTCCCGTCCACTGCTATATTCTAAAAACCCATAAAGTACGTCCACGTCTTTTGGAAGTTGTAATGTGCTGAAGACCTGGGTTGGAGGTAAGGTTGCTTTGCAGGTTGCACTTTGTAGTACATGTGAAGTTTCAGATGCAGAAGGACGGGCCTTCTGTAAAGTTTGGGATACATTTTTGGGGTAAATTACTGGGAACGAGGGGGAAAAGGAATATTGGAAGTAATAGGTAACTAGTTTGTTTTGGCGGCAGGGTGTAATTAGTGTACCGGTAACTTTTTTATTTTTATTTTTTTTTACTTTGTATGTTTTTTAAAGTAATGAATTACTGTTAAAAAAAACTATTGCATCTCAAATATAGCATGCCAGCACTTGTCCGTGAAGTGAGGAGTTCAAAAGTTGAATGTTTATTTTAAGGGATGATTATATTTGTAGTACTTGTATAATTGCTTGGTATGCTTGACGACAAATATACAAAATGCAATTGTTTATATACCATTGCTCTAACAGGACCAGTTTCAGTTTTTGCTAAGGGCAGATGTTTGTGAATATGAACAAACAAATATGGACAAACTCACTCCGAGTACAGAATCTGTACATCTCTACGATGTCTACTGTAAACAAACAACAATGATTAATTATTAATAGAGCTGCCCCGAAACAGAAACTTAAAGGAGACATTAAAACTAATCCAAGATACACCAGGGCAAATCGTCCTGGGGAACGAGCCCGCAATTTATTATTCAGAATCAGAAGATGCGCTGCATCGCAACTCCACCATCATGGCTAGCCAGCAGCAAATCTCCAACTTTTTTAATGGTTTACAGTCATTCTTGAATGATGGAACAGTTCAGCTCACTTGACCCCATATACTGTAAACATTGTTGAGCCTGAGGCTGGAAGCCAATCTACAAGCTCACAACAAGTCGCAGCATGACAGGCAGTGAGCTTGCACTGTAGAATGAATATATTCTGCCAGGGTTTTCCCAGGAATTCAGATGCTATTCAGTTGTACTGTATAGACTTCAGTTATACAGGTTTCTTATAGAGGCCTTAATTAGCCTATTATATTAGGCTATTATATTAGCCTATTATAATAATGTTTAGGTGCTTGCTCATAGCATAAGTAAGTTACAAAACATTGTTCTTAGTGAAGATGCTTACTCATAAGAGCTTCTGCAATCCTACAGTATAAGTTATTGTCCTTTAACTGGATATTTTTGAGTTGCTGTATTATTGGGTTTATCGAACGGATCCCAAACACCTTAGGAGGTTTAAACACTGGGCATGGAGCAAACACATCTAATTCACCTGGTATAACACCAACAGTGTAATTTGCAGGTGTGGAGATATTTCTGAATTACATTTGCTGAAAGCGATAGTGAAAATCAATTATGGTTCTTATCCTTTATTAGGTCATAAAGAATCGAGTCGATCTTGCCGCACATTACAATCCCAAGGCACTCCAGGATGTCAATGAAATGAAAAATAAATAAACTTTACAAGTTTTGTATCTAACATGGCTGTGTCTCTTTTGGGGTCCCTGCAGCTTTGCACTAGCTGCAGTGTCAGAAGAAGACATATTGATTTCATCCAGCACTCAAATCTATTTAAATGTTTAGTGAGCTACTATGTGGCATGTGGCCAAAATATAAAGCAGGTGTCACAGCTGTTGTATTGTGTCAATATGTTGAGAGGCATTTGGCCCAGGGTAGAATAACAAAACTCCCTGAGGTCAAAGTTCATTGTATGTCTACTTTCTACTTTCTCTTTGTGATGATATTTAGCTCTGTGGCATGCAGCAAAAAATATAAAGTCTGCGTCATAGCTGTTGTATTGTGCCAATATGTTGAGAGGTATTGGCCCAGGGCAGAAAACAAAAAAGGAATTCCAACTAAATGCCTTTATGTTCTATCTAGATCAGGGGAATGGACCCTTGCGGGTCCATTTGGTTTCATGTTTACACTCTCAAGAGTTAAAATATGAAAAACATGAAAATGTCGTCAAATGGTGGTCCGTGGCTCAAATGCTGAATAAATAGTGGGCCCTGGTGTCAAAAAGGTTGAAAACTACTACCCTACACTTGGGGTCCAATCTGTGCAATATCCTCTTGGCTCACAATGGTTGAGAAACACATCAGGAAGGCAATGATTCACAAGTGACAGGACACAACAACAACAACAACAACAAAATAAACGATTTCTGACACCCAGAGGAAGGGCTTTCCAGACCTGAGTGTTGAGTTGACCTGAGGATGACTAGGCATCATGTCCCCCCACTGCACGCATTTAATCAAACCCCACGCAAGGCTAAATAAATGTCCCTGCCAAGTTTCATAAATGGAGGATCAATTAGAATTGATTCCACAGCTCGATACATTTATTAAAGTGACACCCAGTTATGCACGTTGTCTTACCTGTTGTCAAACAACTTGAGCTCCACTAGCTATAGGATAGCTGACTGCTATTTTTATCTTCACATAATAAGAAGAATGAATTGCAGCATTATAATTTCCTCCACTATGCATGTTGAAATATGTTGTGTGTGTGCATGCACGCATGTGCACGTATGTGTGTGTGTGATGATCATTGTCACCTCATGTCAGATGACATTGTTTGAAGATAAAAAGCATGTGTGATTATCTCCCATCGCAGGCACGTTGGCACTTATTGAGAGCGGGGGGGGGGGGGGGTGTGGGGGATGTATGTGCGCGAAAAAAGGGCTTTTCGGGTATAAAAGTGGTCTTATTCAGGTATAATTGGCCTAATGTCCAGCCTGTGTCCATTGGCCAAAGGAAGGCACTATAGCACTAACTTGAAAATGCAAACTTTCAACTCAGCAATGACCCTCATATATACTGCATCTGCTCTTGCCGAAGTTAAAATACCTCTATTCCTAGAATAAAGATGGATGAAAATGACACATGGAATGGATTTTGGGACCCATACAGACAAAAAATCATAAGCAAGTTTGTTTTAGTCAAAATATTAAGTTTTTATGAGCCAATGAAAATTGCTGCTTTGTGAAAAATCTTATTCTGCCCCTAATACACACATGCATTGTCCTGTGATTAGGGCATTTTATAGGTTGGTAGGATGAGGGATGCCAAATAGCACAAAAAACAGTCTTACTGCAAAAGGTCAAAGGGGGGAGCTATAGCAATTATTTGAAAATCACAGGAGCCATTTTCATAGCATCTGTTTCCAAGGCGCTTTACGCAGTGCAGTACATTGACCCATTCACACAGGAGGAACCAGGATTCCACCTCCTTAGCCATGGAACATTGGACGACCTGCTCTACCTCCTGAGCCACTGCTGTTGACATACAATGGAAGTGCTCTTTGAATGCAATGCCAAGCATATGAATGTATTCATATAAAAAAAAATAATAATAATCCATTATAGACCTGTGCAGTGACGTCACCGCCCCTGCTCCAGAAGTGGATTCCCCATTAATTTTTCTCACAGACTTTTCGAAAATGATTCATAAAAAGACAATTACACCGCGAACAAAGCTAGCTTGGCTCGGGACAAATCATGACAACAAACACAATATTATCATATAAATCAAATTTTTTGTGTTTCATTTTTCATCTTAGAAATTATTTGATCCCAAAAGATTGTGTGTGTCATCATGATTTGTCACGACCCGAGCTGGCTTTGTCCGCGGCGTAATTGTCTTTATATGAATCTTTTTCGAAAGGTCTATGAGAAATGAATGGGGAATCCACTTCTGGAACAGGAGCTGTGATGTCACTGTGCAGGTCTATACTGACTAGAATGTGGGCATGGTGATATGTTGCCAATAGATTATTTTATGCCAATACAAAAATAACCTTGCCAATGCTGACAAAAGTGAATTATGTTCACGACTCCTTGCCAATACTACACTAACACTTTCTTTTACCCCCAACACCAATTAGGCTACTGCTTTTACCCACTAAAATGTTTCTGTTTTTCATTCAGAATGTTTTGGGCTAGATTGCATTGACTGTTCTGGGACAATAATCTACACATCGACTAAAGATGAAAAAGCTCATTAGCTAACTCTGGCACATTGATTTGGACACAGAAATGTTGATTAATGTGCACTGTCCCTGGTAATAGAAATCAAATCAAATAAATAGCAATTAACTTGGGCAACCAATTGGAAATTGCATAGAGCTGAGTGAATGATCGATCTTACACAGGAAACAAATGTATTATCTTCTTTTCTTTATCTTTCTTTTTTTTTTACTTTGGGGGTGATCACCTAACAGCAACTATCCACCTTTCAGTTTACCTTGTTTCCTTACTGACAAGTTCGACTTGCAGTGAGTGAAAAAGATCTTGTTAAACAGAGACTCACTCCAGAGGTTCACATAGTGTAACAGAGAGTTCAGCTAAGGTACCTTTCAATATTGGCCCAGCCTTAATTTGTAAAGTTGGGTAAAGATGCTGTCAAAACCAAGTCCTGGGAGTCTCCTTGTATTATTCAGTGTGTATTGGGGGGACAGGTAGATGATCAGGCAAGGGAAAACAGTGAAGGGCAGCATCACTCACATCAAGCCAGTTTTGTAAGCATCATCATCATTCAGTAGCTGGCCCAGGCAAAGACTGCTGACTGGTGCATGGTGTAGAGCCATGTCTTTAATTGTTCAAAATCATTCCTTAAACTCACATGACATTCTAAGAGTTCATTAGAGTGAATGTTGTGTTAATACTATGAAATTTGTGTTTAGCAGCTCCTGCTCCTGCACAGAGCCAGACCACTATTTAGAAAGCATATACAACTATGCCTTTGATAACGGTTGACATGTTTGTCATTTCCGTTCATGTAAATATAAATATATTCTGCTATATGCTTTGACAGTGCACATTAATCAACATTTCTGTGTCCAAATCTATGTGCCAGAGTTAGCTAAAGAGATTTTTCATCTTTAGTCATTGTGTAGATTATTGTCCCAGAACAGTCAATACAAATTGCCCAAAACAATCTGAAAGAAAAAACTAAACAAAACAATGATTACAATGTTAGTGTGTAAAAGCAGTAGCCTAAGGTGTTGGAGAAAAGTGTTAAAATGTGTAGAATTGGCAAGCAGCTCACCAGCAAAATAAAGCTCCTCTCTCTACCAAACCAGCTTGTTCATGTCCACAGCCCCCTGGTGAGACCACCCCTCAGGGCAGCCAAAAGAAAAGTGGTGAAGAACAAGGCTACCGGATGACCTCTCTCACTCCTTTCTGCCTTCTCCCTCTCACTAACCTCTGCTAAAACCTGTTACTACCACACCGAAATCCAACCCTGCATTTCTAACCAAAGGAAGGTCTTTTCCACTTTCCCTCCTTAAAATCACTTCCATATTAAACCTACATCCCTCACTGCCAATGATTTTGTCACCTACTGCACTTTGACAATAAGGTTGATGAAAACAGGAGCTCTCTTTGAAGGTATCAGCCCATAGCACTTGCAGTACCAATCTAGGTATCCTATAGATAGCATATTTAAGTACAACTTAGATAGCAGTTACCCATAAGATGTCCTGCTGTTATGTTCTCAGCTAATGTTTGGAACACATTAACTACTTGTATGCATATGATGCCATTATACCATGTGTCTGCCATGTGTCTGCCAAATATATTCCCATGTTTTACTGATTACTTTGTTTTAGTGCTTAAATTGTAAATTCTGCTTACATTATACATTGTAAAGTGAATTGTGAATTTAACTAATCTGTATGCATTTGCTTTTTTCCATGCTTTATGCAAGTCGTACAACGTAAATTGTAATATTACATTTGATTTACATTAGGAATGCAAAAACTAAGTGCAAGTCTGGATAGGTGGAGCAGGTGCTTTACTCCATGTCAAGGCACTGGACAACTCTGCTTGAAGGTCAGTTTGGGGCACTTAAGAGGAACAGAGCAAAATACATTTTGTAACTGCACTGAATGAGTAGAGAGCACACCAATGCACTCTTATTAGCCAGGCTACATAAAGATTGCGGTCCACTGGTGAGAAACTCACCCCTATTCAAGATGCAGAATTTCATTCAAATACAACATCCAGTCAATACATTCATGTCCGCCCTTCCATTTGTAAGTACAGGGTAAATGTGATGAGGTGGAGGTGAATTCATTACAATATGCAGCATACGGTTTCCCTCACCTGTACCTCCACTCATGCTTGTGTGAGAAAGTAATAGTAGTGCAGGCAGACATTGCTGGACCATATCTTTGGATATATTTGAGAAGAAGATTGTAATGGCATGCTGAATAAATTGGCATTGGGAGATGTGTGGATATATGATATCCACACACGCACACCCACACACTCACGCACACACACACAAAATTAAATCAATCACACAGCTCAGCTGGATATCAGAAAACATTCCAGGGCCCATCGAACCCTTTCATCACTTGAATATTGATCATGTAGCACGCACACGAGAGTAAGATGGCCTATTTTAGAATAAATTTTCTATTTAACAAACTGAGGCACGCTTTAATGGGTTCAGTCAAGGTTCCAAGCAGCCATGGTTTATTTCCACACTGCTTATATCTTCTCAAAACTGCTAAATACATGTACATTGCACAAATGCTTAGTATTGGAGATCAAAAATATTTTCTGGACACGGGATTAAACAGAAACTGTTCCACATTTTGAAAATGCATAAAAGTAGCCTGTTATTGATTCAATTCCTGGACCATAAAAACAAAAAACAATCCTTGTTCAAAGCCATAAAATAAAATGAAATACAGAAATAAATAAACAGTTGACTTGTGTCAGCCATATGGACACAGTTTGTCTCTTTTCCCTAAACACCAATTATCTATACATAGTAAACACAGAGACTGTGAGAGGGTTGTGTTCCAACCCAGTTATTTTGAGCGCTCGAATCAACACACACCCCTGGGGCTGCAGGATGGAGCTGGAGTCTGTGTGACCCTAACGCACCCGATGATCAAGTTGTCTCCTACATGTACTGGATCATGCATAGGGCTGGGACTCGGACCCGGGTCCATTTCAGACCCGGGTCTGACATTGCGGGTCCCGACCCGGTTCCATCATTTTTTTATGAATGGGTCCCTTAACGAGTCCCATCAATCAAAATTTCGCTCCGCTGTGAGCGCATGCATGCACTGAGCTTAGAGCAGCAGGAGCGCTGCAGCAGCAGCAGCAACGGACCAGCAGCAATGGCAATATTTCAATAAGGAGCATACCGTTTTGCCGACACAAACACGAAGTGAGTGTGTGTGTGTGTGTGTGTGTGTGTGTGTGTGTGTGTGTGTGTGTGTGTGTGTGTGTGTGTGCGTTGCGCACCGTAGTGGCCTAGAGCATCAGCGTTCTTTTAAAGTTGCTGCAATGTCACCAGCTTTAAACTCTTAGTCCAAAATGTAAAAGTGTTCTTACTGGAAAGTGGAAGCGATGTCCAATAATCAACCAGTGACTGATTGTCTCTCAACCCCTCCTTATCCATGCGTTTGTCACGTTGTCATGTAAAAAAAAGTGTGGTCCAGTAAATCCTCAATTCCCCAACAAGAGTTACAGTATTCCATGGAAGCCGGTCCAATCAAACACGTGCGATAAAGCACAACATTTTCTATAACTTTAGAGAGGCCAAATGCGCCGACAACATACAGTACAGTAAACAAGACGGTCATCAGGAATAGCCATTTAATATCGGAGTTTGAGTGGTCAGAAACGGGGCGCTCGGACGCTGTTCATGCAGCCTGAATAGGGACAAACTGTCCCCATACTCAATAGAAGTCTATGTAGAGCAGCCGCCATTAGACCTTTCCATGGAAGTGAATGGAGATGTCCTAACTCTGTTTATACTCTACTGGTCTGGGAATTACATGGGGTAATTTTTGCCTTTTTTTATTTAGAAGGCACAATGTTGAGGCATCGCTAAGGCATACATCTTGCATGGCTCTGCTTAGCCCTAAATAAGAGCATGCTGTGTCTGACACAAACTGTAGCAAGAATTATTATTACTAGTACACTAGTTATATTATTATTATTTGAGAATAATGTGTCTGTGAGACATAAACAAAAAATAGTGTACCTTAAGTATACTTGAATGATTTGCCACCAGTAATGCCTGCATGCCTCATAACTATAAAGTACAATTATTTTATTTCTGCCAATAAAGTGGCTTTTTGGTTGTTGTTGTTTTTTTTGTTTGTTTTTTTGTTCTTATATAATACAAGTATAAAGTATGTCAGAAAAAAGGGAAAATATATATATTGGGACCCGTTAAGGGACCCGTCCGGACCCGGACTCGATAAGAGGGACTCGATAAGGACCCGGACTCGATAAAATCCTAACGAGTCCCAACCCTAATCATGCATCTTTGAAACATCTGCCAGTTAATATTTATGTGATTTAAAATCAAGCTTTGGCAGCGGCTTCATTTAGACTAAAATGACATGGCTGGAATTCTCAAACAGCTTTTGTCAGGTATTGTGTAGCCAGGTATGGCGTAAATCTTATTGCCTGCATGGCAGCAAGTCAAGTCTGGGGCTTTGTGGTAGGCCAAAAGTCTATACCACCACACCTGGCCCTGGGCTTACCAAATAATAATTACCCATAATAATTAAATCCAGCCACCAAGAGCTTTAACTCACAATGAACAGTAACATTTTTAACTGGGAGGCCAGGTGATTTCTGGACTTTTTGCATTGCAGATTTTAATTATTATGGGTAAGAATTTGGTAAGCCCAGGCCCAGGTATGATGGTATAGGCTTTTGGCCTACCACAAGGTCCCAGACCAGATTTGCTGCCATGCAGTTCATAAGAGGATTTACACCATACCTAGCTATGCCATACCTATCAAAAGCTATTTGAGAATACCATCCATTGTCGTTGTTTCAGAACATGGTGAAACGTTGTGCCATGGGAACCTGGAAATCAGACAGATCGGTACCCTGATCGTTTCAGAAACCTAAATCCCAACCAGAAAAATGCAGGCAGTGGAAGACTGGCAATGTGGGAGACTCCGTTCTCAAATAAACGCCACTACAGGACTGTATGTGTCCTCCAAGGTGCATGCATGTAATGTTAAAAGGATGATACAACAAGTCCAGAGGGCTATTTCCATTGCGGCTCTATACAGTGTCAAACAAGGTGTGTAAATAATGATGATGTTTCTTTGAACATTACATTTCTACACTACGCAACCGTTGTGGCCGTTGGCATAACAGTCGTGACCGTTGGCATAACAGTCGGGGGTTAGGGATAGGTTTAGGCGTAGGTTTTACTGAGGTTATGTTTAGGGTTAGGGCGGGGGTCGGCAACCCGTGGCTCCGGAGCCACATGCACCTCTAGAACACACCCCTAGTGGCTCCCTGGCTTAAGCATTACATATTGTGGCGATAAATGGAATAAAACATAAACATTTCAGTCACTGACAGCACTGCACACGCAATGCGCTGTCTGACAGACAGTTATGTTGCCAGTTAAAGTAGCGCTGGTTGGCCGTACCACAAAAGCCCAGTCCTTATCAGAGATGAAGCTTTCAATATGAATGGCGGTGCGGGAGAGTGTCAAAGTCATGTTGTGTTATCAGCGGCCAGCGTGGCGAGTAAAGTACACGGTTCATGCGGTTCCATGGAATAATGCACTGGGATATTAAACTGTCTTTAAGCCAATGTGTGTGTGTTTGTGTGATGCACGCACATGCCTTTCTAGCGTATATTTTCTAATTTCCTTTTGGTTTGAGCCATATCCCAAAGTGGAGTTTTCGGGGTTGAATAGCACCATTGCATTTTAACCTTCATTGTCATACTAATATACAGTATATGTATATTGTATTTACTAATCTCAGCCTAGTGACAATACACTATTTCACTACAAAACATGAGCATGTTTTGCCATAATATATATAACTTATCTTTCTTTAATAGCTGTTGCATTTTGTGTATAGAAAGCCTCCAGATGACTTTCCCAACCCTGTGGCTTCTGGTGTCTACAGTAAAGCCGTTTTCAGACACAAGCGTTGACATGAGACTCCTTGCATCATGCATCACCTTCTGCCGTCTTGCGACAGAATGGCACTTTAACTGCTCATATCACACCAAAACGACAATGAGCGCTGAACTGCGACAGCACGTAACTTGAATTGAGGCTGCAGTCAATCATTGCTACAGGCTGCCTGGAGCGGTGGCAGCGTGGTGCATTTGGCCTTCTAATTTAGCACGTTTGGCTGATTAACTTGGAATTTGTTTAATAAGTTGATAAGCTAATAAGAATAGTATTAAGATCGTTATTATCCACAATGAGGGCCAATAAAGAAGGGATGTTAAATGGTCGGTTTGAGTTTGATCAATTTACAACTTACAATTTAGGCATTTAGCAGACGCTCTTGATACAGAGCGACTTACAATGGTGAAAAGTTTACAATTTAATCAGGATTTACAATACATTTTACAATATACAATGAAGCGCTAACCGACATTTTTATTCCTTTGGAGCAAAACGTATGACAGTGCTGTTGACAGTCAAAAAAATTAAACGAACGCTCTTGCTGGCCGTCCTCATGTCTGTAATGTGTAATCCTCTACACGGACCACCGCCGCGCGCGACCAGTAGAACTGTACTGTCACTGCAACAAAGTAAATACCTGCGACGTACTGTACTGTATACTGTAGGGCAGGGGTCAGCAACCTGCGGCTCAGGAGCCGCATGCGGCTCCAGAACACAGCCCTAGTGGCTCAGTGGCTGTACCATTATTATATACACGCACTGGGGTGATCCGCACTAAAATAATATAAACATTCTAGTCACCCAAAACGCGTTGCGCTGTCTTACAGTTGCCAGTTAAAGTAGCATTTGGCCATGTCAAAAAACCCCAGCAGTTATCAGAGGTGGAGCTTTCAATCTGAACCACCCATTTTCAAAGGTTTACTCAGTTTACTATGTCATTAATATACCTAAGAGATGTTGTGTGGACGAGAAATGGAGTTCTGTAAAACTATTTTTTTAGATACATTTCTGAAGAAAGGTTGTGTTTCACCATGTTAATGATTTTTCTTTGAGGACCTTTTTTTCTGAGAGTGTGCAAATGGAACCAAATGGACCCGCCAGGGTCCATTTGGTTCGCATTTGCACACTCTCAGGAAAAAAATAATAAAATGCGGCTCCAGACAGATTTTGAATTTAAATTTGGGGTCAAAAATGGCTCTTTCAACATCTTGGGTTCCCGACCCCTGCTGTAGGGCTATCGTTAGGACTGTTTGTAGCCATGATTGGTCATATGGCTTCACTATAGTATATGAACCTTGCTGGAGCAAAGATATTCTCTATAGAGATGCATGTTACACTCATGTGGATTTCAGTTTGGTAAACTTTAGTTTAACCCTGCCCACTGCTGTGAGGTGGGTGAAGGGAAGGAGGGGCATCATTGGAGCAACATGCAACTGCTATATCTTCTTACAAGTATGTATTACCAGACTTTGCAGTCTGTGTTCAATAACACCTTAAGGATGTTTTTTTTTTCGTCTGGTGGCCAACAATAACAGCAGTATTAAAAATAACAACAATAAAGCTCCTTAGAATTGAATTGACATGCATCAAGCACAATCCTGATGCTTTGGTCCAAAAACAGTTTTAAGCCAACAAGTGAACAACACAGATTCTGTCAAACTGAATCAGCACACGACCAACACCCTCGGAATATGGATGTGTATATTACAGAAAAACTCCTGCTAGACTTATCAAAAACTCCAGTAAACTCCTGACTTGTACCATCACACCTTTATATCACCATATATGAATGTATATGCCTGCTAAATTTGAGGATTACTGGCATTCAGAGCAACGGCTACTCAACAACACTTTGCGAAAATAGTGGTGCTGTGATTTTTTTTTCATCTTGCCCTTTCACTGGCAGTTTGTCCCGACAAGGAAACAGTCAGGTGGTTTGTCATCATCCCACTCCTCAAGCAACTGATTGAGGTTGGTATTTGAAAAGAGGGGAAGGCCTGCACCTGGCAAGGCAATTTATGAACATACTTTGAAATATGGAGATACAAGCTGTCTGCCCGCAACAACAGCAAGGACATGATGATCCACATAATTACGACTAGCTCTAAATCATCAGTGTACATAGTGTATACAGGAGTAGGTACTCAGTGTACCAGTGAAACCTGGGGGGGGTCTGCAGTGAACCCAATAGCATTTCTGAGGCTCTCCTGTGCTGTAAGGTTAATGTTGTGGGTCACTGGGCTGCTACATTGATTCATTAGAGGAAGGCAGTGGTCACTGCCTCCGACCTCTGGCTGAGACTACAGATTCTTGGCTGATATCAGCTACCAATAGCTGATATCAATACCGGCAGATGCTTATTTAGATTTTTGTTTTTATTTCCTCCTTTTGTGACAGGGAAACTAAACATCTTCAATACAAGAAATAAATATCCAGAATGATTCTAGAGCTTGGTAGTCTACTAACATACCAACATCACTACGAAATATGTGCTTAGTAACAACAGATAAACATCGGCTACTGCCATCAGTTAATGCCAGTTTTATTTATTTATATATGTAGCAGGTGGCTACAGCCTCTGCCGTGATGGCCTGGAAAAACCAATATCTGCCCCCGGACCAAGGGGATGTCCTCTTGGTCTAGTGGTTAAGATGTTGGACTTTCACGCGGGAGACCCGGGTTCGAATCCCGGGCGTTACATTGGTGCCGTGACCCGGATCGGGTTTCCCCGTGGAAGCAGGTCAAAAGGGAGGTGAGTGTAGCAGGTGGCTACAGCCTCTGCCGTGATGGCCTGGAAAAACCAATATCTGCCCCCGGACCAAGGGGATGTCCTCTTGGTCTAGTGGTTAAGATGTTGGACTTTCACGCGGGAGACCCGGGTTCGAATCCCGGGCGTTACATATATATAGCAATAGCAGCAAATATTGGCCAAGTCGATATGTGGGCCGATATATCGTGCATCACTGTAAATAACAAAAACTATTGTGGCTAAACTAAATTTGGCCCAATGCCTTGTTCAGTTGACCCATGGTGGTATTTGAACTCACTGAAACAGTTCAAGACGTGCTCTGCCTCGCCTCCGGCCTGGTTCAAGCAGCAGCAGCAGGAATTGTTTGCTTGTTACATTCAAAAAAGCAAATCAAAAAGTAATATACCTGTATGTGTATGCATTTCCTAAATGTCTTATGTTTTCTAACGCCCAAACACACACACACACACACACACACACACACACACACACACACACACACACACACACACACACACACACACACACACACACACACACTTGCTCCAACTTGACTGGCCTGAGCCAGTTTCATGATTTGTTAACAACAAGTTCTGGACCGTCTGCAGAACAAAGCAAGTGTCTGTCTGCAGGGGGGAAACAGCTGCAGCATCAAAGGAAAAGCAACGTTGAGGGGAAAAATGCAAAGAATATATCTATACCGGTATATCCATTTTGATTTTTGGCTAAAACAATGCCTCTATTACCTTTAAGGAATAGCAATGCAGTTTTCCATCTAATGTAGGCCTAAAGTGTGATGAGCATCATGCCCCCCCCCCCCCCCCCCCCCCACACACACACACACACACACACACACACACACAGCATTCGTTCCGTTACAGGAAGAACTGTGTATCAGACAAGAAGCTACTCCAAAATGAAACAGATTAAAATCGTGGCATTATATATCAAGTTGTCTTGGTATAGGCAAATATGAAAAGAAACTAAGGTAGCATGTTAAGCAATAGACTAGTACAGATTACTATCAATAGCAATCCGCATGGAAAACGAAATGCAGCAACGGTTAACAAATCATGAAAAAATAATCAAATAACAACACTGGTATTTTATTTTAGATCAAATTTCCCCCACAAACACTGTGCTTCTATTAGAGTGTATTTGATCGAATTGGCCACAAGAAATTGGCAGAATAATAATGCTGCGCAGCACTGGCAGCACACACAAATAATTATGCTCAAGTCCATCATATAAAATGCAAATGTAGCAACGTTCCAAAACAACAATGTCCAGACCCCATGCTTGGTTTCAAGTCAAAACCACCCACTATGACCACAGCTCTCTTGCATCACCTCAGCACCATGACATCACGGACAGCTCTCTAGGCAAGAGGATGGAAAAAGGAGGGGAAGAAAGAGAGGTGAAAAGCTGGCGACGGCGCGCCGCGCAGTGCGCACCATGAACGAACATTAGACAGCAATCACTAGACCAGGGGTTTTCAACAGTTGGTCCGGGGACCACCAGTGGTCCTTGAGAGGGTTCCAGGTGGTCCCCAGCTAAGTTGTTTATGTTTAACCAGATGTAACTCTCAAGAGTTAAGTTATATTCAACATGTGAATTAGTCCTAATCCACACAACTAGAAGATTAATGGTCATGGACCGAAGCAAAGGAAATCTTTAGTTTTGGGGATCTGCGGCGCTAAAATGTTCTCAAATGGTGGTCCGTGGCTCAAATGCTGAATAAATGGTGGGATGAAAAGGGTTGAAAACCCCCTGACGTAGACTAATTAAATAAAGAGGCTATGCCTCTGCTTACCTTAAAGGCGAACCTTCCTGGACCTTCGCTCGCAAAATCATCCATAAGGTCCTTCAGATCCAGCTTGCATAGTAGTGCGTTGCGTTCTCAATGAATATAGTAGAAGTCCACTGAGGCCGCGGCGACCCTGCCCCATAGTAGGCCGAGGCTACTCCTCAGGCTCAGATAAATTTTGATCAGCTTGAACTTCGAGAACTTCGCGGTCGGCTGGTGCAACTGTGACAGCACCAAGTGTTTTGGAAGTTTGCCTTTTTTTTTTCCTCGCTTCTCTTCGCTTATTTTTCACTAGCGGGTCCGCTTTTGTGTTTGTTTGTAGTTTGTGTCTGTCGCCATTACACCAGCTGTTAACCTCTGACCTGTGACCTGTCTCTTCCGTGAAGGGGGAGGGGCGGGCTCGAGGCCGCCCAATGAACGTAATATAAACATCATAAACATGGCTGCACATGGTTCAGAATTTAAAGCTACAATAGCAACATTTTCTTGAAAACGGACGTTAAAAATGATTAATATGTTGCGACATAAAATAATAATCCTCTGTTAACAATATATTGTTAATATTCTCTCGCTCTGGTTGTTACCCCTCCCTTTTCCAGATAAAGTGTTTTTAGACGTGGCCTCAGGCTTTACGTGTTAAAGGGGAATTCCACCCATTTCAATATTTTACTATGTCGTTGATGTACCTTCAAGGTGTTGTGTGGACATGATAAAAAAAATGTTCTCCCATTCTGTGTTGCCAAGAAATGGAGGTCTGAAGAAAACCCACTAACATGGTGAAACATCTTGATGACATCATCAAGATGTATTTTCACCATGTTAATGGATTTCTTTAGACGCTTCTTTTTTTTCTGAGAGCGTACAAATGGAAAGAAATGAACGTGTTAGGGTTCATTTGAATTTGAAAATGGGTGGAATTCCCTTTTAAGTTGCAGATGTGTTAAATGCTGTTGCTTTCCCAGTCATACCCTCAAGCTCACATACATAACAGAGTTACAATTTGCTGAGCGACTTGCTGAGCGACTCTGGGCTGCACTTTGCTAACCACTGATGAAATAATGGCACTATCTCTATCTATTTGCTGAAGGTGTACAGACAGTACAATAATAAGTGCCATGCTCTGTTTAGCAGCGACCAAAATGACAGACAGTCTCCATGGTACTGACCTACAGGATGGTCTGTCTGTCTGTCTTTGGGCTCCACCCGTTGGTCAATATGCATAACTGCATAATCAAATGTGTTGAGCAATGTTTAAGTCAGATACAGTAGGCCTACAGGTCTGTTCTATATTGTTGTTGTTGGGCACTATTATCAACATATTCTTTTTATTATTATTATTTTCTATTTATTTTTCATAAATCAATGATTATCCTACTACAGCATCAACTAAAAGCATTAAGTAGCAGATCTGCAAGCTCAAGCTTCTTGGGCTGCTCAGTTTTGTATGAATACAAAACCAAAAAGGACAAATGAGATGTTTCTCAAGGATCCAGGTTGTGTTTTATTGTTACTGTACTGTACATCTACAGGCATATAGGAACAAAAGTTATTTTTGTTCAGTTTCTATGGCTACAAATCCAAAAGTTCCCATTATGGTTCTTGCACAGATAGCCTTGCTTGCATATTATATAGGCCTCCCTCCTAACAAGGCCGTGTTACATATTACCCAGACACAACCGGCTGACAGTGGGATAATCTGCAGAGCGCGCTGCATCGCAGGCGATTAGATTGCACGCATCACTCCAAGGGACTTTTTCATTTTCCAAATGACTTCTCCCACCCACACAAATTATGTAGGCGCATGACATCAAGTGTTAAATAAGCTTGGGTCCGAGGCTATCCATCCTATTTTTCAGCTGCATTAAAGTCTGCTCCAGCATAAACATTGCATTTTCGCCCCAATGCAGGTAAACAATATCTCATTTAACTTTGTAATATCTGACTTTAAAGACATGCAGATAGCCTCTCACAAAGAGCAGATAGGCTCTCTCAAGTGCATCCTGGCATGAGAACAGTTGACTCTAAAAAATGCATGAGAAATGTTTGAGTAGGTGGATGCTTGCTTTCCAGGGATGAATGCTTGCAGGCAAGGCATTATATAATGTCCATCTGCCTGTGCTATGCACATAGGATATGATATGATATGAATGGAGAAGAAAGCAGTTAAGGTTTGAAAAGACTTTGGAGATCACCTGGCCTCTAGAACTGCATCCATTAGAAATGTCACTATAATCTCACATTTGATATTTACAAACTGAACTCTCGGAAAGACTGGCAGGCAGCAATCTGTGTGTGTGTGTGTGTGTGTGTGTGTGTGTGGGTTGCATCAGTGTTCCATCAGTGTTTCATAAATGTTTCGTCCAGATCTGTGCATTTATAGGTAAAGATGTGAAAAGCTGCCTCATGGTGGTGCTATAACAGGCTGTTCTACAAAATGTGGAGCAGAGATTAATCATTGGCATCAGGGGATTGTGATGTGTGAAAAAGTTTTCCCTCGGCTGGATTAACGGTGCCCGAGATTAGCTCTACACAGATGGGCGGACAGACTACGGACAGAGTGCAAAACATACTCTTCACCATACATTTTGGCCTGGTGAAGACAGTAATTAATTTTAGACATAGATCTAAGAGCTAATATACATATATTTTGGACACAAGTACTTGCAGAACGAAGAAGAATCACTCTTTTTTTTCTTTTTTTTTTAAGAATAAGAAGAAATAGGACAAAACAAATCACATGTAGTCACATTTATTTTCCTTTTCCTTCACAGAGCCAAATTAATTACTCAAAGCTCAAAACTAGGAAAATTTGAACTCCATGACAGTAAAAAGAAAAAAAAAAAAAACAGGCTTATTGCTGCTTAGTTAGGATTGGTGGACGTTGGCTCCGGGTTCTTCGCTGTCTATGCCTCCCTTTGATCCGGACACAAGTCTAAAAATAAAACATACATTTACGTTGCAGAATTAAATAATAATAAATAACAGTGAAACAAAAAGCTGCATTATGTTGCAACTAGACATTTACAATAGCCAAATAATGTGTATCAAATGCACTGATATTAAATAAATAGTGAAGTGACATTGTGTGGTCAAAATATATCCTGAGAAAAAATGTGCTTCCGGGCATCTATTAAAAGTCGAGCCACATACAGAGAAGTGCATATTGAGGCTGACCTGAGACCCCTCCAATGTGATATTCAGGATGCATATTCAGACACTGGGCCTGTTGTTTAAACTTCTCCACCTGAGAGGCATCGAGCTGTCCTGTTCGTGCTGTAAGAAAGGAGGAGGAAGTGAGAGAGATTTAGGTGGCATCCCTTGGTCTCTCCATCATAAACCTAATCATTGCATTTTGGCAGTCAGTCTGTCTGACAGTCAGCCCCTGTGAATCGTGACACGGTCCATTCATATGGCCACCAGCAACTGTATATGCAACCTCAAAAATTTCGATCTCCTTATTATGGAGCTGGCCTATTCTGACATTCCACATGTTGATCCTTCCCCAGCCGACCTTCATCTTCAGAGGTGACTGTAAAATTGATTTTAGAAGAACCACCTTTAGTAAAAACGTACTCTCCATAAATGGCTGTCAATACTGGAACCTACTTCCTGCCTCAATCAGAGAGATCCCCACTCTCGGTGCTTTTAAAAGACAGCTGAAGTTGTGGCTAAAGAGCTCACAAACATGTAGTCACATTTAAGTGCTGATTTTTTTTTTGTCGTTCTTTTTTCCAATGTATTCTATTTAACACGGTCTATAACACGGTTTTACAACATTATGTGTATTCTGTACGTCTTGGTTCTTGAGACAACAGATGAAAACTAAGTTTATTCTGTAAGTTTTGGTTCACGAGGACAACAGATGAAAACTAGCCGTAGCTAACTCTGACCGGTTTTACACTGGGACGTCTGTACATTTTAATGCATGTGTCGGTCTCCTGTGTTCATCAAACTGGTGCTGTCCTGTCGAAATAAATAAATAAATGAAATGAAAAAAATGAAATCTTCGATGTCTCCCTTTTGATGTGTCCATTCAAACTCTAGGCGGGCCCCAAAGTCATTAGTGCAATGCTGCCCTGACATCACTAATGACTAAAATAAGTTCATACATATGGGCAATAGGGTATTCCCAGACTTGGGACCAGACCTCCCTTGTTTTAGCTCCTTGCTAAAGGGTGTTTTACTGGTGTGTATCACTTTTTATTACTCTTGGGGAACAAGTAGCGCCCCTCGCTCTCTCCATCATATATATACTGGTCCAAAATCCTACTCATACAGAGGTGTGCCTCACTCACTCCAGAGGAACATGTAGCGTTTCTTGGGCGTTCCATCAGGCAGCACGCTAGTGGACACTGACAGCATGCAGTCAGCACACGTCTCGTAGTACTTCGACTCGTGCACAGATGTCTCTCCATTGATGATAACTGTGGGCACACCAACATAAATAAACTGGATAACAGACATTCGCACACACGCACGCGTGTGCGTGAAATACTGTCGGGCTCCATTTTTCTTACGCGCTAAACTCCTTATCCCAGACCCCTTATCCCTTTTTTTTTTTTTTTTTTTTTTTTTTACTATTTTTATAGTCTTTTTGGAATATTTCAACATGCCAATCTATTGACATATTGTGAGCTTGCAGCCTGGCCATTTTAACTATTGAAAAATGTTTTTTAATAGTTTAAAAAGACAAAGAAGTTCAGGGATAACGGGTTTAGTGGTGATGAAAATCTAGGCCTTTGTGTACAGTATATTTCAGTATAGGTATATTATAGTGTTGTATAGACAGTACATCATGACTGGTGGTTTATAGAGCAGTGGTTTTCAGCCTTTTTATTATTTATTTATTCAGCATTTGAGCCACGAACCATCATTTGACTTTTGGTTTTGTCTAAAATTCTCGCAAACATTGTGTAGACTAATTGTGAAACCAACTTAGCTGGGGGACCAACTGGGACCCTCTCAAGGACCACTGGTGGTCCCCGGACCACTGCAAAACCACTGTACTGGAGTATTACAGTATAATAGTCAATTATAGTATTGTACTGTATTTAGACATACACGTGGAGTGAGTGTAGCTTTCACAGAAACTTCCTTGGGCCACACCCTGCACACACTGCTCCTCCTTGTTCTCCTCCTTCCTACAAGTAACAGATGTAAATGATTATTAAATTATACAATACGGTCACAGTTGAGATTTCCAAGTTTGTGCACCTACTGTACTATTGTTTGTGTTAAAAAAATTCTTGTTAAATGTGAAGCATGAACACGTGTATACATGTGCTTCTGTGTGTGCATGCAATGCATTGGTGTGTGCACGTGTGAGTGTGTGTGTGTGTGTGTGTGTGTGTGTGCACACGTGTGTGCTTGTGTCTCACAGTCGGTCAGCGTAATGTATGGCCAGAACTCTGCCAGCAGATTGAACCATGTCGATCCAGGAACTCTTCAGAATGGAGAACTCATTGGTCAGTCCGGGTTGGTCCGACGCCGCTACATTCAGCACCCATTTACCGAAGATCTGCACACGCACACACGCAAGCACACGCAAGCACACACACACACACACACACACACACACACACACACACACACACACACACACACACACACACACACACACACACACACACACACACACACACACACACACACACACACACACACACACACACACACACACACACACACACACACACACACAGCTGTTCAATTTAACTGCACATTTTAAAAAGGAATAGTTGGGTTGCTCAGAGGTAACTATTCAAAAATGTTTTTGAATATTGTCTATGCCAGTGGTTTTCAACCTTTTTCATACCAGGGCCCACTATTTGAGCCACTGACCACCATTTGATGACATTTTATCTAGAATTCCAGGCTGAATTTCGGAAATATAACAGGCAAACCTAGATCTCTAGTTGTATAGACTTGGGCTAATTAAGATAATGAATATTTTAACTCTTTTGAGAGTGTGAAAATGAAACCAAATGGACCCGCAAGGATCCGTTTGGTTTAATTTTTACACTTTCAAAGATTTACATCTGGTTAAGCAACTTCATCATTTATCTGGGCACCTCCTCAAACTGTCTCAAGGAACACTGGTGGTCCCCGGACCACTGGTTGAAATCCACTGGTCTATGCTGCTGCTCAGTAACCACAACTCAATGAACCATACACACACATGTGCACACACACTCACCCACACATAGAGAACACAGCCCCTCGCCAACTGTGTGGCTGAGCAGCAATGTCTTTTTCTGGCTTTAGTCTACGAGAATATCATAACTTTAGTCTTTTAGGCTTGACTTTAGTCCAGCCTAAAATGTACTTTTGCAAGCTGGCCTTGATGCTTTTGTTATGCCTTATTCTACAGAAGGTTGTTCTGAGAAAACAAATCTGAGTGGTTGAAACAGGTCAGAGGTCACCTGAAGTTGCTTAAATCACCCCGCAGTCATGCCTAATCAATACAAAGATTTCAGCTTGTGTTTTTCTCTCAGAGCACAGCAGACTTGGTGATTATCTTACGTTGTAGTTAAAGGGTAATTGTTGTAGAATTGCAATGTTACACTCAAGGGTAGTTCTTTAACGTCATTTCATCCACTTCTGCCATACCTTCGGAACTTGCCCTTCTGCGGGCAAGTTACTACAGCACCGCAGATGTGAATGAAGCACCCCCTTTTATAGCCATGCTGTGACACCTTTGTGACTGTGAGCTGGTACAGTTTGCGCCATTTTTTTTAGTATTTTATTTTATTTTATTTTAGTTTACGAAATTGTCTTCCACTTGAAACTTGTAACAAAACAGACCAGTATATTTATAACGTTTGAGTAGCACACTTTTTCTACCACTGGAAATGAACACCGGTGTGCATGTATGCTGTGTTTTGCAGTGTGTGTGTGTCCATCATTATCAGTACTCAGTACTCACAGGACTGTTGGGGTCCAACGTCAGGGGTTTCAGCAGATCCTTGCAGTGGTCCTGGGACTGGGTGGCACCCAGGGTGGTGTGGAGGGCAAGCAGGGTAGCAAATGCAATCAGCCGCATAGAAGTCATGGTCTCTCAATACACACACAGCTGGATAGACAAACGGGTAGTAGTGGCAATATAAGGTCACAGATACAAGTTAGTAGACACGCTGCCACCCCTGTCAGAACACCTATACACTAAGCAACTCTGCGCCACTAACGAAAAAGCTTTGAGAAGAGGAGAGATTGTATAACTGTGGGCCGGCCCCACAAACACCCCGGCCCCTTCCCAGGACGATTGCGCAACAATGGAGCTCTTGTTCAGCCAGCCAGCATAATTGATGCTCCTTTTTTACATAACGGCACAAAAACGTTGGAGAAAACAGTGTCCTATTACACCCTCCTGTGTCGTACCTTCTCATTGGTGCTTTTATTCTCATTGTCTTTCTATTTTCTATTGGTTCATCCTCTGGGTGTTGCCCCTCCCCTGTAGCAAGCAAACAAGTGTGTAAAGAAGCACTAGTATGTTGACAAAAAAAAGAAAAAGAAAAGAACTTTCAATGAAGAATGTGCATGAATTTTCAATAGCAATGTGTGTGCACATGTGCATGCATGTGCACGCACACACACACACACACACACGCGCACGCACGCACGCACGCACGCACGCACGCACGCACGCAGAAATACCCCCTTCCCAGGAACATTGTAGCTCTTGTTCAGCCAACCAGCATAATTTACAGGTATGCTCCTCTTTTACATAGTGAAAAGCTCAGATAGTTTATATTAAGATCTTTCTAAAAGTAATTCATTTGAGGATGAGGACCCCCTTGAAAACCAGATGCTAAAGGCATTTATCCTCCAATTATATTTATAAATAAAAACAAAATAATGAAGGCATTACAACGTCAAACGTAGATAAGCCTTATGTGCCTTGTCTAGTCTGGTCTAGTCTGGTCTGGTCTGGTCTGATGGACCCACACAAGCACACGAACGCAACGCGTCACCGTTCAATTTCTTTTCATTTTTACATTGTTATGTCATGAGCTTGATCAATTATTAGGTAACTATTATACAATGTTTTTGAAAAGTCATAAGGATTAATTCACTGATGAAAATATGGTATACTATGCCGCTGAGCAGTGCACCACAACTCAATGAACCATATACGCACGCCATGCACATCCACACATACCAAGCACGCCATACACATCCACATGCCAAATGTGTGCACACACACACGTCTACAGTGCACACATGCTTGCATGTTGTAACGGTTTGACATACACATGCATGCGCACGCACGCACGCACGCACGCACGCACGCACGCACGCACGCACGCACGCGCACACACACACACACACACACACACACACACACACACACACACACACACACACACACAGAACATAGCCCCTCTTCCAGGAGGATTGCGCAACTCTGTCACCCAGCAAGGTTTTAGTCTGATTTTAGTTTACGGAAATGCCATGACACAGTTTCTTGGCATATCCTATTGCTGAAATAACTAGAATCGAGTAAACGGTTATGTCCAGACAAAGTAAAAGCAATCTCATGATCACCATTCACCCATAGTGATTGGCTCAGATAGTTTGGGATTGAAGGAGTTTTTGGAGAGTTAACACTTCCAAATATGCTATTCTGACTAACTGACTACTTCAACAGCCACCTGCAGAATTATGTCACAAGCAGCCTACATACTGATTGCAGAGATAGATCTTCAACTATTTGGATGTTCAAGCAGAGTCTAATTGTAGCCTATTTCCAAAACAGATTCCATGAGTCAGTCTTAGAATCTGACTACAGGTCAGTAGGCTTCGGCTTACCACAGCCAAATTGAGCAATACATTGCAGGGCTATTGTGAGTTCATGTAGATTGCTCTGACAGACCACCTGGAGCTTGGGTGATTGACAGTGACACAAGCACACACAGAACCTTTCAAGGAGTAAACTAAGACACACCCATTGTATGTTTGAGAATATATGTATAGATGGGGTTTAAGAGAAAGACCATGCAGTAAGGAGCATAGAGCATCCAGTAATGAGTAATGAGCATTGAGTGTTGAGAAGACTACTACTGGAAGTGAAGGTTACCTGGGGAGGCTCCTGCCTCCATCTGCTGTACTAGAAATCGTGAATGCTGATATTTGTAATGTACTGACTGAAGTGAATCAATAAAAAGGAACGAAGGATTTAAAGCCTGCAAGGACCCTCAACTCATTTCATTAAGGTGACTACATGAAGGAATTAGGGAAATGTCCACAGAACCCTGAGATGAGAGGAAGTACACCACAGGATACAGTAAATCATTTGAGGATGAGGATCCCCTTGAAAATGCAAATTCTGCATCTAAAGGGGTTTATCCTCTCATTACATTTCTACGTTGTAAATAAGAATTGAAGCAGCAGCATTATTCCGCTCTTACTCGATTAAATCTGAATGGTTTTGTGAAAAGTATACTAATGTTGGTTTCCATACATAATCAGAAACAGAGTAGAAGAATGTGTTCTAATAATGCGTGGCTAATTTTGGTGAAAGGATTTGGGAAATACTGCCAGAAGAATTAGAGGCCTACCCTACCCAGCCATGGAGGACCACGGTCAACTCTATGTTGCTTATGGTTGTTGTACTGAGGAAAGAGTATTTTGTAATATTTAAAATAGCCTATACTTGTGAGGGTTAGGGGTGTTTAGTTTATGTTTTATTTGTGGGTTATGTATTTATTGTGTATAGTGAAGCATTCTCATTAGACGTTTGCAATTTATGCATTATGTGTGGGTTTTGTATTGTGTTTAGTTATGTATTAAATGCATGTATTTGCATGTTTTAGAAACACTATTGGAAAGGTGCAGAACAGCTAGGTCACCTGGGTATAAAAGGGTGCTGCCGGTATCATGTTAGCGAAGACATGACTATGTAGAGCAGTAGGTGTTCTCTGTTCAATAAATAGGGCTAATAGTGTCTTGATTGGTCAGATGAGTGTAAATACGGAGAACGAAGAAATAGGCTTGTCTTCAAAACCAAATTTACTTCAGTACTAAACAGCATGGCTCCTTTGAGAACCATCAGGGTCAGAAGTCAACACCCGCTCGGAGCATGGATGGATTCGGACATACTGACTGCAATAAAAGCTAGAGACAAACATTGAATTTCTAAAATGCAAGTCAAAGCTTACCCTGCGCTTCAACAGTAATCTCCAAGCGCCTAAAACAAAAAACAAAAAAACAAGCTATGAAACACAGGCCCGGACCTGTTGTGCATCGTTTAGTTGTTTAGTTCAGCTCCTCGAGCTTTGTGCCTTCACTTGGAGGGTCAACTGCATTCCTTCTGTGGTTTTCCTTATAGTGCAACAGCAGCTAACTATACTGTGTGTGTGTGTGTGTGTTAGCCTGATTGTCAGACTCTGAGCCATGGCTCAAGAGTCTGACATTGGCCCCATTGTAACCGATTTACGAGGAGGCGGGCCCTTGATTTTCCCTCAACCAATCACTGGAGATCAGCGAGTCTGTCTTCCTGTGACGTTGTTTGCAGTCGACAACAACAGTTAACTAGCAGTTAACTAGCAGTTAACTGACTAGCAGTGCAGTTGGCGTCGGACATTTGCACTATTTATAACTAAATGCAGTATTAAAGAATGAAACTCTAGTTACAATGAAACTCTAGTTACAATGAAACTCTAGTTACAATGAAACTCTAGTTACAATTAAACTGAATGGATGTGTGCTGTTTTTATGGGCAACTGTTCCGTTTTGGCAGTTAGATGATCCTCGGTGTTGATTGGCTATTTTTTTTAGACCCGCCTCCAACTCCAGCTCATTGGCCGAGCCGTTTTTCCGGACGAGATAAATCGAAACTCTTCATCACAACACCAGACCACAGAACCCAGCAGAGTGGGCGGGGCCCAATGGAGTAGATGGGGTCTGTGGGCTGAACCCAGGCTATGTGTGTGTGTGTGTGTGTGTGTGTGTGTGTGTGTGTGTGTGTGTGTGTGTGTGTGTGTGTGTATGTGTGTGTGTGTGTGTGTGTGTGTGTGTGTGCGTGCGCGCGTGTGTGTGTGCGTGCGTGCACACACGCTTCTGACATGCGTTGCTAATGCTGCTAAGCCAACATCAAAACCTAGACAGGGTGGGAGTGGCGTGAACATAATAGTAGCCTAACATAGAACATAGAAAGTCCAGACAGAAAGGCCCTATATCGCTAACGCCACCTCGGGTATGGGCTCTGATGCAGATGGAGAGGAGAAAACATGCCAGCACTGCCTGCCACTGTGCCACTGTGCTTTACGGTGTCCTCCACAGCTAACAACTGCTGTATTGATCAATCAAATGTTTTACTTGAGTAAAAGTGTCAATAATGCAAAGTGGAAATACTAATTAAAAGTCTGGAATTCAAAATGTGCATAAAATATTGGCAGAAGTACTGCATTGCATTGTGATGCATTGTGAGGCTGTAGATCCGGTATGTTTTGCAGTTATAAATAATAACCTAAACTTAATTTTTCAAATAATTGTACTAAATAGTAGAGCCCGACCGATGCCATATTTTTGTGGCCGATGCCGATACCGATTTTTGGAAAAAACTGCACCGATGTTACCGATGTTTGGGACCGATGTATAATAATTAATTAAAATAATTAAAAATACATTTGAAAAACTTCTAAACGTCAAATTTATTCTCTCTTTCAAGTAAACAATAGAATACGACATGGACATCATTTACTTTTGTGAAATAACTCCATTTGCTGTGTTTCTTTTTCTGTTCCAGGCAAACATTGGCCGATATATCGGCCAATGTTACCGATATATGGGCAGATTTTACCGATATAATGGCCGATGTATCGACCGATATATCGGTACGAATATCACTGATCGGTCGGGCTCTACTAAATAGCATTTACATCATCCGCCAACTAAAACTAAACCACAACTACATGCCGAGCTGATTTTAGAATCCACAAAAAAGCAGGTAAGTTGCAAAACTCACAAAGATTATATTTAGATTCCTTTACAGTATGTCTGTCACATTGAGACTTTCGGCTGTTCATCATCAGACAGGGTTAAGACGAAGTCAGCCCCAAACTCTCATTATTATTTACTATAATCTCATTATTCCAGTCTGTTCAGTGTTCGGATGACCTCTTACTGACATTGGGATGATCAACACAGATCTGTATTAATTTCAATGTCAAATATGCAAATAAAACCAATGTCAAATGTACTGTATGCTATACTGTATGCTCCCCAGTGGCAGCTGCAGAGCATGATAATCAACACAACACAACACTTGCAAATTAATGGTACATACAACGTACATTATGAGAATTCTGTAGATGTGCACCAACGTTTTAGTGCATATCAAGTTAATACTGTATATCTCAGGGTTGTTGCAGGCTCAAATTGTGTTCCTTCGCGTCATTCATTTAGGAAAACAATGTTACAATATGGAGTTGGGAGGTTTCTGTACGATAGCAACATTATACTGCACAATATTAGAAAAGCATGCGATCTTCAATAATCTTATTGGATTCCTTGATATATATGACTCATAACAACTACAACAGTATGTCTAATTAAACATCTAGGCCTAATTAATTAGCAATTGCAATTACATACAATAATAATATTAAGCCAGCTTCCATTCAGGTTGGAAAATGAAATTGTCCTTGTGTATTTGGAGAGTAGTTTCATGGGGGGCTACTCTTGAAGAACTCAGTATGAACAGAAAGCCTTCAGTTGAGAGGGGCGGCCGGGGAGGAGCAGCTGTGCTCAACTTGATTTAGGCCTATACTTCGATCTCCACCCCACGGTGGTTCTTTCGGCAAATAGACAATCCCATTGATTGACCGGCATGGACCATATACCTAGCAGCCTTGTATGAACTGCTGCCAAGTGGCTGCCAAGTAGCGATAGGACGCCGCTGCGCCGCACTACAGTCCGCACAGTAGTCGGGGGAAATCTAGAAGTTGGATTGCCTCAGCCGTGTTTGTCTTGTTCTTTAAGTTTCACAGTGTGTTGTTCTGCAGCAGCAGAGGCCTGGGAACCGCAGTGGTACTGCTACAGCAACTCCAATCAAACAGCTAGTCACGACACAAATTCCTCTGTCTATGCCCTAGTGGATCATCAATCATCCATGCTTCATTATATGGTACGTTGCTGCTGGACAGAACCCCAAAACTGTTTCTTTTCAGTAAAAAAAAACAAACAGCCGATCTAATGTATTTTTTTTAATATGTCTATTTCATGATATTGTTCATTCATGGCTTTTAATGGTATTGTTCATGATAATAAACAATAAACTGGTGCTGGGCCTTTAAATCCCTATCCAACCCACTTACAGATCTATGCATTTTAGCGGCAATGCTAAAACATAACTGAGGATTCCAGTTATGTTAACTAATTTGTGATGTTCTCTGTTTATTTCTTACGTTTGCTGCTGCAGTTTCAGCATGTGCTGGAGAGGAGTTAGGGATCTGGAGGCCGGTCTCGAGACAAACTACGACCCCCCCCCCCCCCTGTTGATAATTAAGTAAACAACAACCCTCATCCTTTCGTTCAGTTGTCCCCCCTTTACCTCCCAATGGCACAGAGTGAGCGATAGAGGCAGGGTGAGACAGACGGTCAGTGTGTGAGTGGGCTGTGTGTGTGTAGGGGGTAAAATATATACATTTTACCGTGTGCATCATGTATAATGACAATCGGATCCCCAAGGTCTCATAATGGCTGTTATCTTTTCTCTCGGAATTAAAACTCATGTAAATAAATCCTCGTGTTGCATGCTAGTCTAGGTTTGAATTGACCTACGAGCAGGATGCGGCTATTACTTCTGGTTCAATATTATTATTATCATTATTTACTTATTATTTATTAGTTTCACCTCTGCCAGCCTAGACCCCATGCCTCTTACAGAGTGGATTAACTTGTTTTAATCCAGCCCTCAGTGCACTTTCCTGAGTATTGACATGGGGTGTGACCCTTCTTCTTACCTCCACAGGCTGCTGGAAGGATTGTAGGAGCACTGGCTTTGATGTACAGACCATAAGACTGTAGCAAAGCCTCTCAGGATTATTATGATGTCAAGACCTTTTTGCTTATTCACCAGCTTGTATGAAGCAACAGTAATGCAAGAAAATACTCAAAAGACAGATAAAGAAAATATTATATTGCTTATTATTATTTTGTTAAAAATGTAACACAGTGCTGGTTCTTTTTAAGAGATGTTTACAGAACCGTTCTATCCCAAAGGGCTTTGCTCATTCATTGTTATCAGTTCACTTAGCACGATACATTTACTATAGTGCAATAATCAGGTATTATATGGGCTATGGTCCTTTTATTGGTTTTCATTGATTTTAGTTTAATCGAATAGTCTTTTAATACTGTATATACAGTGTAGTTTTAGGCACATTTTAATCATCTGAAATGTTTTAATTTAGTTTTACTTTACAAAGCATCAAAAATGTTAATCGACTAAATCTACAGTTGATTGATGGGGCTAGTTGACTAAATTTTATCGGGCCTTGATATCACAATGGCTGATTTTACACTGTTGTGTTTGTTGTGAGCTTATTTTTGTACCATAGCATGCAACCAAACTTGAAATTACTTCTCTCTTATCTTGTCCAAATTTTGGTTGATGGAATCAACACTAGTAGTTAATTACCATGTCCACATATTAAAGAGTTTCTTGCAAATATTGGTAGTTGCATGCATATGTTTTTCATTGTTATTTTTGTTGTGGGGGGAGTGTAGTTGCTTATTTGGGATTTGGTAGTGTAGTTGCTTAGTTGGGTTATTCCTTGGTGGTCCCTTGGCATGGTCCCTTCTTCTGTGATCGAGTTTTGTAATCCTTTGTTTCTCTTGCTAAATCTGGCAGCACAGAGGGATAAAGATCTTCCTGTTTAGCCTA
Source organism: Benthosema pterotum (assembly GCA_039105355.1). Taxonomy (NCBI): domain Eukaryota; kingdom Metazoa; phylum Chordata; class Actinopteri; order Myctophiformes; family Myctophidae; genus Benthosema; species Benthosema pterotum. The sequence continues at coordinate 25,138,176 of CM076977.1, forward strand.
CATGGCAAGCCAAGCATTCACAAATAAATAAATAAATAAATGATCCATAATTGCTAGCAAAGAAGACGCTGATGTTGATGATGGCGGCGCAGGCTCACTCTCGCAACGTGTATAAACTCTCCTGATATCCATTTATCCACGTCTTGGCCCAAGGCTAGGGAGCAACTTTGTTCATTCGGCTCTTGTTTTGGGGGTGCGTGAACATTGTGCCAATGTACGTTTCTCCATTGACATAATCAGTGTGAGTGGTGCCGAGACACTGACATTTGCCGTAATGGGTGTCTGTCTGATAATCCTCGCACAATTGCTTTGCCGCTTCTGTGCCGTAGGGGTGGCCATGAGGGACACAATGTGGTTGTGTGGAAAATCTGCTGCTTACTGCCTGACTTACTGGTGACCGTGAAAATGATAGTACTTTTATTACCCTGTGGAAAATGGGAGAGGAGTCTGCACTGTCACGGTGTGCTTGGAAGAGGAGGTCTGAGGAGTATAAGCAGCAAGAGATCCACCAAGTGGCGATAAAGAAAATTACACCCCATCCCATACCCAGCAACTATACCCAGCACCCTAAAACACGCACACACGCACGCACGCATGTGCACACACACACACACACACACACACACACACACACACACACACACACACACACACACACACACACACACACACACACACACACACACACACACACACACACACATCTCACCTTAAAAATATACTTTAGGTTGTTTTAGACATGTTCTAATTAACAAAAAAGATAATCATTCAACGATCATTCAAAAAATACAGGTGATTAGCTGTTGAATAGGCTGCTATTCAAATGGAAGACAAATGACATTAAAATGAATTAAAGGAACTCATGGTCTTTCTGCTCAACTTTGAATAGCCATAAGTGTCAGTCTAAATGCTTGCTGAACTCAAATAAGTACTTTTAAAATAAATATTCCAGTCATACTGTGTATTTTGGAGTCAGGGAGAGAGATTGCTCACTCCTCATTAGTTTAATTACACTTAATACTAGAAAATCTATGGTTAAGTGGGAAAACACCCACAAGGCTTAGTTCACATATCAATGGGATGATGGTTAAATCAAACAGCATTCAGTGATCGGTTGGGCACTCAAACCTTACTGACCATTAATTAAATAATCAATTTGATTATGATTAATTGTTGCAGCCTTACTGATGATGACATCACTTCCTGTCACTTTCCCTGAAACTTCTGTGTGAAGTCCAAAAAAATTATAGTATTATGCGTCCATTTGGTTTAATTTGTAAATGCTGAGTTTAATACCTGACTGGTCCATTTTCATTTATGCTCTGTAGCATTGTAATTGTTCTACATTGTGTTATTTTAGTAGAAATTAAACTGCAATTTGCATAATAAATGTCCTTAAATTTGGATCATACTGTACTGAACACTGTGCTCAGTTACTTACAGCTATTCATCAGACTGCAGTCTGAGACATGATTATTAATTCATCGCATCTGTTGAGCTATACAGAATGCACCGGCAACGGGTGACAGAGTGCATATACAGTATGCCTGGTATCGCAGTCAGGTTCTGTGTGAGGCGGTGTAGACGTATGGACGAGAACTGAGGTGATACAGCTATGATCCTACCTGAAGTGAGGGGGGAACGACGTATGCTATATTCCCTCTGTGGGGATTTGGAACACGGATACATTCACTTCACAAGTCTGTCTTCCAGCCCTGGGCTATACCGCTGCTGCACTCCAGGCAACAAGACACCTGCAACCCTGACGGAGAGACGTGTGGTGTAGTGTACGTACTGTATGTACCTGCAGTGGTTTGATCGGACCAGTTGTTGCAACATTGTTTTCCCACTCAACAATAAACAAAGCAAAATACAGTAATACGTACTAGTGCTTCTCACAGCCCCCTAATGTATCTGCGGCCCGTCGTGGTCACATACGAATAAAAACATAATGGATATTTTCATTGTTTTGAAGAGGATTGCAGGTATTTTGTTCGATTTTAACTACACACTTGTTTATTCAACTGTGATAACTATGTCCAAAGCCTTGTGGAACAAACTTTCCAGACAAATGACCAATCTGTGTCCTATGTCTGATTGCTGTTTGCTCCAATTAATTTTCAAAGCGAAGTTCATATGGTTTAATCAGACACGTTTGTTTGATGGGGGAGGGGCAGAACACCACCAGCCATCAGCAAACAGTAACACAAATGTTTCCTCAAACTTTGTGACTCAATTGGAAATGTATTGTGTTGCCCTAAAAAATGACCAACATCCATGCGTTTCTGGATAAGATACTTCTGCCGCAGTCTGAAAACACACCTTTTCAGACTCGATGGCACTTACAGTACATGTCAGCCCATTGCACTTGCATATCAACCTAGGTATTTTAGATAGCATATCAGGTATTTTAGATAGCATTACAATGTTTGCTAAAACTTAGTTGGAATTTTTTGCTTCAATTGTAAATTGAATGTAATATGTAAATTCAACTAAAATGTACATATATAATGTATTGCAAAGTTTTGTCACTCTGGATTAAGAGTGTCTGTTAAATGCCTAAAATTGTGCCATGTGAGACACCATAAATGATCTAAAGTGAGCAGGTTTCTGTGGAAAATGTTACAACTTTGATTGAGCAGAATCAAGTCATTTGACCTATTAGGCAGAGAATAGAAAATAATCGTGATTGCCACTCCAAGTGGCTGCTGGCCAATCAAAGCCTGTCCTCGCATAAGTGCACTGGCCAGTGGCCAATCACAGTGGGGCCTTGGCCAATCACAGTGGGGCCATGCCTAATGGCTTTTTGACTGTTGGTATACAGTATACAGTATATATACAGTATATGTACTGTATACCTGTCAATAGGACATCACATTGTTGAGCTGTTGTAGTGTCATCATGATTTTAAGTGATGTAAAAGTTATAGTGTCATCATGAATAGTGTGATGTCAAGTGTAATTTGATATTTAATGGGCAGATCACAGCATCAGATCCGTCAGTCTGTAACCTTTAGTGTGTCTTCAAGCAACAGCATTACTTAAGTTAAGACCAAGTAAAAGTTAACAATGTCGGAGTTAGGGCTGAAGGCAGAGCTTGAGTTTCTGGAGTCTATTTTTGACCCGAACCATGAGCGCCTCAGGATTATTGACCAGAAGCCTGATGAACTGACCTGCCGGTTCAATGCAACCGGAGAGAAGTGGTTGACCATCAACTGCAACATAACCAAATCCTACCCCTCCGTGCCTCCGATATGGTGTGTGGACTCTGATGACCCAAGCCTGGCAAAGGTGTTGGAGTGCCTGGAAGATGTGAGTAGCAGCAAAAACCTCCTTTTGCAGCAGCTGAAGAAGCTTGTCTGTGACCTTTGTCAGCTGTATAACCTTCCCCAGCACCCTGATCTGAAGAGGTTGGACCAGCCCCTACCTGCAGGGCAAGAATCAGGACATGCCACATCTGAGGACGAGGAGAAAGAGGACGACGAGGAAGAGGAGGACGATGAGGACGACGTTGAAGAGGAGGAGGACGACGTTGAAGAGGAGGATGATGACCTGGACTTTGAGGATGAGGTCAAAGAGGAGGTCGATCCAGTGGAAAAGCAGAACCTGGCCATCCTGGACAAGATTCGTCAGAACCAGAGACAGGACCACATGAACAGCGTCGCTGTGACCGGTTCATTGCAGGCTTCTGACCGACTGATGAAGGAGCTAAGAGAGATTTACAAGTCCAAGAGTTACAAGGGGGGCAATTATACTGTGGAGCTTGTCAATGACAATCTGTACGAATGGCAAGTCAAGGTGGGGCGTAAAGCTGTGGATCCAGACAGCCCTTTATACAAGGATCTGCAGCAGCTTGAGAAGAAACAGGGAATGGATGGCATTCTGCTCAACATGACATTCAAGGATAACTTTCCCTTTGAGCCGCCATTCATACGGGTGGTTGCACCCGTGATTCATAGAGGACACGTACTCGAAGGAGGCGCTGTGTGCATGGAGCTCCTCACAAAGCAGGGCTGGAGCAGTGCCTATTCCATAGAGTCTGTTATCATGCAGATCGGTGCCACTTTGGTCAAAGGAGATGGCAGAGTGAACTTCGAGGCCAGGAATACATACAGCCTTTCCAGTGCAAGGCAGGCTTACATATCCAAGGTCCTGATACACGAGAAGATCGGCTGGCACACACCACCTAACCGTGACGGCTAGGAGAGGACAATCCAGCACTCCAACACACTGCATTCACAAGCCATGGGACCAGCACCTCTTCAGCATTGACTCACAGAATGCGTAGCCATCTTTAAGAAGCCTGCACGTGTCAATGCGCGTCTTTCAGCTAAACTCAATGACTAATCATCACCCCACTCCTTTTTTTTTCTCCTCCAATTCGCATTTTATACTTTAGGCTGAAAACATTGTCCAAATTTGTAGGCTGGAGGCATGATCCAGATGAGAGTCACACTAGTCGGTTAGTCCAAAGTGGATATGTTTTGGGGTAATAGTTGAATGCGTGTGTGTGCAGTCACTATCCCCCTCTAATTACAGTGAGCTCTTGCTGTGAAATATAAATGATACAGTATTTTATGGCAATGACTTTTTTTCCCACCCCATTAAATTTTCTTTGAATGATGAGGTTCAAGACCAAAGTCATGCTTGGTCTTCAAGTCACTACTTTTCGACTATACTTAAATAAATAATAAATTAATAATAAGTAGAGTTGAATAAGTAACAACAATAAATAAAAACATTGGCCTGTTGAAGGGACTGCAGCAGACAATACAAATAAAAAAATAGTCCACATGAATGGATACATCTCCCAAAGGCACTGTAAAATAATAAAATATATATTTTTTAAATCCTGTAACCTTGTAGAAGCTTCTACAACATCAATTCCGACATAACGCTTGTTTAAGCAATGTGCAAGCAAGCATGTTTTAGGCCTCAACACAAACAATAGGGGTTCTAAAACATTCTTGAAAAACAAACTTAAGAAAAGGGGAAAAAGATTATACATGCATGAAGTGAGGGGCACTCTTACATTGTACTTCTGTTGCCACAACTTTATTTACAGATTTGGCCGATATTTGACCGAATTTCTCCTTTCATTGTTGATTTCATTGATGACATGTGGGGATAAGATGATATACATTTTGCATTCATTGTCAGTGACATTTAATTTTTGTGTTACAGGCATTTTGTGGGGACAAAGGCTCAAAATCACAACCTGTTTGAAGCAAGGGGTGCTCTTAGATCATATACTTAATACATCATACATCATGTCATTCCAGCCACTTGCATCATGTCCAGCTCTTCATGTTTGTGTTAAACAAACACACAAAACTGGATATAGGAGAGGCAAGCCATTGGGTATGAAGGGATTGGTGGGTTTTCACCAAGGTTTGCGACTAGAATGTCTGATTATGAACTATAGCCTACATTTGTATACATAAAAAAGATAAAAAGAGATTCTATTTTTTTAATCCTTTCCTACAATTATATCCTACATGAGGAATGTGTTCCCATGTCATAGAATGTGTTCCCATGTCATTTTTCTCTGTATTATGGCCTTTTAATTCAAAGCATTCCTTGAGAAGATTACCTAAAGTTCATACTATGATTCATCTAGTAGGCCTAATATAAATCAATCTTAAGTTTTAAGATTTTTTTTTAGCTGTGAGCTAGGGCATATTTATTTTCAAGGACCTTCAGTTAGTCGACGAAACCACAGTTAATGGCATTTCTGCGACCCTAGTCAATTCAATATTAACCCCATGGAACTCCCTCCCATGACTACTGGGGCGAAACATGCTTCTAAAAAGACAAATTCTTTGACACTTTGTTTTAGTAAAAACAAAAAACTTTTCCTAGTAATTTATTATTTTTATAATAGAATAATTCAGTTAATAAGTCAGTTACTTTAAATAATTTTGTAGAAAAAAGCCTTGTGCACACCTACAGGGACAGGTGCGTCGGAGCCAGCAAACAAATGCACGTATACAGAAGAAGAGGGGGTCCCGCACACTGTCTTCACTTATAAATACTTTAATTAAGGATGACAACGTTTCGGTGTCATCCTTTGCAACGTTTCGGTGTCATCCTTTGCAATGAAAGTCACTGTGACTTTCATTGCATATGGATTGGACTTTACCTTGCCTACCTGTAGGGTTGGAATGACTGTTTTCCCTCTCCATGGTAACAGACTGATGCCGGCCCCTGATTGGCCCTTACCTTTGTATTTCCTCTTTATATCCGGACCGGTGGCTACTGCTACCAGATACCTGATGAAGGTCATGTAGACCGAAACATTGTCATCCTTGATAAAAGTATTTATAAGTGAAGACAGTGTGCGGGACCCCCTCTTCTTCTGTATACTTTAAATAATTTGTAATTGTAATTGAGTTACTTTTAACTTGTAACATGCAACACAGGGCATACATTTAGAAAAACAAAAACAAAGTTATGTAAATACACTTTGTAAAAAAAAATAAAAGGAACAAGTGAGCGGTGCGCTGGGTGCACGATGATGATGCTTTCTTAAAGTCTCGTCTTTTCTTCATTTTCAAACAGGCGCAACTCACTTCACACAAGTGTGTGTGTAATCTGAACCCTGCTATAGGTTGACTGTGCGAGTACAGTGTTGACAGACAACCCTTCAGCCAATCAGTGTAACAAAAAGGCAGTCCAGTCTCCCACCAGCCATTTAAAGTCATGTTAATTGAGTGGTCTTTTTTTCTTTATTGAATTTATGCCTTGACCACCACTGCTTGCAGCTATTATCATCATTATTGTTATTATTACTATTATTGGTAGTAGTAGTGTTGTTTGGCTGATTAGACCTTGATACAAGCAATCACAATCTTGCATACAAGTTTTGAACCATGTTCAAATAAAAGTTTGTTTTGGAAATACACAAAAAACGGAAAAGGGAAAGCATTCATCATTCTTTATTATTACCTGGGCAAGCAGAGCGAGTACAAGTACTGTTTTCGGTTCGTGGATTGTTTTTTAAAAACAATTTGGACTCGTTTAGTTGATGTTGTATGGTGATGTGATTAAGATGTAAGATCTTTGTTGTAAGTACAATCATTAGGACTATCTCTTAGAGGTGTAGGGAGTATTTGTTTTCTGCTTGCTCACTCAGTTTGTTATTACTGGTATTTTTGTTTTTCATGGGTGCTATCCTCTCCTATGTCTGGCTTTTTGAGTGGCACAAACTATCCCCACATGTCTTGTATTTGCCATTAACAATGAAAAGGCCAAATATGTAAATATGTAAAACACAAATATTAAATGCCAATGACGATGAAGGGAAAATGTTTGTACGTCATGTGTAGACAACCAAATTGGATAACCAATCACATACACTAGATTCATTTGTTGATGAGATGATGTATGATGATGTATAAGGATATGAGCACCCCTCATTTCACAAGGGTGTGATGGTTAGTTTATATGGCAACTAAGGACCTTTGATGTTTGTTTGGAGCACTTCAAACATTTCCAGGCGCCCCTGACTACTACATGTGATCCTTCTGTTCTTTTTTGCAATCCAGAACGCGACCATTCAGCTGACACGTCCTTGTTGCCTGCTCCATTCAACAGGATGATGATGCACAGCCGCCTGTTGGGGATTTGAACACATTGGCTCTGTAGAACTGTAGCTCCTTAATGCTCTCCTGAATGTCATCCAGGGCTCTGTGGGAGGCTTTCTTCTGAGGTGTCAGCTTATACACCTCCGGAAACCACCGCCTGCAGAGCTCCTTGATAGTGCTGACGTCAATGATTCTGTAATGGAGGTGCTGCATGAACTGAGGCATGTATTTGTCCAGGAACCTTTTATCCGCGTGCACAGAGTTACCGGCGAGGGGACACTGTCCGGGCGGGGTGTGCTGTTTGATGAAAGAGAGGAACTCGTTCTCGGCCTGCTGCAGGCTGATCTTGCTCTTCTTGACGGCCTTTGTCAGACCCGATCGGCCGTGGTGCTCCTTACACCAGTCGGACATCCCGTCCAGGAGCTCATCCGGCTGTTTGATTATCAGGTTGGGCCCCTCAGCCACAACAACCAGTTCAGAATCTGTGATAACGCACGCCATCTCGATGATCTGGTCCCTTCCGATGTCCAGGCCGGTCATCTCCAGGTCCACCCACACCATCCTCCGGGACAGTTCCGCTTTGGTAGACGCCATTTTCTTTGAGGCCCCAGGCATGTATATGAGAAACACTACCAAAGTCAGTTCAGCCAGTACACCTGGGTATCAGTATAAATAGACAGGCACGCTGTGAAATTATATAGCACTAATGTCAAAATACCATGTCAGCTCTGACGTCAAAACACCCACGTGTGCACGCATGTATGCAGGCACACACGCACACAGATTTATGAATGCGCGTGCGCGCGCACACACTTACACGTGTGTGCAGTGCCTCTAAAAAAACATCCATGTGATTGTGGTATTGCTCAATATCTGAATATATCCGAACAACACAGCTTGTTAACAGTTATCCGAACAACACAGCTTGTTAACAGTTTTCGCACCAAACTCGAGGAATTGCGTATTATGTGTCTATGCCAGGCTTTTATGTGTGAGATTCTAGTTTTGACTTAATCTTGTTCCAGGTGTCTTAGTGTTAGGGTTAGGGACCATTCTCCCCATCTGCATGTGCAAAAACATACAATACAGGTCACAAGAAAAAATGGACAATGCCATTCAATGTAATTTATAATAACTATATATGACATTAAAAACAGATATACTGTAAGATCCATATAGTATTTTTGTAAAGGGGTTTGTTGCAGTTGCAGGTTGGGGATCCTGCAAACTGCAACTGAACCTACAGTCACAAAAGCAAAGCAAAAGTACCTCAAAATGCTGAGTGTGCACACACTACACAGTACACACTCCACTAAGCTAATAGTAATTCATCAACACCTTCAACCCTCTCCCTCTCTGTTCAGTTGTTTGTAAAACCACCCAGGCCTGGCTTGCATTTTTTGGAGTTAACTCAATACAGATGTTCTCTCCTGCTCAAAGTCCACCCAGTCCACCCCTAGCTCCCATTGGCTGGGATGAAGGGGGGAACATAAGGGGGGGAGAAAAGGCCTGTTCTGAAGTGACAGTTAACTTGCATGTTTTCTTGCCCCAGCTCGGTTCACAGTCATCAGTGAGAGATGTCTTCGGAACACGACAGAGCCGTCCTGCAGGCTATCTTCAACCCCAACACGCCTTTTGGAGACATCCCCGGTTTGAACCAGGAGGACGACCTAACTGACGATGGTAAAAAGTTTTTTTTTCCTCCGGGAGTTTATCAGCTCACTGCAGATTTGTGATTCCCTATAGCGGTTTTCTATTTCCATTTCCCCATGTCTTAACATTTTAATCTGCAGTTGAAGTCTGTGGGACATAAATCTGTTTTTGCTTTTTTTTTTTTGGTCACAGTATACCTCTACCTGTCAGCCTGAGTTTGAATGTTTGGGGCTCATGTTTGTGTGTGCTTTTATTTAGTTATCATTTTTATTATTATTATCTCTTGCTACCAGACAGTGGCTTTGACAGGGAGTTGCTGATGCAGGTGAAGCAGCTGGAGCTGCAGGGTGTCAGTGCGGCGGAGGCCGGCGATCTGCAGAGCGCGCTCCTCCGCTTCAACCAGGCCATCCACACGCTGCCGAGCCGAGCCTCGGCCTACAACAACCGCGCACAGGCTCTGCGGCTACAAGGAAACACGGCAGGTATAGGACTACACATCATCATCCTACACAGCAGTGCATGCTTTTCAACTTTTTCGACACAAGGGCCTACTATTTATTCAGAATTTGAGCCACAGACCACCATTTGATGTCATTTTAGCCCCCAAAGATCTAAAACTAAAGAATTCTTTTGGTTTTGTTCACAATTCCAGGCTGGATTTTTGCAAACAAAACAGTGTAGACAGTGTAGAAATATTCATCTGATTCAGATGAATATTTTAACTCTTCAGTAAAAATGAATGAACTCTTTTGTAAAAATGAAACCAAATGGACCCTTGCGGGTCCATTTGGTTTCATTTTCACACTCTCAAGAGTAACATCTGGTTAACCAACTGTCCATCATTTAGCCTGAGGACCACCTGGAACCCTCTCAAGGACCATTGGTGGTCCCCGGACCACCTGTTGAAAACCCCTGCTATACAGCAGTGCTTTTCAACCGTTTTGACACAAGGGCCTACTAGTTATTCAGAATTTGAGCCACAGACCAATATTTGAGGACATTCTAGCCCTGCAGACTACACTAAACACTAAAGATTTCTTGCTTTTTTCCACAATTCCAGGCTGGATTTCGGAGAAAACAGGCAAACATACAGAACAAATCAATATGACCATTAATTTGGTTTCATGTTTACACAATTTTCTTGAGTGTGTACACTCTCAAAGAGTTACACCTGGTTAAACAACTTTCCATCATCATCTGGGGACCACCTGGAATCCTCTCAGGGACCACTGGTCGTTCCTGGACCTGTTGAAAAGCCCTGCTATACAGTATAGACTACATCACACATGCATGGGCAAGTGGCCCCCACCATCACTTAACGCTGCCCACATTGGACATACATTATGTCCAACATATTTGTAATTTGTTCATAGTTCATACAGTTAACCTAAATGAAGGCTGTCAGCATTAACTAGTTCATCACAAGTTAAACCAGCCATGAGTTAACTCGGTTAATTGATTTAGTGTGCGATTAACTCACAGTAAAATTTAATTTAAAATAAATCTACACAATTAGAAAATGTAAAACATTTTACAATATTCACATGCTCGTTCCTAATGGTACCAACATCAATACAGCTTGGAATTGTGGATAAATTCTTTAATTTAGGTCTGGAAGTCTAAATAAATGTCATCAAATGGTGGTCTGTGGCTCAAATGCAGAAAAAAATAATGGGCAACAATGGATATGAAACCACTCATTTAAGGTATATTTAGAAATGATAAAACATATGCGATTAAATTGTGATTAATCAAAGGTTAAGTATGGGCAATCATACAATGAATTGTGATTAAATATTTGAATCGACTGACACCTCTAACATATATACAACTAAATGCATTTGAAAATCTGCATTTTCAATTCAAATAACAAAATTAAATGATCTACAAGCTCAAACAGGTTGCTGTGGAAGTACTGTAGGTCATGGGCGGCGTGGCCATCGGGACCACCGGGACTTTTCCCGGTGGCCTGCGCCACCTAGTGGCCTGGACAGGGTACAAAAAAAAAAAAAAAAAAAAATTTTTTTTTTTTTTTTTTTTTTTTTTTTTTGAAACCTCCAGGGCAGGCCAGCGCGACAGGCCCAGGCCAGCCCAGGCCAGGCAAACTAGTGTTTCTCCTTCCAAAAATAAAAGGTGTTCTAGTACTACAGAGTTTAGTTAAACAGTGTGAGTGACTGAGTGTAACCTGATACCCTGCACCAGTGCACCTGCATGCGCCGGACTGGAGAGAGCGAGTTAGCGAGAGGCTCCCAGCTGGCCTGGGATCCAGGGGCGTAGCTACGGGTGGGCTGGGGTGGGCCACTGCCCACCTAAATAGAGAGCTGGCCCACCCATTGAAAACATGACTAAGAACTTGAGAAAACAAAGGACAAAGACCAGAGAGCCTCTAGAGAGAGCTTGAGAGGTCTAGACTCACTGTAGTTACAGTATAATGGGTGATTTGCGGGCACTAATCACCCAGTATAATGCAAATGGAGCTTTTCATTCACCCTTTGTTTGTAAACCTGCCAGATCGTTATCATTTGGCAGGTATCAAAACAATAGCGCTTGTTTCTGTGGGGGACTTTCACAAGGATTTTTCAAAAGTTAACTCTGGTCTGTTCTCCTGAAAGAAAATCTGTCATGATCAGCAGACACATTGGTAACTAATTTATAAATGGCTGTGATTCAATAGTGAACAGCTGAAATCTATTTGATAATGATTGTGCTAATGAAACAAAACACTGTGTTGGTGACAGGATTATTATTTCATGTTTCATGACATTAATTCAACCATTGTACAGTAAAGGTTATATAAACTGAAATATAACCGTATATGGCAATAATAGCAATAAATAGATTTCTTGCACGTGCAAATTTGCGGCCATCACGCACGCAGCATGCCCACTCTGAATAGCTCATGCCCACCCTGAATTGAGTTTCTGGCTACGCCACTGCTGGGATCAGTGGGGGACACACCCCCTGCCAGCCCCCTTCTTGTGTGTGTGGTGGCCAGTGTTGCCAACTGCCAAAATCCAAAATGCACTAGTGGCATTTCCAAAATGCACTAGAATGCGCCAGATGCTTGCCTGGAAGGTGTGTAGACTTGGGATAATTCACATGAGGAATATTTTTAACTCTTGAGACTTGAGTGTGAAAATGAAACCAAATGGACCCGCAAGGGACCAGTTGGCAACACTGGTGGTGACCAGTGTTAGGACATGTGCACTACCTAACTTAATATATTACCAACCAAAATTCAGTAACTTGTAATATAAATACATTACTTAACAAAAAATGAATACATTATACTTTTCTTTCTGCCATTACTGCACTACTTTCTATATTACTTTCTGTCAATATGTCTCACTGCAAGTGTTCATGTGAAATTATCTCGACATCTGCAGAAGTTAAATAATTACTTATTTTCTATAATTTCTCAAATTATTTACTGGCTTCCATGAATTCAAGGAATACATTTAACTCCTTTTTCAAGTTGATCTCAAATGGATTTGGCTAGATGGTGTTTGCTTTATTGTAGGTATGCCACTGGCCTACACAATATTTTATTAATAGTGATACTAAATATTTTGTAAAACATTTTTAAAGTAATATGTAATAGTAATATTAGTTCGTTTGAAAATAAACCTTTGAAGGCACAGTAGCTTTGTCATGCTTCGACTTTTGCGAGGTGAGGTGGGGGGGATGGCGGGGGGGGGGGGTGGCCTGGCCAATGGCAAAGTCCAGATGGCCTGGCCAGCCCCACTCCGCCCCTGACTGTAGGTCATGTAAGGACCCCAGAATGATCTGTATTTTGCTGCAGACCCCTTGAGCTTGGGGAAAACAAACAAACAAACAAACATAAATACTTAACTAGGCTACTGTCCACCTCTGCCAGTGTCCTTTAGAGAGCTATTGTGGAAACTCTACTGCATGAGCACACTTATACATGCCTCCAACCCCAATGACACACTAAGCATGTGTTTTGCAGTATGTGTAAGTAAGTGGAGCACTGTATGGTGTTTTCCAGTGATTGTATAACACATGAGTTGAGTCCTGTCATGCTCTGGTATAGTTCATATAGTTGCCAATGTTAATTGGCATGTCAGTTGTTGTGACTGGGTATGTCCATCAAATGACATGGTGTACTTGATCCTTCTTCCATTTATTGAATGCTTGTTTGCCACCACTAGAGGTCAGTACTTGTATTCTAAAAAGATGTGGGTGATCACCAACATGTCCTCATTTTGGTATGGTACTCCATATTTGTACAAGAAAATAAGCTTTTCACCAGCGATTGATGAAAAACAAAAATCAAAAGCAACAATATCTAAACAAACATGTAATAGGCTTATGTTTTGTTTTGCCAGGTGAAACAAAAGGTTTGTGATATTAGATGATACTGTTTTCACAGGTTTTCAAGGTGCCTCACGACAAGCTAGTAGATCTGCTATTTTTAAATACCTGATGTTTAAAATAATGGTTAAAGTGGTGGAAGCGATACAGTGGTAAAGATCAATTCATTGGTAAAATGTTTATAAAACCTCCTAGACAGACTGAACAACCCTATACATTATTATTGGCAGATACTGTCACAACATGCTGAGCTTCTATTGCTTATCTCCGGTACTTTGGTGAGACACTTTCATGTAACAAAGTAGAGCATTGGGCAGGGCATTAATTTATTAATGTGGAGATTAAAAGGTTTCTGTCTGACAGCGATGTTATATATATACAGCTTTGATAATGATAGCTTAGAACACTGAGCAGCTTGATCTATATCTGATAGAGTTGCTGAGGCTGCTGTCTGTGCGGTTTAACACTGCATTCATCTTTTACCATATCTACTGAGTGCTGCAGTTCACCCTAATTATAGATGCCTTTACAGTAGGTTCAAAGTCATGTCTAATGGGCCGACTTCTCCACACCCCCTGGCCGACTTCTCCACACCACCTAGCCGACTTCTCCACACCACCTAGCCGACTTCTCCACACCACCTAGCCGACTTCTCCACACCACCTAGCCGAGATCTCCGCAGTTTTGCTCGGTCCGAGTTCGCGGCGGCCCGAGATCTCCTGTCCACTAGGTTCAAAGTCATATACACATAGACCTATAGGTCATAGGCTATATCATTATGTTCAACTTACACACTCTGCATAAACATATGCCTAATAGATGTGGACACTATTGGTCAGTGGTTCTCTGGACCCTTTGTGATGTGCGAGCGCCTTCTAGGGGATGCGTGAAATACACATGCCAATAGGGTAAGCTTATGCAGAATATAATGATAATCTATGCTGCATACATTATACAGTATGCCTTATTCAGGTGTATATATGTGTTTAGTTTCTTTTTTCTGTTATTGTGGGGAAAGCTTTCTCTGACAAAAAGTGCACCGATCTGCGCTATCTTCTAAAAAGGCTTTCCTACCCTCTGTATCCTGAGGAAAACTTTTGGTGTAAGGAAAAAAAGTGTTGGATCGGCCCTTATCATATCGGTATTGTCAAATATGCCAATACCGATATGATATATGCATATTTGCATATATGTACAGGGTATATGATATATGCAAATATGCCTGGAATAAGCCTGGAATTGTGGACAAAAACAAAAATGGAGCAAAAATGTCACCAAATGGTGGTCTGGGTCAAATTCTGAATAAATAGTGGGCCCTGGTATCAAAAAGGTTGAACACCACTGCTATAGTCCATTTGGTTGCCAACTCTCCATCATGTAGGTGGAGAGCACCTGGAACCTCTTTGAGTTGAGCTGGGTTCAATAAATTCCAACTCAAATCAAATCTTTTCCCTTCCCAGAGGCCATGGATGACCTGGGCCATGCTATATCTCTGAGCGGAGGCACGGGTCGCACCGCGTGTCAAGCACTGGTGCAGAGAGGACTCTTGCTCAGGTTAGCGGGCCGCGATGAGGAGGCCAGGGGAGATTTTGAGAAGGCGGCCGCACTGGGCAGTGAATTTGCACGGCAGCAGGCTGTGGCGCTCAACCCCTACGCCGCCCTGTGCAACAGAATGCTGACGGAGGTGATCAACAAACTGCGCAACCCTGACGTGCCTGACATGATGCAATAGATGGACATTATTATAGAATGGAAGAAAATGACAGTCCTG
This sequence comes from Benthosema pterotum, assembly GCA_039105355.1. Classification (NCBI taxonomy): domain Eukaryota; kingdom Metazoa; phylum Chordata; class Actinopteri; order Myctophiformes; family Myctophidae; genus Benthosema; species Benthosema pterotum. The sequence goes on from CM076977.1 coordinate 25,153,520, forward strand.
TGGTCTGTGGTGGACAAAGTACCGGTAGGCCTACATACTCAAGTAAAATATTCAAAAGTAGGTTCATTGTGGATATCCTTGCATTGTATTGAAAAAATTCCAAAATCTGGAATTTTCTGGACTAAGAATAAATATTTTAAAATAGCATGCAAATATTTCCTCTATGTTTGAGACAGTGCTTAACTGGTTAATTTATTTCTTATAGTGGAAATACTTTCCCCCCCCACACATCTGTGGTCATTAGGCTATACTCTATGGCCATACCCAACAATGCATGCATGCAAACATGAGAAAATTCTCACTTGTGTATTTTTAATTAAAACTCCATAAAATCGATTTTAATTTCTTCCTGAAAACGAAAATGTGCTGTGTGATGATCCATTATCACATCAATAAAAGCCAATAGAAATTAAGCTGACCTGTTGTTGTTTTTCATCCCATTTCCGAATCGTCCTCCACAATCACACGTGTCTTGATCACCATGTTGATTACAGTCAGAAATACTCCATTTTTAATCCCATTCTGGCATCCAGACAGTGTATTACTGGGTTTAAACTCAATCATCACATTGGAATATATATCTGAACACAATATACAGTAGAAATAAGAAACATAGCAGTAAAATGGCAGAGCTGGGAAACGAATTGTAAACAAACATTTCAAGCGACGCATGTCAGTGTCCCTGGCACTATGCCATGCCATCGACTGTTTGGATGCATGTTCTGATTGGTTCAGAAACCGTCACTGTGCCAGGTAATCGGGCGGGGTCCATAATAAAAACAAACAGCCTTTCTATTTGAGAGGTGTTGTGTGGAATGTGGACATTTGACAACATACTGCATGAGCACTTACATTCCAAATGCAATGCCAAGTGTGTGTGTGTGTGTGTGTGTGTGTGTGTGTGTGTGTGTGTGTGTGTGTGTGTGTGTGTGTGTGTGTGTGTGTGTGTGTGTGTGCGCGCGCGCGCGCGCGCGCGCGCGCGCGTGTGTGTGTTGTACAACGCAGTATGGTGATCCTAAGGGTTTGTTTCATTTATTGAATGCTTGTTTGCCACCACTAGAGGTCAGCATTTATCTTCTGAAAATGTGTGGGTGAATGAATCACCAAGATTATTTGTATGGTGCTCTATGTTTGTACAAGAATATAAGCTTTTCACCAGCTATTGAGAATATGAGAACTACTGATTTAGAAGGCATTTGTAGAATCTGCATCTTAACACTGATTTATTGATGTGTTAATGATATATTATATCAAAGTTTCAGTTTGCAGAACTACAGTATAGGCTACATTTCAAGCACAACTCAATACAAACTGTTAACTGTGGATGATACACCATAATACATTTTGTCTACAACAACAACAATACAACATTGCCAATTCACCAGAACAAAAAGTAACTAAAATGTTAAATCTCAATAATTGTTTGGGGGCCTATGAAATTTTAGAAACTTCAAATTCATAATAATAATAGTAATAATAATAACAAGAAGAATAACAATAATAAACATAATAATCAACTAAAGTCCTGGCTGACCAAACAATCAATTACTCAATCATGCTATGAGGTGTGGACCCCCCCCCCCCCCATCAGTGTGACTGGATGTCCTCTCTGCAGGGTAAAGCCACACGCTCTGTGCGTGCATCTCTCTCGTAGAATGAGCAGACTTTGAGATGTTCCGACATGGACGGGATGTCATCGCTGAAGCTCCATCTGTCCACCGAGGAGAACCCGCAGCTGAACTCCCACACCTGCAAATTGAGTTTACACATCGGAGTGAATAATCAATAATCAGCTTTATAGGGAGAATAATATTGGGGACATCTTAAAGTCGCCTCATATAAGAATTGGGTCCAAAAATTAACAAATTGTGATATTATCGAGGAGATGCAAGTCTTTGTATCATTTGCAATAGTCACTCGTATTTGTACTTTGTTGATATACGTACAGTGTTTAGCAATTAATTTAGAAAGCAGATCATGAACAACTGTTTCAAATTGTGAGCATGAATTCCTCCATCATTTAATACACAATCGGGACTGTTGGCAGATGTTGTGGTAGGGTGAATGCTGCCTATGGTTCCCAGGAACACTTCCAATGAAACAGATTTAGTCCGTCTCAGTGTGAATTCTAGCCAGGCTCAGTCTCCACAGGTTCCAAAACAGAGTGGGTGGAAAGGCCTGGCGATGCGAGACTAAACGTAGGGAGCCATGTTTCACTTAGCCCATCATGGACACACTACAGTAAGTTAGCGCTTGTTGTCCCCTGGCAGCAAGGCTGTGGTTGCATTCCACATCTCTGATATCATGGGCATGTGCTCTGTGCCCTGTGACTGTATATGGATGCCACTGCATACGCCATATCAATCATTAACAAGTAAATGGTAGTAAAAGTAAGCCTTGCTGAGCCATGAGCTTACAGTATCTCCTGTTTCTGTGTTGTATATGTGCACGCTGTGTTTATATAGGCCTGTGTGCGGCACATAGCAGTCTATGCCTAATACAACGTTGTCACATGCCAAAAATAACATATCTACCGCTATACATCAGGCTTTACAGGATTTCTGGAAAGCCTGAGCTTTACAGAGCTAACTTAACAGTGGCAGTTGGGGAACCAATTATGCAGTGGCAGTATGCATGACCTAGAATCCAGGCAATGTTTCTCAACCTGTAGCGTTCAGAACAATGAAGTCACAATCTTAGGGCTTTTAGATCATTAATGCACCAAAATGAATCAACAAACTATACTATAAAAACATAAATGGTCAAAGATTTGCCAAAGTACATCGGACATCTTGAAAATAACTGATCTGCAAGCTCACACTGCCTCACAACACGTAGGTCAGCTTTCAAAATATTCATCTGTGGACCCAAGTAATGCAAAATGAAGGCTCCATTTTCGTCACTTGCTTAAACCTCTTATCCCTAAACCTCACTCTTATCCCTAAACCTCATAATGCCCTTTTTACTACTTTAACATGTTTTATAGTTTAGGGACATGTTAAAGTATGGGGACACCCATATGATTATTTTGGGGTCCCAGTTAAAATTGTAGCTTCCCAATAATACATTGAGAATTTGAAGAATTGGGCAAACATTAGCCTATAACTATATAGAACGTAGTAATCAATTGCATGTGAAGGAAATACAATAGAAAGTTTTTGATCTATTAATCCATTAATATTCCACACACCTACATTTTCTGTTTGCCATAATCTCTTTTCTGTTTGCCATATTCAGTTGGCTATCAGCAGAATTGATAGCCAACTGAGTTATGTTTGTATTTAGGCCTATAACCAATAGTTTCAAACAGCTCATCAGTCATCTGTTCAAACTTCTCACACTTCAGTACAGCTGTGAGGATTAGAGGAAGATTACAGACGAGATAAAGCCCTTTCTGCATAATATATGAAAAATAAATAAACAATGCATAAAGTATCTGGAGTAAAGTAAAATACAAACGCTAGTGCTATTGTAAGATCCCTTTTCCATCAAACTGTCTCCTTCGAGTTATGTTGCTTTAATCTGTTAACCGTATAAACAATATCTCTATATCTGAAAGTCAATTGTGAAACATTGAGAAGTGCTTGCACTGTAGTAACCACAACTTTTGTAAAACATAACCAAACTACACAACGCCGGAAGCAATGTGATTTTGTAGATCTGCTATTTTTGGATGATGGAGCTATTTTGTTTGGAGGATCATGATTAGAATAAACAAATACTTGCTTTCTGGGGACATCTCCACGAGGTCCCCCCCTGGGAGTATGTTTTCTTCTCCCACTTGAGGGACACCATCCCTCTGTGCTGCAGCATCCCAGAGCAGAGCTCCCTGAACAGCAGGGAGACACGTGAGAGCTGGCATAAGGTAAAACTGTCCAGGTAACTGGTTATGTGCTGCAGGATCTCAAAGGGCAGTCCGGCGAGACCATCTGCGTTGTGAGCACTCTCTCCTTGGGGGTCCCCTCTCTGGTGAAGTGACAAGGGCACCGCCGGTCGGAGGGCAAAGGTGCAGAGGTCAGTGCAGTATCTGACCGTAGCTTGCTGACGGCAGGGCTGGAATCTTAAGTGGCCATAAGTGCAGCCCAGATAGGCCAACGGGCATCTCTGTTGGAACCAGCCATCGAGGCCCGCTTGGATGTCCGAGTGCACATTCTTGAAATGGGAGCAGTACTCGTCGCGTCGGAAAAAGCGCCCACAGTCGCGTCTGAAAGCCGAGCTTGTCTTGTTGTGTCTTCTGGTGACCGATTCCATTTGGACGCACATGTGAAGTTCTCCGGGTCTGTCCGCAACGATGTCGGCGAGCGACGCGTCGGCCCCGAACGGAGCAGAGGAAAAGTCGTATGTTTGTGTTCCTACATCTACGTAGAAGCCGTCCGTTCCCGAGGTCTCCGAGATGAGATGGCCCTTCAGTTCCTTCTCCAAGGCGCACAGCAAAGTGGCACTTATCTCATCGCTCTTGGGAAGCTCCTCTGTCGACACTCCCAGGTCTGATGTGTCGACACTTTGCCGCTCCGTCTTGACCTTGACCGAAGGGTCCTTCAGATGATGGCGCTTTGCCCGGTAGCTGGTGGGAATTCTAAATGTCTGCACGGTTTGGACCTCAATAGGCTCCAGGCCACCGTAAACAAAATCCATTTCTCGAGGCGTGCAAGCAGGGAGCTGGCCAAAGTGGATTAACATCGGCCCATTGTGCACCAGATAGGAATTATATTCTCTGAGAGTTGCTTCTTCACGCATTTTTGCCAGAACCCCTTCTTGCCAAGGCGCGGTCCCGGCTGCAGCATCCACATTCGCAGCTGATTCCTGCCTCGGGCGTGGGTCTCTGATCTCCTCCTGACTAACTATTGAATCATTCTCTTCTTTTGCTCCAACATGATCTGCTTGTCTGTCCGAGTTTTTGACTGCCTCCTCGCATCCTTGCATCTCTTTGCTGAACATTCCGTCCCAGGAAGTGTATTTTATCATATTCAACACATCTTTGTTCTTGGCAGTGGCATCTCTCTCTTCTTGACTTAGCTCTCCATCGTCCCTCACTAGTGCACAGGCATTTCCTGCAAATTCACTGCACCCTGACCCGCTAGTGCCTTCATCTTCACAAATGGCACCTCCAACAGTCATGGCATGATGAGGAGGTCCCCCGAATTCCTCTATCAATTCGGGGAAAATATTTCTCATTTTGATGGACCCGAACAGCAGCTCTTGGTCCCTGAGGGCCATTGCAACGTCCAGGTCTCCCTCACCGCGTAGGTCTCCTGACACATTTCTGTAGAAAGCCGCGTCTGCATCGCTGGAGACGGGCCAGCGGATCCACTCTTGCGAACAGTAGACAATGCTGGCGGGACACACTTCCAGATGCTTGGCGAGCCTGTGACGTAGCATGGTGAAGGGACAGCCATATCCCACATTTAAGCAGGGCACCTTCTCGTTTCGGCAGAGGAGTGCGTGCTCCTCCTCCTTACACATGTGCAGGACGGCGCCGCAGCCATTGTGGCACTTGATGACAGGACACGAGACAGCGATCGTCACGGGGGCCTGACAGTGTGCGTCGAAACACTTGGCACAGTGCTCATGGTGCTGAGGGATCTGTCTGCTCCTCACCTGCCAAGAGACAATGACAGGTGGCACGAATAAAACAATGTCATAGTGTATAGTACACACCACACACATGCATGCATGCATGCATGCACGCACACATGCATGCATGCACACACACGCACGCACGCACGCACACACACACACACGCACGCACGCACGCACGCACGCACGCACGCACGCACGCACGCACACACACACACACACACACACACACACACACACCCACACCATTCGATAACAAAGGGAAAACTTACCATAGTGTCTCATACAGTAGCTTTGACAATCTGAAATGATTTTCATTCAGTCAGTACCATGAAATACATGTCCGCCAGTTGCATCAAAACTATGGTGATTGTAAAAAAGAAAAGAAATATTCTTAGATATTGAGCAATACATTCACCATCAAGTCTAAATAGTGCATATTTGTTAAGATATACATATAATATCTACATTATTGTATATGCAATTAACAGTAAAAGTACAAAGACAATATTAGTTCACACATAATCTGTTTTCTTAAACTAAGCAATCAGTGAAAGTAAAGTCAACAGGATCAACAGACCTCCTCACCCTTTGTCCCTCTGTGCCTTTGTGCCAGTAGTGCTGTGAACCTCAGAATAACCTATGCACTGTGTCTGCATGCTATAAATAGACACAACAACACAAGTTATGACCCTGCTTATCACTAAGCTGTGATACAATCACCTACAGATGGCTTTACAATAGCATCATGGCTATTATTATAATGACAATCAGACAATGACAATCTGGGAAGCCATCAGCTAAAAACAGGGAAAAACAGCTGATGTTTGTTTCGATTTTGAGTTTGCCCCTGGGGGCACCGCCCAATGAGGCCTGATGATTGCCATATTGACATAAATGTCATGAATTTGTCACCGGCATGCTGGGCAAAACCTATGCTGTGGAATACCGCTCAAACAAATGACATTCCGATCTATTTACATTCTTCGTTATGATCAGCTGAAAAATATCCTTTCCGGGGAAAATACATCTGACAGGTGTTCCGGCCGGATGTAGTGGGGGCAGGAGCCCCCCCAAACTTTCATCTTGCCCACCCAATCAAAGGTCTTTTTTCCCCAATATACAAATATCCCAACATATAGTGCATTTCTGATTGGATGAGAATCACTGCTAGAGCTGTACAAATTGGGGATAATATATTGTCAACTTGGGTTTCCTTGATATGGAAAACTTTGATGTCGCCCCTGTCATTCTTCCAGCCCACTCAGGGATGGCTAAATCCGGCCTGCGCAGTTGATTGGCTGAGGGCCATTATAAAGCTGATCTCACTCATGGACTACTACTCCGTTTGAACTGGCAAAATATGGCATATATATGGTATATAACTTATTTGCCATATTTTACTATTTTTGGACGAGAAATACTTTTAAAATTAGTTCAATTAGTCAGTCTACAAGCTCATAACGTGTCATTATAGATCGGCTAGTTGAACTATTTTAAAATGTTTTTTTTTTTTTTTTTTTTTTTTTTCCCCAAAATTATAAAATATTTCAAGTGTACAATTGTAGCACAAGCTACAATTGTACATAGAATTTGGCCCAAGACTGAGGCTTCCCTGCAAGGCACAGCTCTTAGCCTACACCTATAGCCTACCTGCTGCCTCCGGTGGCCTGTCTCTGTTTCTCTACTGTATATAGCCTACTTGCCAGAGAAACGTCCATTTCGGGATACACTTCAGTCTATAAAGTACACTACTTTTAGTTCTGGCCATTTTGTTTCTTTATTTGTTGTCCTTTGCTCTTTACATAAAACTGCCACACATTTGCAATTAAACCAATTCCTGGCAATGGATGTATTATGACTTGTCTTATACCAAGTTTCCGTGCGGGCTCAGAACCCATCACCCACTGGCTCCCACATAGGCTACTGTAAGCTGAACCCTCATGCTTCTGGTGTTTAAAATAAAGTTTTACTTGTGTTGATTCAAATGGTCCACTAGATGTCAGCATCAGCAGGCTTTGAGCAGGACTCACAGATGCATGTTTTCTCTCCAGCGGGTGCTGCTGTTGTCCATGTTGTGCTCAGAATGTTGAAGGGCTCGTGTGTGCATCTCTGCACAGCTGGACTCATCTGTTGCCTCTATGCAATTGGGTCGTTTCTGACCGTTCCGTGACCGTGGACAGCGAAGGTCCGTTTCTCAATGGAATTATCATCTAAGAGGGTTATTAAACAAATTTGGCCGGGGTGTACTTTCTGAAAGTGCGGGCAATTTTTTTTAGAGCCCATAATCCAAAATGTCCGCCCAAAAAATGTGTTTTTTCCTTCATAACTTGAAATGTCTTGCTTTCCTCAATCTGTGAAAGTACCTATATATAGGTACTTTCACAGATTGAGGAAAGCAAGACATTTGTAACATTGATTCTCAAGTCAATCAAATGGTGATAAAGGCATGAAAATTGGTACAGACCATCTTCAAACCCCACTATTTCCTAAAGAACTGTGTGCCCTGCAAAATTCCAAGATGGCAGCCCCCAAAATCCAAGATGTCCGTCCAAAAATTTGGTTTTTCATTCATAACTCGAAATAGAAAGATCTTAAGCCTCATAAATGTATTGAACGTTAATATAAAGTTGGGCATTACGGACATTTTGATACCAAGTACATGTCTGTATGTTCTACGGTTATTGAGTTACAACATATACGTAGTGATGTGGCACCAAAAGGGTAACATTTTGGCACGTTTCACTCTTTTTAAGATCCCTTTATCACCATACTAACCATTTTCAGGAAACAGACTTACATGGGTCTGCTATCATTAACCACTTCAAGTTTTTCAATTGATGAAAAGGGTCGGGAGTTATTAAACCTTACGTGAATGCTGTTTCAGTGCTAAATTTGCTGTCTATGTTTTGCCAACATAAGCCACGCAAAAATGTCTGTCTGTGCTTCACACGGAGTGTGTGCTTCACAATAAGGGCTCCATTTTCGTCACACGCTAAACCCTTTATCCCAAACCCCTTATTATTATCCCTCTTTTAAAATTTTGATAAACCTTTTGGTATGCCAATCTACTGACACGTTGTGAGCTTGTAGACTGCCCATTTTAACTATATTTAAAAATGTTTTTTAAATTACATTAAAAAGGCAAAGAAGTTAAGGGATAAGGGGTTTAGAGGTAACGGAAACCCAGGCCTAAGTGGATATCTGAAGTGGATATCTGAAACGCACCAAGTGTAGCATGTGTCATAGTGTAATGGTATAATATGCTAATAAGTGTAATAGTGTAATATATGCAATAGTGTAATAACGTAATAAGGCTAATAGTGTAATATTTGTGCATTAGGGTAATAGTGTAATAGTGTAATGTGTAACATATGTAATATGGTAATATGTGTAATAGTTTAATAGTTTAAAGTGCAATAGGCTAATAGGTGTAATAGTGTAATATATGCAATAGTGGTATAGCGTAATAGGACAATTACACTATACCACTATTACATATATTTCACTAATGCATACATATTACGCTGTTACACTTATTTGCCTATTGCACTTTTTCACATATTACACTATTACACATGTTACACTATGCTCCTATTACACTATACCACTATTGCATATGTTGCAATATTACAATATTACACATATTTTACGCTATTGGCCCTATTACACTATTACACTGTTTCATATTACACTGTTGCATATATTACACTAATACACATATTAAACTATGACACTATTACACATATTATCCTATTACACTAAACTGCTATTGAATACATTACACTATTACACTATTATCCTAATGCACATATATTGCACTATTAACCCTATTATGCTATTACACAGTTGCATATATTACACTATTACACTATGACACTATTACACATATTACCCTATTACACTATACCGCTATTGCATTACACTATTACACTATTATCCTAAGGCACAAATATTACCCTATTACACATGTTACACTATGGCCCTATTACACATATTGTCCAATTACACTATACCACTATTACAATATTACACTATTACCCTAATCCACAAATATTACACTATTAGCCCTATTACGTTATAACACTATTGCATATATTACACTATAACACTATTGTATATATTACACTATAACACTATGACACATGCTACACTTGGTGCGTCCGTTTCAGATATCCACTTAGGCCTGGATTTCTGTTACCTCTAAACCCCTTCTCCCTTAACTTCTTTGCTTTTTTAATGTCATTTAAAAACATTTTTCAATGTAGTTAAAATGGCCAGCCCTTATTGTGAAGCACAGACAGACATTTATGCATGGATTATGTTGGCAAAATATACACAGCAAATTTACCACTGAAACAGCATTCACGTAAGGTTTAATAACTCCCGACCCTTTTCATCAATTGAAAAACTTGAAGTGGTTAATGATAGCAGACCCATGTAGGTCCATTTCCTGAAAATGGTTAGGATGGTAATAAAGGAATCTTTGAGTAAGAGTGAAACGTGCCAAAATGTTACCCTTTTGGTGCCTCATCACTACGTATATGTTGTAACTCAATAACCGTAGTACATGCAGACATGTACTAGGTATCAAAATGTCCGCAATGCCCAACTTTATATTAATGTTTAATACATTTATGAGGCTTAAAATCTTTCTATTTCGAGTTATGAATGAAAAACACATTTTTGGACGGACATCTTGGATTTTGGGGGCTGCCATCTTGAAATTTTGCAGGGCACGCAGTACTTTTAGAAATAGTGGGGTTTGAAGAGTGTGTGTACCAATTTTCATGCCTGTATCACCATTTGATTGACTTGAGAATCAATGATACAAATGTCTTGCTCTCCTCAATCTGTGAAAGTACCTATATGCTGTATCTCGAGAACCATAGAAGATACAGACATGTGCTTGGTACCAAATCGTCCGTAATGCCCAACTTTGTATTAATGTTCAATACATTTATGGGGTGTAAAATCAATGCATTTCAAGTTATGAAGGAAAAAACACATTTTTTGGGCGGACATTTTGGATTATGGGCTCTAAAAAAAATTGCCCGCACTTTCAGAAAGTACACCCCGGCCAAATTTGTTTAATAACCCTCTTAGATGATAATTCCATTGAGAAACGGACCTTCGCTCTCCACGGTCACGGAACGGTCAGAAACTCTGCACAGCTGGACCCAACTATGTAGCCTCTATGCAAATGGATTATTTCCTTCCACCTGGCACCGCTTTACAATAAGTGGCTTTGCCTTGAGGCAGCAGCTTTGCTATAACTGCTTAATGTTGTATTCCAGGAATTTTCAGCCCCTTTCATATCATGGAAGAGTATTTATTTGGCATTTGAGCCACAGACTTACAGATGTTGAGATTTAGCCTATATTATATTTTGTTATTGTCTAATAAGATTTTGTGCACAATTCCAAGCTGTATTGAGTTTGGTACCATAGGAATAGCCATTATTCTACATAGCTTACTCTAATGGTATAGAGCTGCGCAGTGACGTCACCGCCCCTGTTCCGGAAGTCTTTTCCCAATTCATTTTTCTCATAGACTTTTCGAAAATAATTTATATCAAGACGATTACGCCGCGGACAAAGCCAACTCGAGTCGTGACGAATCATGATGACACACACAAACTTTTGGGACAATAAAATAATTTCTAAGATGAAAAACGAAACAAAAAGTCTTGTATCATGCCGTTTTCTACTTCTTCCCAATTATATATTATATGACGATATTGTGTTTGTTGTCATGATTTGTCACGACCTGAGTTGGCTTTGGTCGCGGCGTAATCGTCTTGATATAAATTATTTTCGAAAAGTCTATGAGAAAAATGAATGGGGAAAAGACTTCCGGAACAGGGGCGGTGACGTCACTGCGCAGCTCTATAGGGTTCAGATGGGTGGCAGGCTGGCAGCCCATCCAATCAGAACTGATAAATGGTACAGTACAGTACAGTACAGATAGTTTTGGTATTTTTTTTTTTGCAGTGCTATCCCAGCTTTTTGTGTGTGTGTGTGTGTGTGTGTGTGTGTGTGTGTGTGTGTGTGTGTGTGTGTGTGTGTGTGTGTGTGTGTGTGTGTGTGTGTGTGTGTGTGTGTGTGTGCGGTTGTGTTTGCACAAACTTTGTCCTACACATACATTAAAAGTATTACCATTTTTTGTCACTTCCAAATTACAATACTTTTTAGTAGCCTGGAATCCAGCCTCTGTCCAGCAGGTGCTTGAGTTGAATTTCCCTGACATCACCTGTTGCGTAGTGCTGTTGTTTCTGATTGGCTGCTTAAACTATTGTTTTTTTCCCAAACAAACCGGAGACCAATCAGAAGCCTTGGCAGGATTTCAACCTTCATAAGCCACGTCTCTTGTGGAGATGGACAGAGTTGCAAAGTTGAACTTCAATGTAGCAACTGATTCCAGGCTAACCGTATACATACATACACGGTATACATTGAATGAATGGGCACATTCTGCAATTTCTGCATAGCTTTGCTCTTGGCACTTCAATTATATTTTGATATTGTGTGTGTGTGTGTGTGTGTGTGTGGGGGGGGGGGGGCATTCTTTATAAAGGCTTTTTGAATTACAGGTGCACATTAAAAAGCAAAACAAAATAATGACTTTATTACCGTTGACTCACTCACTTATAATTACTCTCCAAAATATCCCTGGGGCAAATTGAAATTAAATTAAAATGTGACTTTAATGAATGGCAAAGTCTCATTTAATAAATGACTTTGCAATCGCATCAAAAGTAAGGACGCAGCTTGCAATTATGTCCCACCAGCAATTCAGAGAAGGATTTTTATGATTCATACACAAGCTGTCAATCACATTTCTATCAGACATACAGTACGTGCTCCAACTTTTTCAACCAGAAAAGTATAAAATGAGCTTGAAAAAACTACTGCTGCTACAATGTCCAAGGAACAATTAATTGTATACGGGAAAAAATGTTTAGTCTACCCTATTAGGTCACCAATTTAAATGTTACACAACACACTGAACCCAAGGTCCCCCCCATTCTGTGTTGTCTAGAAATTAATTTTGAAAAAAAAAAAAAAAAAAAAAAAAAAAACATTCGCATGTTGAATCACATCTTGATGACATGATGATGTCATCAAGATGTGATTCAACATGCAAATGATTATGACCTTGACGACTGGCATTTTCAACACAAACATGAAGCTTCACATGGGGGCAGCTTATAAGGCTCATTCGCAGCATGTTTCATGAAGATCTGTTTTGACATATTTTGCCAACAGACAGACGGAATGGAGCAGGGGGGTCCTGCCTCATTCTGCACCAGGTGTCCATCCCCTCGCATTCACTAATTAGGAACACCTGAAAAATAAGCTTGACAGGACATAGAGATTCAAAAGAAAGGGTGAGAATGGAAACTAGGAGAGTACAGCTCTTTCAGTTTTTTTCAATTTCAATTCCAAATCACAGGTTGTCTCAAGACTCTTTATAGGAAGAGCAGAGATCCAGCATAGTCCCGCCCTGGGCTATCATTTCTCTAGCCATCTGCCTTCACCAATTTAGAGTGTATGTGTCAAACAACTCTCTCGTTCTTCTTGCACATCAGTGGCTATATAAACTCTCGTTTGAGCAGATTTTCCGAGGAACAGCTAGCAAAGCCTGTTGTTCATGAGCATGATAATGTTTATGGTCACAGCAGTTTAACTTCCAGGCCTTTTTGGAACACCAGCAGTTCTGCATTTAATTACAAAGCGTAATTAAAATCAGCATGTAATGTTTTTGTCATATAGGCTGGCTTCAGGGCAGAGCGCTTTGTCTCATTTTGCTACATTTAATGGGAAACTAGCCCTACATCAGTGCAGGACGCAATTGCACTAATTGTAATGAGGTATTCGACTGAGCTTGTTTCCATAAGGGCAGGAGGGAACAACTGCTGAATAGAGCAACGCTCAGCATGAGAGATGCTGTTATAATCAGTGGTGGACAGTAAATAAGTACATTTACTTGAGTACAAGTATGGCCAGCCAAGGCTATTCTGTAGCACATCTCAACAACAAGGCATTTTTTTCCACACAGGACATCAGGCAAAGCTAATAATAGAATCGGGATGAATGCAACGTTTTACTTTTTTATAGATATTTTGGGGGGCTTTAATTTTCCTACTAGAGCGGTGGCACTGGCGTATGATGCAAGTTGGAAATGCATTAGGCCTGTGTCCCTTGATATTAGTAGGAGGTCTGTGCCCCTTGATATCATTGATAACATCATTGTGATGTCAGAAGAAGCCAGCTACATAATGGAGATTTAGGGTTGATCAGGGTTGATCAATTTGTTAATGTGGTCACAGGCTTTTGTGCTTGTGCCGGTTCTGGACATTGTAGTACCCCATTCCCACCAAATCAAGGCTCAGGCACTGCACTCCCTGTGGTGGTGTGGAACGTGTGTGTGTGTGTGTGTGTGTGTGTGTGTGTGTGTGTGCGTGTCAAATTTGTAGTTGGTGGGGCGAATGGTTCCCAAGTTATGTGGATTAGAGGCATGCATACACACAGGTTGCACACCATTGTCATGCAACCTTTGATGAAAAAATGATGATGAGGATTAACCTATGATGATGCACTTTGAAAACCACTGAAATAAATATTTGCACAGGAAGACACGTAACCCACTAAAGCAGGGGTTTTCAACCTTTTTGATCCCAGGGACCACTATTTGTTCAGCATTGGAGCCACGGACCACCATTTGATGCCAATTTCACCCTCAAAACTTAAAACTAAAGAATTGTTTTGGTTTTGTCCACAATTCCAGGCTGGAATTTCCAATCAAAACAGTGTAGACTTCTTAATTAAGTGGTGCGAATTCAGATGATGAATATTTTAACTCTTGAGAGTGTAAAAATGAAACCAAATGGACCCGCAAGGGTCCATTTGGTTTCATTTTTTACATTCTCAAGAGTTACTTCTGGTTAACCAACTTTCCATCATTTAGCCTGGGGACCACCTGGAACCTTCTCAAGGACCACTGGTGGTCCCCGGACCACGTGTTGAAAACCCCTGCACTAAAGGGAATGTGATTTCCTTTCGTAAATGTACAGTATTTCCACAAGGCCTGATGACTGAAGGCTAGCGATTTATACCTTTTCATTCCTATAATTTGGTCGATCTGTTTATATCCCTGAGAACATTTGTAACCTTCGGCACTGCCGAGCCGATCAATGTGAAACTTTTAGATGCTTTTTTTGCTAACTATGTTAACTACTTTCTGCCAATAAAGTCTGTGTAGTTGATCATAGTGTCAGAGTTTGGATTAGTCAAACAAATAAATGAAGATTTACATGAAAAGGTTTAACTTTGGAATTGTTCCGCTCTTGTGTCTGACATTTCTCCCGCATAGGCGGCTCGGGTTCGAACCCGGGCTCCGCCAGAGTTAGTGCTGAAGTGTCCTTGAGCAAGATACTGTACCCCCAATTGTTGCAGATGTACAAGTGGCTTGCATGGTTTCCTCTGGCAGAAGCGGTGTGTGAATGTTTGAATGATGCACAATCTATGCAAAGCCCCTTGGATAAAGGCACCATGTAAATGCACCTTTTATGTAAACATTATTTGTGGCCAAACTTATTCCATCTCAATCTGGTTGGCTTTACCCCCTGTCCTAATGTGCATGTTACAATGCATGCTTTTATCTGAAATAGCAGCCGAATGCCATGCAGCCCCACGTTGATAAAGATGATTCCTTCTCCTGAGGCTTGGAGGTAAAATAGTGTCTGCTTGTTGTGGTGAGGCTGTGAGATAAGAACCAGACACAGATAAGAGAACCCTGGGATATCACTCCTATGGCTAACCTTCTACTACTTCCCTAACAAGTTTAGTTATGCATCTCGCATAAGGCGCAAGTGCACGTGTGTGCGTGTGTGTGTGTGTGTGTGTGTGTGTGTGTGTGTGTGCGTGCGTGCGTGCGTGTGTGTGTGTGTGTGTGTGTGTGTGTGTGTGTGTGTGTGTGTGCGAGTGAGCTAGAGAGTTATACTGTGTATTGAGGTTTAATCACATTGGGAGGCTCAGTGATTCATATTACATTATGATTAACACTGTATCTTTAAATTTGTACTGGTCACTAAACAGCAATTTGCAACCAGAATATGGTCAGATGATATCCAATCTCTGGTGTGGAATCTCCACTCAGTCTACAGTACAGGAAACATTGAGTAAAGATCCAATTGAAATAGACATGGCCTAATGTCCTTAATGGGTAACTAATGATACCGACTATCCAATCACATATATACAAGAGTAATGATACCTCCGTGGACAATTGAGTTGCGCTGAATCGGAAACCATTGAGTGGACAAAATGCAAAGATAGATGTTGCTGACATGATCAAATAGACATTACATCTACTGCATGATGGTAGCTGTACACTCAGATTGTGCAGTACCATATGTGTCACACCTGCATGTCCGTGATACATTTCAAGGACCACTTGGGCAGCAATCAGAAAGCCTTGGGCAAATGTGTCCAAATGTTCCCTACAGACGGCACTGCACGGAAATGTCACTCCCTGTCAACATACAACATCATAGATTGAGTATATGCTGTCACGAGACCCAAAGACATAAAAAATGGCTGTATGATTTATCCTGCAGTGTTCAGCCTGTACAAGATGTTTGCTATGCTGTGCCTATTTACAGCTTGAGTAAAGATAATATAAATAACATAAGTAGAAGATTTCTAGATCACATTTTTCGCTCTCTGTCCAATTCTGATCATTTGATTTTCATGCCTATTTTTTTCCGATCCAATATTTAGACCTGTATTTGCATATACACTATCCAGTCTAATATCATGATATGGATATAACATTAGCCTGGCCTAACCCGAAATGATTTTGGCCTTGGGGGGGCGGGGTGCCGTGGGATCCACACGGCAGATCGAGCTGATCTGATTTGATCTCACTAACGTGTCGTCATCCCCGGCCCCTCCCGCGCCCATCCACTGCTGTTCTACGTCACATCATTTAGAGCGACGCCCACCCCGGAAGGTTGACTCCCCCCTCAAGGCCACTGTATGTAACAAGTTAGTCCAGGCTCTCCGTTTTCGCGCAACACGAACGAATACGAAAGCCTGGGTGTCGAGACTAATATAACATTGATACCATGGATGTACCAATCACATTACTTGGATCGGGACAACCCTAAAGATCAGAAAAGAGATTGATACTATGAGGACAGGACTGCAATCTCAAATAGGTGTACATCAATACTATAATTAAGGAGTTGTCTGTCTGAATGTCTGTCTGAATGTCTGAATGTCTGAATGTCTGAATGTCTGAAGCGAGCATAACTCATCACTGGCTGCACCGATCACTATGATTTTTCACACAGTCATTGACCATAACATTAGGAAGAGACTGATGAAGCCCTTTTTTCAAATTAACAAATTGTTGATTAATAATGAATTTATTGGTGAATTAAATTTCCCCATTCGCTTAACATTGGCAATTCCCTTTTCGGCCACAGGGGGAAATGCAAATACCAAAACACACACACACACACACACACACACACACACACACACACACACACACACACACACACACACACACACACACACACACACACACACACACACACACACACACACACACACTTTATGACTGGCCATTGCAGTGTCTGTGTGTGTGCATTAAAGCAATCCTTCATCAAATCCTACATCACATAATGTGATGAAGGATTCACATTACCCACACAGTGAGTACATCATTTGGTGTTCATATATTCACAACGGGTAAGGCCCTAGTCTATTCTATCTATTAGGTAGCACCATAAATAAAAGTTATGGGTGCCTTTATTTTTTGTTACCAACATAATGTTTTTTCAGTAATTTTAGGAAGAAATAATCAAATCTAAGGAATCTCATGTATTAGAAAACAAATGTTTAATAAGTAGTGAGAAAGTTCACACCTCACTGGGGTGTATAATGTACAGTTTTCAAGTACTGCACATGTACTGCATATAAATGTAAACCACCAACAGTAATAATATAACTCAATTAATTTAATATCGTTGTTGTGCAGAAACCTTGTGTTGTGATATATATAACGATATTTAACTTTTTTTCCACGTCACATTAAATCAAAATTAAATTAAAAAAAAAAAAAACACACATTTGTAGATTTGTATTTTCGCTATGTTGATTCTTGGAATCATGAAAAGAAACAGTTTTGGACATATGAGGTTTCCAACACGAGAGCAACTAATATACGCATGCAGCTTCCCTCTGGAACGGAGGGGCGTGTCTTCCCTCCGTGTTTCCAGTGGCTGCATGGTGCTGCCAGCCTCGCGGTCCATTAGCCCACCGGGTCCCAAGTGAATGAAGAAAGATGCATTGAGCACTGGGCCGCCGCTATACCGCAGACATCTAAATGGCAACCATTCGTTGCTTCCTGTCGTTTCCAGTCAATGCTGTGCGATGACCTCATTGCTGGGGGTGCATGGCGCGCTCCTGGTTGAGTCCGGCGGAGAGGAAAGAATCACAGTGTGTGGAGAGACACACTCAACAGGATGACACAATTGTTCTGTCCTTTCAGAAAGGAACTAGGTACTTGTGTTTTTAAACAGCCAAACACGTTGATCGATTGATAGTTCAATAGTCACTGTTCAATAGTCAAACAAACTCATAACAGCAGCCGTTTAGCATTTCTGTCGTCCTGCATTTGACAGACATGGCTTCCTTTGTAGACTACTTCAAGATGGGAAACAATTGTGCTTTTTTCCTGCCAAGGCAGGAAAAATGTCCAAAAAAAAAAACACTTAGGCAGAGGCTGCAGAATGATCTCGCTGTGTCTCCCTATACAGTGTGTTCTCCTAGTTTGAGGCCAGAGTTGGAATGGTGTTGTGAGTTGGGATCAGGGTTAGGCATTACAATCTCACAACGCATCATGATGTGAGCTTATGTGCTGTTTTCAAATAATTCCACAGAACATAATTGTAAGTTGTTGTTTTTGTTTGTTTGTTTGTTTGTTTGTTTTACATTATTCTTTGACTTCTAATCTTGCATGGTGGGGCCTGGCATGAAATATTTGCAGATATGGGCCAAGCGGATATTAGTTTGGCGATCTTTGACATGAAAAGGATGATAACCCAACCCAACCGATAACCGGCTGCTTTAGAATGGTTTCAAACTCCAGCTGAAGTGAGTGGGACTACTGTATGTAGATGTGTACCATAAGTCCTCCATAATAAAATGCCATGGATCAGCCATGGCCGAATCCACTGGGAAATCATAGGCTTGTCTCTGCCAGATGAGTGACTCTGTCTGTAGCCTCCAAATGGGTTGAATCAGAGCACCAACACTCAGGTCACTGCAGAGGTATTGATTACCAATGCAACATGTCTATCCCCTTTCTCACCTCTCTCTGACAGATGCACACGTTAACACACAAACGCACACGCTTATGTGCGCACGTACGCGTGCACACAAATGCCTGCAGACGTGCAGAACTTGTTAGAGCAGTGATTCTCAGTGTGCTGGTCAGGATCCCCTGTTGCAGCGAGAATTGTGACCATGTACCATCGATTTAATATTTTCATATTTTGTGAGTCAAAGAAAATGTTATGCCTCAAATCCTACCAACCACAAATCGCACGCTTGTCAGAGTGTTGGGTCCCCAGTTCAAATATGATTATTCTAGGGGTCATGGCCTGTAAAGATTGAGAACCACTGTTAGATTGCAGGTGACTGAGCATGGGGAACTGCCTGAACTATTGTGACGTTCAATTTATTTGACGCCTATGCGATGCAGAATTTCAACTATTTGGAGGAACTAAAGCCATAGAATGTACATACACTATACAGTCCTCTGTGTACACTTCAGTCTGAGACCCCTTTTCCACCGGTTGGTGCAACATGTGCGAACCGATGGGGCTATGAGCCAAAGCTCCAAAAATTGGAATGTTAATGGACCTTTCTATAAGCCCTGCCATCTCCAACCATGGGTTAGGGTTGGACATTACACTTTAAATACTAGATCATTAAAAAAAATTGAAACCAGACCTCCAGAATATCTTCCGGATCTGTCAGTAAGGCCTGCTGTATAGGCAGTGGGAAATTATGTATGTGACATTTCTTTAGTAAAACAATGTTTTATAATATAGGAAAACAAATGGTGGAGAGGATTTGTCTATCACAAGTTCTGTTTAGCTGTGATTGTACCATAGCAGTTTTTGGAGGACCCTACATTGTTTTCAGACAGGGGTGCCCACACATTTTTGACTTGCGAGCTACTTTAAAAATGACCATCTCAACAAGATCTACCTGCTGAAAGAAATACCATTGCCAAAATGAAATAGGAATGCACTTTATTCTTATACTACTATAAGGACCTAATACATACAAACGTCATTCCACATAACAATGTGGTATGTGACGTATGAACTCTGTTTTTTAGAGCTGCCATTTTGAATTATGCCCAGTGTGCCCGTTTATATGCCTCACTTCACTGCAGTGTAATGGATATAATTACAATACTGAAAGCTATTCAGCGTCACCCGCCGCTTTGCTGTCCGAGTGTTCACAATTCCACTCCACCGACAGGTCCTTTTTTTATGCCAATCACTTAAGTCACCTTATATTTATAAAGTGTATAATAGGTCAATGGGTAGGTCATGTGGTCGACCTGCACAGCCTTTGTGATCTACTGATCTACATTTTGGGCACCCCTGGTTTAAGGGATAAATATAAGTGCATTGTTTTGATTGATTTTAAAAAAATGATTTTACCCTTCTACTCTATCGTAGCTTTTTCATATTTTCTGTTTGTCCCACATTACCTATACAATGCCTCATTTGCATATTTACCATTTTTAAAATTTTAATACAATGAAGTTTAAACCATTGTCTGTGTAAGTAATCAACTGGGAAAGTTTCATGGCGATAACAATTAAATTACTTAATTTTAGAGCTCTCGCTCATGGACTAAGAACCAAGAAGAACTAAACCATTTCCCATGAACCGGTGGAAAAGCGGTCTGAATTGAACTACAACATTATAACTATATGAAAATAAACATGTATACGTGCAACATATATACAATAGTGACTTGCTTATCCTGTAGCTAAAACGTCTTCTATTTAAATGTTGTATTGGGTTCTAACATCCCTGCCTATCCAGTGCATGCGAGGGGCTCGGTGGGGTGTTTACTAGAGACCTGAACCCGTCCTGCTCTCATTAGATTGATTCATGGATCCAATAAGTGGGACACAGGCAGCAGCAGGTGTGCGCGCGGCCGTGCGCTCACGAGGCCTCACACACATCCATCACTTTGATCAGGTATCTTCATGTCTGACTCCATCCAACATCCACACCATGCAGAACCACCCCCCAACACTCCCACCCCTCCCCACGCCGCTGCCACTGGCTTTCAGCCTGGATGGAGTCACATGCATGCACGCACAAACATGCGAATGCGCTCACAGAAAAAGGCACGTACTGTATCGTGCACACACACACACACACGCACGCACGCGCGCGCACGCACACACACACACACACGCACACACACACACACACACACACACACACATGCATGTATTGCATGCACAGATACTCATTTAATCATTCACGGATGTACCAGCACACATGCACAAGCACACGCATGCACATAGACACACGCATGCACGCAAGCACCCACGCATGCACACACACAGTCTCACGCACGCGCATGCGCACATGCACGCACAAGCTTGCGAGCAAATACTTAAATATGTTCATGCACACGTATGGCCTCTAGTTCATGTTAATTGTGCTCAGTCATCTTGTACATGTGCCAAACGGGGTTAAACTGTCTCTGGTTCACAAATCACTCAAGCTCAACAAGACAGATCTGTAAGTCCCAACCCTGGGGATTTTATATCAAAGCTGCAGACGTTGGTATTAGTACCATCTCCCTGGTATTAAAAGCTGTTCCAGAGGCTTTATGAATGGTTTGTGGCCTCCCAAATGTACAATCAAGATTACCACAGAGGAAACTTGAATCCTTTTTGGCAATATGTAGAGCAGAATCTAAAAGAAAGGGGAGATATCTTTGTCTGCAGTAACTGAAGTTATGTGTTTTGGATGTTAAATTGATCAATTAATCTTATGCTGAATAAAATGATATGAAATCAAGTCTGCAGTGTGCATAACTCAAAGGGCTTATAAATAACAAAACAAAACACATATACGTCTGTTGTGACCGATAAGGACAGTGACATTGTATTTACATCAATCCCTAGATAGCACAAACCTCACAACTTGCTACAAATAAACTGGCCTATATTATGCTAGTCTATGGCAAAGATTAATCACCCCTACTTTTGTATAACGCAGCAGCATGCAGTACTGTCTGGGAGTAGAGTTACCAATGGTAATGCTTCATGTTATGACTAGAATGCTGGAGGCCTTTATTCTCCTACTTGTCGAAAGACCTGGCTTTCAAAGATGGCAAGAGATGTCATTGTTTCCAGGAAAGCTGGAATAATGGTCAGTGATGTGTATTGATCACTTTAATAGACAGAAATGTAAACAGCATGATGCATATTCAGACAATTGAGCTAAATGTGTGTATACAATAATATGTGCATTGGCATGCATGTCTATATATGCTGTATGTACGTTAGAGACTACTCTCCTACTGAGTCTCCTACTGAAATGGCTTAGTAGTTATTCAACAAAAACTAGCGCATATCCATGAATACAGGGCTTCATGGGATGTGTAATTGATAAGAATAAGTAGAGCCATTGATGCCACTTAACCTTATGCCATTTGTTGCAATGTATGTTTTAAATGAGCTTTTATGACATGAGTCCGTTTGAACTTCTGTCATTGTGATTTTGGCCGCTTGTTTTGTCCCCAGTGTACGTGGATATAGGAATCCTTGGACCTTTACTGATCTGTGATTCTGAGAGTGTAAAAAATGAAACCAAACAGACCTGTATGGGTGTCATTGGCCTAATTACATTAAAAAGCAATCCATGAAATGAAAACACACAGACTTGTCACACAAAGTGTACAGCAGGTTCAGTTGGCTGTCGCTATAAACCTGGTGGAGTGATCATTGGAGTTTAGTTTAAAACAGATTTGAGCGTGCAGAGTTAGAGTTTTGAGGCGCTTGGAGCTCGGACCAAGGACATAGCCGCAGGGCAGATGCTGGCCCATCCCCTTTGACCTCCGGTGGTCTTTCCACTGTCCTAATACATCACATGTCCTAATACATCACATGCTGCCAGGAGGAAAACAAGAACAAAAAAAGCAATATTGCATTCCATTGCTACCATCAGCTCAAACATCTGCTCCCCCATCAAAAGCATTGCCTTCACCTTTGTCAGTAGCTTTGACACTCAATAGTTAAAAGCAGCTTTTTTGTGTTCAGGTGCCAACCTGACCTAGACATCAACATGAAAATGTTGATGACCATTTCACCTCGTCGACTTGTTCTGAATATCTCGTTAGTTGCCTTTGTTGGTTAATGTTTTTTTTTCACCCTGTATAGCACTTCCACACAATGTGTTCACTCAGTGTTCATTAATCCAGTGTGTGTAACAAGCAGTGTTGGTCAATATTACTTAGGAAAGTAACTTCTTTACTTTACTCATTACTCCTTAGACAAAGTAATATCATTATTTTACTTATTACTGGAATCAAAGAGTAATATATTACATATTACGTAATTACTTTCCCAAGTTCTCAACTCCCACCTTTGAAAAAATAGAGATGTACAACATAATCTGTTTAGCGAGCTCTTTTTAGAACTGAATCCAATTTATTGGAATAATAATAGTCTCTTTGCCTCTTTGACTTTTTAAAATATTTCACAATTGTTTTCAAAGACAGTTGAGGTCATGTATTTAAAAATAAAATACAAAATAAAGCAGCAAGCGATTTGTAGTGTACATAACTGTGTGCAGGATGCAGCGTGTGGACTGGATCTACAATCTACTGCACACTCTGTTGTTACAGTACCTGTCAATAGCTTGTAAATCTGTTCTATTTTTGCATGCAACCACAAGCTCATTTTAAAAAGTAACTTGGCGTTACTTGCAAAGTAATGCGTTGCCCATTTTTGCAGAGTAATCTCATTACTTTACTTTTTGGAGCAAAAGTAATAATATTACAGTAATATGTAATCTAAAATTAGTTACTGCCCAACACTGGTAACAAGTCAAGTTTCCAGTCCTAAAATGTTAAAGGATAATTCAGTGATTTGGGTGATTTTGAAAACCCCCCAGGTTCTCCCAGTAACAAGATGTGCACACTCTACAGTGTGTGTGTGTGTGTGTGTGGGTCATCCTGATTGGACCTAAAGCCCAAACTGAAACTAGGTTTTTTTTGTTTGTTTGTTTTTTACCATAGTTTCAGTTTTTTTTTTTTTTTTTTTTTTTTTTTATGTACAGTGTGGTCAACAAACTCTATAGTATGATAGAGAGGATTAGCCAAAAAAGAAGAAAGAAATATTTGCAAGGCAACTTTGTTCTTGTTCTGTTATTGATGTCTTTTTATGTTTTGTGTTGTTTTTGTTCGATGTTGGGAACTGCGGATGGAAATGAGCATTTTCGTTTGTAAGTTCATTAATATGCATTTGTCTCGTCCAAATAAACAAATAAAGTAAAGTAACGTTTTTGCATTAAGTCAAGTAAAATCACTTACTATACCTTAAAAAAGTTTGAAGTATGCAGTTGGCAGCACCAGAACCTTATTAAAAGTAATAAAAAGTTCACAAGTGCGTTAATATTCCTGTACACCATATCCATAGTGTCACAGCAATCTCAGGACTAAATCTCCGATATTATGACAGAAGGTATCAAATTAGCCACAAATTATACCTTGCGGCATGATGTATTCGTCAACTGCATTGACATTACATGAATCTCACATATTCAACCGAATCAGGCATGGGGAGAGTGTGAGAGAAAGGGGCGGGGAGCTGTTGAATATTTAGAAGTCTGTAAAGATTAGCATCAGAGTTAAAGGAAGTGCGTAAAAAGGTTGCCCTTTCCTTCAAACGGCTCATTCGTCATCCCAGTAAGTGTAGCATGAACGTCTATGTGACCATTAGAGTTATTGATGGCTGGGAATGGGGTCATTATACATGCTGTGGGCAGCATATGGTCTCGTCGTGCTCTCCAATGTCTAGTGGGCTTTAGAGGACTCCCAGAAGGACACACGTCTAGACCCTTTGCGTGTACACGGCAACTAATTACACGCTCCCAGCTTCATGATCTGTTGCCAAGCGTGCATGTCTCTTCACGCAGCCAATCCCTCATATGATCTCATACTGTATATTGGGCCAAAAACACAACCTCGATGATGACAATAATAATGCCTTATTTTTACTTTTGGGGTCTTTTCTAAGCTGTAAAACGGGAACCCTCTGAAACACCTGTCCTAAGTAGCGTTATAGGGTGTTTTGAATGATACTGTCATTCCTCTTAAACCAATTAACTCACTGTAAATGTTGTATCGGGATGTTTTTTTTAGTATAACATACGGTTTAGGTGGTTGAAACAAGAATCTCAGACTTTACAACTATCAATGGAAAACTATAATTGGAAAGCAATTGAAAACCTGTAGATGAACTTGTTGTATAGTTCAAACGCTGGTGTGTGCTGTGTGTTATGCCGTGATGTCATGAGGTTACACACTGTATTCCAACAAGAAGAAAAATGATCCCAGGAGGGACTCCGTTTAATCACTGGAACACCCATATGGTCCACACCGTCTCCCTGTCACCACAATGTCATTATCTTCATACAGCCTACAGTTAATGTCACGCATACTCCAGATGTGAATTTTACTGAATCCATTGTGAGTTTTCATTTACAAAAACACGTACAGAAATAGTAGCAGTAATGAAATGACAACGTTTCTCCTCAGTTAGGCCTATAGTAGTATATTTGTTGTAGTGTCGGAGTTGTTGGTGCGCTGTTGCTGGCTTTCAAAATATGGGGGTGGCGTTGGCGTATACGTGTGGCCCAGTAGCCAAGGAGGTGACTACACAGTACCTATTTCTGTCTATGAATACCTGGCCCAGTGGGCCTATCACATGCTATAAGGCTCAGGACGAGCAACCCACACATTATGGTGAGTAGGCGGCACTGCATCCAATTCATGATGGAGAGAGTGAGTCAGTGCAAAAGAGAAAACAGGCTAACAAAAGGGCTAATGTACAAGAATGGGGAAGGTGAGAAGAACGGCACAAAGGGGACGCAGAGAAGGCCCCCTTGTAAGGGCAACATACCCTCCTTCTTAGACAGTATTATTAGCTATTGAATTAGGGCCTGAGACTCAAGCTGAATCACTCCATTATTCAATCATGGCAATGATTATCCCCAATGGCACGCTGGTTTGAATCGCCAGAATATTTGTTTTTAATGGTTGTGTCTAACAATTCAAAAGCTGGAGCCAAGCAGGTTATAGTTGTGTATGGCTTGCCTTGTATTCACCCAAGGCCCTCCAGAACATCTTTCCTTCTGTTAAATGATGGTATTAAAGGGCTTGTGTGCCTCACAAGCCTCTAGGCTGGGCAGTAGAATGTTCAGTTGACTGTGAAAATTATAACACCATGCTACACAATACTAATACTTCTACTGCTGCTGCTACGACTACTGCTACGACTACTGCTACGACTACTACTACTACTACTACTAGTAGTAGTACTGGTTCCACTACTAAAGATGTATCATATCTTCCATAATATAAGGCGCATTTAAAGCTCCTTTCATTTTATAAAAAGAATAATCCAGAGCGCTTTTTATATGGATTGTTTGACTGCAATAGCTTCTATTCTATGTTGACTGCAGTAGCTTGAAGCTTCTATTCTATGTTGACTGCAGTAGCTTCTATTCGATGCGCATTATAATCCAGTGCGCCTTATAGTGGGGAAAATACGGTAATTTATAAGTAATTGTGTTAATTTAACTATTATTTTTTTTAACTAATATTTGAACTTCAGTCCTAGCATTGATTGCAGGTCATATCCATTCACTATTGTTTATTTAAATACAGTATCCTTCAGACCGTGTTGCTTTTGTGACTCTTCTAGCAAGATGTGTTATGGAAAATATACTCCCTCACATTCCCATTTCTCATTTTATTATCGTTATCCTAATGTTTGCTGTTTGTTACTCTTATATCTTATTTGATGTATCTTTTCTATTTGTTTGTTTGCTTCGGTATATGCCTATATGACATTTTGAGTATGTAAAGCATCCCTTGGGAAGGTTCCAATTCCCAAGTATGCTGCTCTACCTCTGCCACCCCTAAAATCTATTACTGTACATAATATATCTGGCTTCATTCACGGTTGCTAACTTCCGAAAGAAATGACGCAGCAATTTCATGCTACATTTATCACCAGCGACTTCAAGTAGCTGCAACATAGTCATGAGTGACGACTGTTTAGGAAGGGATTTCCTGATGTGCCCAGAGCATCTGTTTTCATGTTTCCCAGAACAATCATTTATTTCTCTCTGACTGAGATGTCAAGCGTGCTGCAGACTAATAGTCCGCAACAGTTCTGTAATCAAAACTCTTGCTCGGCTCAACATACTTTCTTGAGATATAATAATGTTCAATCACAATGTTTGAGGTTATGGAAAATAGGTCTATGCTCAAACACACATACGCACGCAAAAACATTTCTTGCTTTTTGTCTTTAAAAGGGAATGGCCATTTGAATTATTATTATTTGCTGCAGTGGAGTTATTCTGGGGGCAATATTAGTCCAAAAAAGCAAAACAAAAGCAAATCTACAAACTCACAATGTGATGCATTGTGAGTTACAGCAGATTGGCACTTTGGGGCGAAAAGATTTGGTGCAGACAGTGAAGGGGGGCCGATCCATCCAAGTAGTTGCATCTCAGTTCTGTTCCTCCAAGACTAAAGGGTTTAAGTGGTTAAATGAGTGCAGCACCGGGGTGTCTGGATGCTGTTACGGGTGACGGGTAATCATAGCCTTGATGGACCGATACCATTTCTACTCCCAGGGGATTTTTTTCCTCCCTTCTTCCTTGGAACAGATGGTTGTCTGGGTGGACACGGCCAGGAGTAACCTCCCCTCTCACCCCGCCACCCTGATGTCATGCCGTTCCTTAATGGAGGGCATCTGACAGACAATGACTCACTCAGTGGCGCGGGCAGCACTCCACGGAGAGGAGGCCAGGCACATCAGCTGTGATGGCTGAAATACTGTCGACGGCACAGTACGGAAGGTACAAACGTGTTGGCGTCGAAATATACCTGCAATTCCGATTCCACGTGTTTTCAATATGCATGAAATGGTTTGAAAATATCGCTGATCTAAAAGTAAAATATTTCATTATGAGATCTAGTGGAGTAAAAAAAAAAGAAAAGCATTGAAAATGGGAATCGGCAATGGTGGGCATTGTATTATGAATTACACCTTCCTCCTAGCTGATGGAATGGTGTGTGTTGAGTTACAAGTAGAACAGCATAATAATGATGATAATTAAGTTCAAACCAAGTAATGCAGTGTGCATGTGTGTGTGTGAATTGTTGAATGAGATTAAAAAGAGACTATTTCTATAATCAACACCAGCTGTATTTGCAGGACGATTCAGAATGGGGAGACAGGTCAACCTCATTTCTATTGGCTTTTATTGATGTGTAAGTTGTCATCACACAGTAGGCTTTTTTATATAAAAATAAAATACACAAATGAATATTTCTCTGTTTCTTTGGCCTCGATTGTTAGGTATGCTCATATGATAATCATGGATATAGTCTAAAAACATATTTGGCATTTCACTGAGACTTTTATTTAACCACTAGAACAAGAGAGATTTTTTTAGGCCACCAGGCTGAGACTCTGCCGTGACTCCAGGTCACGGCACCATTGTAACGTCCAGGATCCAAACTTGGTTTCCCGTTTGATAGTCTGTCTTTTGAGGCCATCGGGCAGAGACTTGATCTGAGCCACTCTGCTATACTGTAGTTGCTATTATACCACTGGTAAATGGTGCATTTATACAGCAGCTTTATGTACTGTGTATAAGCGCTTTGCATAGTGCATTTTATCCATTCAACACACTGATTGCGGCGAAAGCCATGCAAGATAGCAACCTCTACACCGGGAGCAATATGGGGTTGAAGTGTCCTGCCCAAGCTTAAGGACACTTCGACATGTGGACAGCTAGAGACAGAATTCAAACTCTTGACCCATGGATCATCGACCAACCTGGCACTCCTGAGCAACAGTTGCAAAGGAAACTAATACAACACTTTAAACGAAGGTCCTTGTTATAAGCGCTTATAAGCGCTTATAAGACATTTGTAAGACATGAATTAACTGTTTATAAGTAGGTTACAAGACACTTATGTACCTTGTTATAAGTACTTATTAACGTTTATAAGACATTTATAAGCTATGTGTTGCCTATTATAAGGTCGTTACAAGATACTTATTAATAGTTTATAAATATTTATGGGGAATGTTAATAAACACATCATTAACTGTTAATAAGACACGTAAAACTGTTTACAAATTATTTATAAGACACTTGTTAACGTTATTATTTGCTTATAAGAATTTAACAAACACATTTATGAACTGTTAATAGGAAATTTAGAAGGCACTTATTAAACCTTATTAATATGTTTATAAAACACTTAATAACCGTATTATTTGTTTATATGCATTTATAAATCATTTTACATACCTCCCCCATAAGGCTCCTTGTTATAAGGGTAGATTGCTAGGATATTTATAAGACTTAATGAGACATTTATAAAACCTGCATTAAATGTTATAAACTAATTATAAGACACTTACTAACCGTTTGTGCACATTTATAAGGAATGTACTATACACATTTAATAACTATTATTAATATATTTATAAGACATTAACAAAACACCTTTCTTGTTTATATAACATTTATGGTACGCTTTATGAAACCAAAGGTGCTTGTTCCAACTTCGTTCAAAGTGAAAACAGGAGGGTGAAGAGAATTTATAAACCTTTCATCATGTGTTTATTAAGAACTCAAAATTGTTTACAAACATGGACAGGCGGTTAACAATGCATTTATAAACACGTTGATAGGCATTTTGGAGGCACTTCGTTTAAAGTGGGGACCGCATTTATAAGCCGTTAATAGCACGTTTATTAACAGCTTTACAAGCAGGAACAGATGCTTATTAATGCATTTATAAGCACTTAATAGGCATTTTTGAAGGCACTTCGTTTAAAGTGGGGACCGCATTTATAAGCCGTTAATAGCGCGTTTATTAACAGCCAACATTGCTTTACAAGCAGGAACAGATGCTTATTAATGCATTTATAAGCACTTAATAGGCATTTTTGAAGGCACTTCGTTTAAAGTGGGGACCGCATTTATAAGTCGTTAATAGCGTGCTATTAACAGCCAACATTGCTTTACAAGCAGGAACAGATGCTTAACAATGCATTTATAAGCACTTAATAGGCATTTTTGGAGGCACTTCGTTTAAAGTGGGGACCGCATTTATAAGCCGTTAATAGCGCGTTTATTAACAGCCAACATTGCTTTACAAGCAGGAACAGATGCTTATTAATGCATTTATAAGCACTTAATAGGCATTTTTGGAGGCACTTCGTTTAAAGTGGGGACCGCATGATAAGACATTTATAACTCGTTAATAATCTGCCTATTAACCACCACACATTCTCTACAAACAGGAACAGATGCTTAGTAATGCATTTATAAGCACTTCAATAGGCATTTTTGGAGGTACTTAATTGGTTTAAAGTACCTACAGTAAGAATGGGTATATTAACAGCAGTGACGGCATTAAACAAAAGATAAAGGCTGCACTTGTTAAAGGGTTGTTCCAAGGGGGTTAACAAAACGTAATGTATTTTGGTGGCATTTAGTATGGAAACCTGAATCTCACCTTTATGGTCATGCATTGTGACACTACACCACCATTTATGGCCATATCTGTTTATGAAGATCATAGCACTAACCTCAAACCCTGGATAACCATACATGTGAAGACTGATGACCTATATTTGTATATAGGGCCAGTCGGCAACTTTCATCTGACCTCGAATCAAATAATCAATCTTTTTGACATATTTTCTGGATGTTTTGCTGGCTGAAATCAAATGGCCATCTGAGGTGATTATATTTGTAATTACTTCCTGTAAAAGCAAAATAGAGAATAACAAATATTGCACCCATACACTGTTTCTAAAATTCAACTGCTATGAGAAGCGTGATGTAAGAATGTTTTGATTGGTGAATTCCTTCGCAGTCCAGTTGATGTACAGCCGTGAGCGTTGTACACCTATCTCCTTTTCTATCCATTTTATGCGGTTGAGGAGCTCCAGAAGAGGTCAGGTAAGCGCAGACACTTCATAAGGTTGACTTGACAGAGGGTGCATTTCTTTCAGTGGTGTTAAGGAGCTGCATGAAACAAAATGCAATGCAGAGAAGATTAGAGGATGGGTTAAAGAAAGCCCCTGGGCATGAAGAGGTACAGTACAGGTCCAGAGTTCAATCTACAGTTCTTCAAATAAAATAATACATGAAACTTGACACTCATAAATATATAGGTTCCTGGTTATTATTATTTTTCTGAGATTGTATTTGGGGTTTTAATGATTCATGTCGAAGTGACAAGGCATTCTTGTTTGGGGTACACCAAATTTAGGTTGTAAATAAATCAAAACAGTAGGCAGCATGTGGGAGACTTTCAATACCTGAAGTGAAGTGTCCACGTTGCAGTGATCTTGGAGAAGCCAATCTGTCTGTTGGAACGAGTGTCAGGATGTTTGGAGGGCCATCAGAGTCCTAGTAACAACCACAATTACATGTCAATGTATTTAAACTGCACAAATCCGGTGCAGTTTGGTGCCCCCCGTCCCAGGCGCCCCTAGCGTAACGGCAAAAAAGCCCCATGTGCAACCCGGATTTGGCACAAACAAGAGATTTACTTCTATTAGCTCCTACCAACAACCATTAGACTTGCAAATCCTGTGACTCAAAAGGCACCTACGAAGGTCTGCAATTCATAACTGCCCCCCCCCCCCTGAAAAAAAGAAAAAAAAAATACTATGACCTGCTACTTCTGACTTCATGGAAGGGAATATTTGTATGTCTCTAAATGTTTTGGTGTGGTGTGAGCAGTTCAGAAACTTCTTCCAGTGACATCATCAATGGTGGAATCCAAGCAGAATGATGAGGTCATTGGAAGAAGTTTCTGAACTGCCCACAGCCCTCCTGTGACACACAGACTGAGTAGAAAAAAAATAGTGGTATTTGATCATGTACATTAGTGAAGACCTATTAGATACATTGAAAAGTGGTGAAGTGGCCCTTTAACCGCTTTATCCATTCACAGTTATCAGTGTTGAATTGGGTCACTTGTTGCCAGTGTTGTAGTGGTACTTTTAGAAGTGGGGGGATGTCTCTGAAAGGGGAATCCCCCCCATTTTATTTATTTTTTCTGAGAGTGTACAAATGGAACCAAATGGACCCGCTAGGGTCCATTTGGTTCACATTTGTACAGGAAACTCATTAACATGGTGAAACACATCTTGATGATGTCATCAAGATGTATTTCACCATGCTAATGATTTTTTTCAGACCCAAAAATATTTTAGATGTGAGAAGTGGGGGGACGCCGTCCCCCACGTCCCCCCTCCACTACACCCCTGCTTGTTGTATTGTAAATCTCCCAAGCTGTAAATAAAAAAAATCAAAATTAGATGTTTTTGGAGTGGACTATTCAGTATTCATGGCTATTACTGCCACACTAGTTTAAACAAAACCTTGGTACACAAATCACATGTTGACACTAGTACAGACAGCAACAACAGTGAAATAAACCTTTGCAAACAATTGTAGCCCTTTAGCTTTTAACATCTCTTGAAACACAAATATAACCCAAGAACAAAACAATACAATACAATACTGTACCTTAGTTGCTGCACAGAACTTGTGTGTTCTTACTTGTTATTGTGTGATGCTACAGAGGTAGCTCTATGTAGCTTGCCGATAGATAAACTGGCTAGTGTGCGCACGTTAATAGGTCCGTGCGGAAACGAACTCCGAAACAAAGGTTCCGGATTTTGGTTCCTAGTGAAAAATACTGCACGGACGACACAGAGGCAGTTATACTGGTTATACTTTTACACACACAAAGACAAGTTCTCAACAAAAGGCCTTGCATTGGAGTTGTTTGCTTGATATTGTATTTTTTTTTTTGCTAGGAACCAAAATCCGGAACCTTTGTTTCGGAGTTCGTTTCCGCACGGACCTATTAACGTGCGCACACAAGCCAGTTTATCTATCGGCAAGCTACATAGAGCTACCTCTGTAGCATCACACAATAACAAGTAAGAACACACAAGTTCTGTGCAGCAACTAAGGTACAGTATTGTATTGTATTGTTTTGTTCTTGGGTTATATTTGTGTTTCAAGAGATGTTAAAAGCTAAAGGGCTACAATTGTTTGCAAAGGTTTATTTCACTGTTGTTGCTGTCTGTACTAGTGTCAACATGTGATTTGTGTACCAAGGTTTTGTTTAAACTAGTGTGGCAGTAAAATGACAACGCCATGAATACTGAATAGTCCACCCCAAAAACATCTAATTTTGATTTTTTATTTACAGCTTGGGAGATTTACAATACAACAAGCAGGGGTGTAGTGGAAGGGGGACGTGGGGGGACGGTGTCCCCCCACTTCTCACATCTAAAATATTTTTGGGTCTGAAAAAAATCATTAGCATGGTGAAATACATCTTGATGATATCATCAAGATGTGTTTCACCATGTTAATGAGTTTCCTGTACAAATGTGAACCAAATGGACCCTAGCGGGTCCATTTGGTTCCATTTGTACACTCTCAGAAAAAAAAAATAAAATGGGGGGGATTCCCCTTTCAGAGACATCCCCCCGCTTCTAAAAGTACCCAATTCAACACTGATAACTGTGAATGGATAAAGCGGTTAAAGGGCCACTTCACCACTTTTCAATGTATCTAATAGGTCTTCACTAATGTACATGATCAAATACCACTATTTTTTTCTACTCAGTCTGTGTGTCACAGGAGGGCTGTGGGCAGTTCAGAAACTTCTTCCAATGACCTCATCATTCTGCTTGGATTCCACCATTGATGATGTCACTGGAAGAAGTTTCTGAAGGGCTCACACCACACCAAAACATTTAGAGACATACAAATATTCCCTTCCATAAAGTCAGAAGCAGCAGGTCATAGTATTTTTTTTTTTCAGGGGGGGGGGGGGGGGGGGGCAGTTATGAATTGCAGACCTTCGTAGGTGCCTTTTGAGTCACAGGATTTGCAAGTCTAATGGTTGTTGGTATGAGCTAATAGAAGTAAATCTCTTGTTTGTGCCAAATCTGGGTTGCACATGGGGCTTTTTTGCCGTTACGCTAGGGGCGCCTGGGACGGGGGGCACCAAACTGCACCGGATTTGTGCAGTTTAAATACATTGACATGTAATTGTGGTTGTTACTAGGACTCTGATGGCCCTCCAAACATCCTGACACTCGTTCCAACAGACAGATTGGCTTCTCCAAGATCACTGCAACGTGGACACTTCACTTCAGGTATTGAAAGTCTCCCACATGCTGCCTACTGTTTTGATTTATTTACAACCTAAATTTGGTGTACCCCAAACAAGAATGCCTTGTCACTTCGACATGAATCATTTAAACCCAAAATACTCAGAAATCTCAGAAAAATAATAATAACCAGGAACCTATATATTTATGAGTGTCAAGTTTCATGTATTATTTTATTTGAAGAACTGTAGATTGAACTCTGGACCTGTACTGTACCTCCTCATGCCCAAGGGCTTTCTTTAACCCATCCTCTAATCTTCTCTGTATTGCATTTTGTTTCATGCAGCTCCTTAACACCACTGGAAGAAATGCACCCTCTGTCAAGTCAACCTTATGAAGTGTCTGCGCTTACCTGACCTCTTCTGGAGCTCCTCAACCGCATAAAATGGATAGAAAAGGAGATAGGTGTACAACGCTCACGGCTGTACATCAACTGGACTGCGAAGGAATTCACCAATCAAAACATTCTTACATCACGCTTCTAATAGCAGTTGAATTTTAGAAACAGTGTATGGGTGCAATATTTGTTATTCTCTATTTTGCTTTTACAGGAAGTAATTACAAATATAATCACCTCAGATGGCCATTTGATTTCAGCCAGCAAAACATCCAGAAAATATGTCAAAAAGATTGATTATTTGATTGGAGGTCAGATGAAAGTTGCCGAATGGCCCTATATACAAATATAGGTCATCAGTCTTCACATGTATGGTTATCCAGGGTTTGAGGTTAGTGCTATGAGCTTCATAAACGGATATGGCCATAAATGGTGGTGTAGTGTCACAATGCATGACCATAAATGTGAGATTCAGGTTTCCATACTAAATGCCACCAAAATACATTACGTTTTGTTAACCCCCTTGGAACAACCCTTTAACAAGTGTAGCCTTTATCTTTTGTTTAATGCCGTCACTGTTGTTAATATACCCATTCTTACTGTAGGTACTTTAAACCAATTAAGTACCTCCAAAAATGCCTATTGAAGTGCTTATAAATGCATTACTAAGCATCTGTTCCTGTTTGTAGAGAATGTGTAGTGGTTAATAGGCAGATTATTAACGAGTTATAAATGTCTTATCATGCGGTCCCCACTTTAAACGAAGTGCCTCCAAAAATGCCTATTAAGTGCTTATAAATGCATTGTTAAGCATCTGTTCCTGCTTGTAAAGCAATGTTGGCTGTTAATGGCACGCTATTAACAACTTATAAATGTGGTCCCCACTTTAAACGAAGTGCCTTCAAAAATGCCTATTAAGTGCTTGTAAATGCATTAATAAGCATCTGTTCCTGCTTGTAAAGCAATGTTGGCTGTTAATAGCGCGCTATTAACGGCTTATACATGCGGTCCCCACTTTAAACGAAGTGCCTTCAAAAATGCCTATTAAGTGCTTATAAATGCATTAATAAGCATCTGTTCCTGCTTGTAAAGCTGTTAATAAACGTGCTATTAACGGCTTATAAATGCGGTTCCCACTTTAAACGAAGTGCCTCCAAAATGCCTATCAACGTGTTTATAAATGCATTGTTAACCGCCTGTCCATGTTTGTAAACAATTTTGAGTTCTTAATAAACACATGATGAAAGGTTTATAAATTCTCTTCACCCTCCTGTTTTCACTTTGAACGAAGTTGGAACAAGCACCTTTGGTTTCATAAAGCGTACCATAAATGTTATATAAACAAGAAAGGTGTTTTGTTAATGTCTTATAAATATATTAATAATAGTTATTAAATGTGTATAGTACATTCCTTATAAATGTGCACAAACGGTTAGTAAGTGTCTTATAATTAGTTTATAACATTTAATGCAGGTTTTATAAATGTCTCATTAAGTCTTATAAATATCCTAGCAATCTACCCTTATAACAAGGAGCCTAATGGGGGAGGTATGTAAAATGATTTATAAATGCATATAAACAAATAATACGGTTATTAAGTGTTTTATAAACATATTAATAAGGTTTAATAAGTGCCTTCTAAATTTCCTATTAACAGTTCATAAATGTGTTTGTTAAATTCTTATAAGCAAATAATAACTTTAACAAGTGTCTTATAAATAATTTGTAAACAGTTTTACGTGTCTTATTAACAGTTAATGATGTGTTTATTAACATTCTCCATAAATATTTATAAACAATTAATAAGTATCTTGTAACGACCTTATAACAGGTAACACATAGCTTATAAATGTCTTATAAACGTTAATAAGCACTTATAACAAGGTACATAAGTGTCTTGTAACCTACTTATAAACAGTTAATTCATGTCTTACAAATGTCTTATAAGCGCTTATAAGCGCTTATAACATGTCTTATAAGCCGTTAATAAGCGCTTATAAGCGCTTATAACAAGGACCTTCGTTTAAAGTGTTACCGAAACGAATACAACAAAAAGAGCTATTATATACAAAAATTGTGAAAAATACTGTAATATTAAAAGTCCAAAACTATATGTTTATTCAAACTCATTAAAATCCTTTCTGATTTCTGTTCAGCATCTTTGAAAAGTGGACGCTCTAGTGGTCCATCTATTTTTAGTGATAATTGGTTCCACAGCAGTGGAGGCCCAGCAGTGGAAGCCCTGTCACCTTCCGTCACCGGCTTTATGTTACCAACTTCATTTGTTGTGACGTGACTAAACGACTACATTCCATTCAGGGGCGAATCTAGGCATGGGTATGGGGGGGGGGGCAATGTCCCCCTAAATGCCATATGGGCCCACCAAACATGGTGGCAACCCAAATCTCAAAGATATTTCAAATTAAAGTTCTTATAATTAAAATGATTTGAAACACTACTACTATACTAATTAACTACAATGGTGGCAACACTAAAACCAACACCGTCATGGAAAACCCTCTGAGTCAGACCATGCATGCAGCGTGCCTGTTGAAAATTTAACAACAACTGATGTTATTATTGATGCTTACTTGCCTAATAAAAGTCCTGTAACTGAAAATGGTAATGCTCATGGCGCTTCGTGCCACGGGCGATGAAGCCGCCCCATACCATGAGTACATCCGGGCCTGATTCCATTCATTGGGATGGAACGATTTCACACATAGGTTTCCATGTGACAGGGAGGGCGATTTAAATGGAGATGGGTTCTCATAAAATAAAATAAAAGCAGAAAGACTCCTCTGTAATAAATGGTTCTCATGTGAAAAGGCTAAGACACTCTAAAACAGTACACTTATACAGTATGATTAAATTGGCCCACATCAATAAATTATGTATTGCCTGGAAAGACCATTAATGTCAACACACATTAGAGCGAGCATGTGAAGAGAGACATCTCTCTCATAATGCTCAAATATCCAGAGTTACTGTACGTCGGAAACCTATTAGTTCTTAACCAGTTTCTGGACCATTCCTCTGACCACTTAACATGGCAGCTGATGAGTGGTTGGGTATGCAATGATCAGGGTATGAACACGAACAGAACACCATTGTGTTCATGCTTTGATCAGTATAATTAATGTAGTATAGACCATAATGAAAACTATCACGCTTGTTTGTGTGTGCGTGTGTGTGTGTGTGTGTGTGTGTGTGTGTGTGTGTGTGTGTGTGTGTGTGTGTGTGTGTGTGGGGGGGGGGGGGGGGGGGGGGGGGGGGGGGGGGGGGGGGGGGGGACTTACATACAAGTAAGTAGGGTTGCCATCTTTGAGATCTTGAAATGGGTTAGGAAGGTCTGGGGTTTTCTGGTGAAGCTGTTGCCCCCGTGACAACTGTTGCCCCCGTAACAACTACGGACCCTCAGTTTTTATCCTCAATATGTACTTTGCTCAGCCAATCCTCGTTATTGGAACTCACATGCAAACACAAAGCTGTGGGGCATAAATACATGTATGTGCTGCTTCTTACAATGTCCCCCCGCCCCCCGCCCCACCTGCCATTGACCAGTCCTCGGCAGGGGGACTGTTCGAGGCTGGCAAACAGCGTCTACTCTCGATGTAGGAAAACATTTCTGGGGAAAATGATTATAAAAATACTGAATGGCATCAAAGCTGTTTTGTACAGTTACTTGTGACGACTTTGTGTGCGTGGGATTCAATTCCCACGCGGGGATAAGGAGGGAGGGCGAAATCCAGCCTATTTATGTCTGTGATTTGTGCATCGAGTTGTGTACAGGGTTATTCAGGGAAGGTAGAGCCTCTGCCCTCTGTGTGTGTGTGTGTGTGTGTGTGTGTGTGTGTGTGTGTGTGTGTGTGTGTGTGTGTGTGTGTGTGTGTGTGTGTGTGTGTGTGTGTGTGCGTGCGTGCTTGCGTGCGTGTGTGTGTGTGTGTGTGTGTGTGTGTGTGTGTGTGTGTGTGGATGACTTATATCCTGTGCGCATTGATTAGATTGATGCTGGGTGTGACTGCACACCTGTTGCGCATCAATCTAATTGATGCATGCAGGATCAATCAGCTCTTCAACTCACACATAGGCACAGGCATGTGCAATCAAACACACAAATCAAACATACACACGCACGCACAACACACCGGCCATCATTGTATCTGTCAATCATATGGGCAACAAAGTTAATTCTTTTTAATCTAGTGTGCAAGATCACCCATCATGAGGATTGCAGGGTTTCCATGATGTGCATCTGGTGCCTATCCGGCCTGAAGGCATCCATCCTTTTGGTCTGCCATTGTACACCTGTGTGGATTAACGAAGAGATATCTTTGTGCGTATAAATGAAAACTACAAATTAAATAATCCATAGTATTTCTTTGTAAATATAAAACAAGTAATTTTGTGATTTATAAGATATATATGATCCATAATATTTTTTGTATAGTGAAACATATACTCAGGGGACCTCAGGGGAACTGGCATGTTTAAGCCAATGAAGGCAAGGACAAATATTAAACAAAGAAGTGTAACTGTCAAAGGAGTGAAATTATGGAATGCATTAGAAACAGAAACTGTCAAACTCTATAAAAACATTCAAGAAGTTATTTAAAGCAAATACAATGAAAGCATATATCGCAACAGACGGAATATGTTAAGGAATAATTTTGCATAATACTAGTATCGTCTACAGTGGTGTGTATGAGCGTATGTATGTATGTATGTATGTATGTATGTATGTATGTATGTATGTATGTATGTATGTATGTATGTATGTATGTATGTATGTATGTATGTATGTATACATATGTAGGTATGTGTTTATATATATATATATATATATATATATATATATATATATATATATATATATATATATATATATATATATATATATATATATATATATATATATATATATATATATATATATATATATATATGTATACTGTATACGTATGTATGTGTGTATGTATAATTGTA
The DNA here is from genome assembly GCA_039105355.1 of Benthosema pterotum. Classification (NCBI taxonomy): domain Eukaryota; kingdom Metazoa; phylum Chordata; class Actinopteri; order Myctophiformes; family Myctophidae; genus Benthosema; species Benthosema pterotum. The sequence continues at coordinate 25,193,022 of CM076977.1, forward strand.
TATACACATTCTACATTATTATATTATATTATATTATATTATATTATATTATATTATATTATATTATATTATATTATATTATATTATATTATATTATATTATATTATATTATGTTGTTGTAATGTATGTGATGTTGTTGTAATGTATGTTAATTATATCCATGCTTCTAGCAATATATTATAGTATACACTGTTGTAAGAACCAATGTATGTGGGAAATGATATGTACCTCATGAAGTCATTATAAAAAATAAATAAATACCCTTTTGTTCCTAAAGCGAAGACACATGAGACATAATTTCATTTGTGCATTTGATAGAATGTTTTTGTGGTTTTTTTTTGTATGCATATATTACCTTTGTTAAAGAGGTGGGCATCAATAAGCTTTACGCTTCATACCTTTTCGGGGGAAAAAAAGGTATGTTATGCGATATTGTTAATAATCTTTTTTTTTTCAAATGTCCGAAATAAATCAAATCAATCAATCAATCAATCAATCAATCAATCAATCAATCAATCAATCAATCAATCAATCAATCAATCAATCAATCAATCAATCAATCAATCAATCAATAAAACAGAGTTTGCAGATAAAGTTTTGCTTCTTACATGCTTGCTTCCTACACGATCATAGGTTGGTCTGTGTGGCCTATCTTACAGGGACATGGCTAGAATGAATTGATGGTTTGAATGTACTTGTACAAGTGTGAGGCAACATTTCATTCCATTGGAAAGTGCTTTACAAATGAAAAGGCCTTCAGTTGTGCTTTGAGTGGCACATACTAATATAACAATGTAACGCAATGTAAGGTTCATAGAATGTTGAAACAATGTAAGGTTCATAGAATGTTGAAATAACATTCCGTACAAGGCTGCTTCTGCGGTTATACAGTATAATATAAGACCATTCATCCTACTGTTTAGCCACCAAGTGCAAAACTGGACCTTCAAATCTCAATTGTGAGAAATAGGCTGTTATTATGTAGATTTCATTAGAAGAGGACTATATGGCAGTGAGTGCATCACAGAAGTTTTTCTGTGTAGCTAAACTAAAAAGCAGTGATCCATGTCTCTTCCCTTACAATCTGATGGTCGCTGCACATGGACAATAGTAACTGCAAAGCAAAATATGATACATAACGAGAACAAAACATATGGCCCGAATATATATTTTTAAATTACCTATTTCGGTTCAGAATATACTCTTCCTTTTAGACTGACACACATGTAGCTATTTTTTAATCAAATGTATGCAGTCAGAATTAGAATAAGCCTATAAAGACACCATTAATTTGTTTGTCCTTTTTGTTGTGTTATTTGATTAGCAGGCTAATCAAATCAAACGTATTGTTGAATGAGTTCTCTTTTTGTTACAGCTCTGGTACACCATGGCTAAAAATACCTATATAAACACATGAATGCCTCGATCAGCATCAGCAGCATCAGCAAGCGATGCACAAAAGCTAAAACAGAAAAAAGCTAAACAGAATCCAGCTCTGGTGTATTGCGGGCGTGTGCATGAACCAAGCACACGCATGACAACTGCACTCGTGTAAATATGCTTGCTTTATCGCACGGCGTCTTCTCACACAATACGCAGGTCCCGTTGAAAACAAACTAGAGGGTTTTATCAATCCTTGTGTGAAAGACCGCATAGGCATTTTAGTGGAGTAGGAGGTTTCATCAGAAGCATGAACTGGTTCAATATTTCAATATTTGTAAAAACCCCCACACAGGCGTAAAGGTAGTTGAATAGCACTGATGTATAAAACAAACAGTAGAAAAACGAAGATAGATGGTTTCTGCCCAACAGCAATCATTTCAGTTATTTTGTTTTCTTCCCATTATGTTTTGGTGAAAGGAGCAGGAGGGGCGAAATCATTTTGCGACTGTGATCACGGTCGCAACCTTTTTTGAAAAGGGTTGACGGTTTTTGAAAAGGGCCGCGACCGTTATTGAAAACGGTCCAGACTGTTTTGGAAAACCGTTGCGACCATTTTGGAACGGTCACGACTGTTTTTGAAAAGGGTCGAACAACGACCCTTTTCAAAAACGGTGGCGATCGGTCCAAAACGGTCGCAACCTCGGTCGCAGTCGCAAAATGATTTCTCTGGCTCTCGAAAGGAGGGAAACGGACACTATCCGCTTCCCATATACACTCATGGATGCATGCACAGGCTTGCATGGGTTATATACAGTAGTTATCTTGCTCACTGCATTTGCAACTGCTGAATGTAAGCCAGGCGGAAATGTCTGTGTGTACGTCACACACTCCATATATATCCAACGAATATCGAGCAATTCAAAATACGAATATATTTTTATGTAGAATAGGCTATATCGCATATGAGGCTGCTGCTGAAGGCCTATCATGTTCAGCAAAACTTTCCCTTTCTTTATATATGCTGGTGTAGGCTACTTGCTGTGGTTTGTGACGACTGTCGTCTCTTGCGAGATCAAATGAATGATTCATAATTATCTTAACAGCATACAAGCCTGCAGGGACTTATTATGAGAAGAAGATGCTCCATACACCAATCTGTCATGCAGCGTGCAGTTATAGACACGAAATGGGAAATAGTCAAATCAATGCATTTGTTTTTCAATCATTACTGTATGTGTAAAACCTGTGTATCCGAGAAGACCTGTTCTACTGAGTGTTGTATTGTTTGTCTTTTGTTATTGTTGCAAATGTTTTATTAATAACAGCGCATTGTCACATTTTAACTTTTAACGCTGCTCTCATTTTCACACAACACCGTTGTGTGGTAAAGCTAGACTTCTGTCTGTCGCGCATTTTTACGCACATTTTTTATTCATAAATTCGGACCTTAATTTTCTTAATTCGATTATTGAGTCGAATATTCGTTTGAATATGGAATAATCGTTTGCAGCCAGATGATGGACTGGAGTTCCAACTTTATTCTCCAGTGTTCCATTAAAAAGTTCAGCATTTTGGTACAGCAGATATGGACAGAGAGAATATGGAAACGGAGATAATGAGAGCATTGTGGAAGTCAAGGCCATGAAGACATCTACCTGCAGTCTCTCAGAGGATTATACTGTATGGAGTGGATCTGGAGGGAGATGAACCGTGCACTAACTGTAGCCTCCAAGGTCACTATCGTTCTTGCCACTGGCAGAAGAAGTACTGACATTTTTACACTTAAATAAAGGTAGCAAGACATACCGGTACCATATGGTACTGGTATATTACCAAATAGTTAATAACTTGAACAGGCTGTTCATTTACAAAATGGATTCAGACGCCTGCAGGCGTTTCATGGCTCCAGGCCGTTGGTTGCAGTGGGTTCATGATTTATTTTTGCACCGGCCTGAAGAACGGCCCTAAATTGAAGAATGAAGTAAAGTTGCCCTCTGAACGTTGCACCTTTTATACTACACTATCTTATGCATATTAATTAAGAATATACTGTACATAACCAAGTAGTTATACAATGTATAATCAGTTTGTAAGACTTTTGTTCATACTTGATTTTAATCTGGGCTCAATGCATCTCAGTGTGTTTGAGATTTTGATGTGTTTAGGCACAAATTACCCAAGATGCATTTTAATCTCAAGGGTAAAATAAATGATGAAAATCACACCTGTGTGAAGTGAATTGGTGCAACTGCATATCCGGGGGGGTTCCCCAAACTTTCAAACCCAGGCACAAACGCATGCCGGAATGTTTCTGATGAGCTGCCCCATGTCCAAAACGCTTGAGAAACACTCGTCTAGTGGAAGCCGGTGTCTTGTACCACTTATAACTTACTTACTTAACTTATAAACTTATACTGTATCAGGTGAGTGTTTTTAAGGGTCCGTGTTTGCAGTGCTGGGGCTCTGCTCGGGGCTGTTTGTGGTGTGCCACTGCAATCGTCTCTCAGTGCAGCAGGAAAGAAGAGTGCTAGTGTAGAAAGGAATGCCTTATCAGAAAGGCACAGGATTAATAGTAATAGAAATGAATAAAAAATAAAACACTTTTTAAGACAACCTGCTGGGTTGAATTCCAGGCAGCTGGTATCGTACTCCATAGTTTTGTTATAGGCTACTTGGGTTTAAAGTGTTTGTGACATCAAAACACATTTTTGTTTTTTAGTGTCTCTTGACAACAATTTCACACAAAAAAACTTCAGTGGTTTCAGTGTTTTTTAAGATGAATAATAAGATGTTCATGTTAATGCTAATATGTTAACATGTTAATGTCAACATGCTAATGCTAACTAAGTCACTTATAATAAATCAGAAACAATCATGATGATGCAAAAATAATGTTCATTTCAGGCTACCTTGGTTCATGAATATTTGAAACCAATCAAAAGTTACGTCCTTAAAGTTATACTAAAAGTGATAAATATCGTATCCCTTGGAATTTTGCCAAAAAAGTAACGCTTTTTGGACACACAAGGTTTCCCCCTTTGAACAACCATATGTTGCAACTGAGCTAACAAAAAGACTAAAAAATTCAAATGGAAAACAAAAACAAGCAACACATTCCACCTAAGACCATATGTTGCACTGAGGGAACATCACACAATAGTCTTGTTCTCTCACCAAGGCATTTAATGCTAATTGAAGGAAAACGCTGTCTATGCGACAATACTGTACAAATAGCACCGATGTCACATGTCATCGGAGCGCATCAGAAGTGTGGACCTCCACGGGGGGCCTTCCATGGGTCACGGACAGGGTCAGGGAGAGAGAAGGATGAGGCCGGCTGGGCACTGCGCCATGCAGCCACCTGGAACTGGTGGCCAGCGAAATGACAGGCATGTGTGGGAGCCAAGCTGGGAGGATAAAGATACACTAGCTCCACCTATCCTATGTTCTGCCGAGACTAGTAGTGGTTACAAAAGAGTTTAGCTTGTGACAGCAAAAGAGATATTAGGACACTAATATCGAGACTCAATCTAGTGAAAGTAGCAAATCTACAAAGCCCACAACACAAAACTAGGTATCAGTCATTTTCACTCTCTTAAACATTTGTTTTCTTATGCATTTATTCATTTGTTTGTGTGTTTGTTTGTTTATTATGAAATAAAAAAAAAGAAGAAAATGAAGAACTAATTTTGGGAATGTTAAATGAAACTGAAAATGACAATACGAGAAACAAAAACAACCACAAGGTTGCCGGTTCAATCCCGGGCTCCCGCAGAGTTACTGTCGAAGTGTCCTTGAGCAAGACACTGAACCCCTAATTGATCCTGATGTGCTAGTACGTACCTTGCACGGTTTCCACTGCCATCAGTGTATGAATGTGTGTGTGTGAATGGGTGAATGTGATGCACAAAAGCTATGTAAAGCGCCTTGGATAAAGGCGCTATATAAATGCACCATTTACCATTTAAAGGCAGGATGGTCTTTGAAACAATCTTTGTCTCCTGGTGAAGGCAGCAGAGAACAAACAGTGAGTACTGCTGCTGCCATTTGGATTTGAATCGGTCATATTGACCAGCTTGTCTGCATGATTGATAAATTATAGGTCCAGAAAAAACTGGTGCACTTTACAGCATTCGTGCACCGTGGAAACTGCCTCAGCCATATGAAGTTTAATTCCGTTCAATGATACATTCCATTTCCACACCGGTCATTGTGAATCAATTTATGTCAGTCTCACATGCTCATTTTGGGACAGTTTAATTATTTCCCATGGCTGAGGACATTATTATTCCTGTCAGTGGTGCTTGGGTCTGCAAGGGACTGTAGTATATTGTAGTTTTCAATCTAGCTAGGAAGCAACAATATAGACCTTTGTACTGTGTAACCGGAATGGCATTTTCCCGCACAAGGCTTTTCTTATATCGTTAGGTTAAGATTATATGAATACACTTAAGTTGAGGAATAAGGTTATGTTTCTGGATAGTTACTGAAGTTAAGTTTAGGAATAGGATTAGCCTGGTTCCAAACCCATTCAGCCCACATTCTGAGCACACTGTGTTTCATGGTCTGGTCTTGTATTGTCAATCTATAATTTACTTTGGTGCCGAGATGTATTCCAATCCAAGTATTTGTTTTTTTCAGAAAACAACTCCTTGGGCTAAAAACAGTACAGGAAGTAGCATGCACTTGCATGTGTGTTTTTGAAATTGTCAAAGGCGGTAGTCATGCTTGAAACTCCATAGGAGCCCCGTTTATTTAGAACAGCATGGTTGCCAGGTCTGTTCTCTAACTACCTTGACAGAGATAATAACACATTACATTAGCTACCAACAAAAAACAAAATAAAACAACATGTCATGAACACAGGTGTGTGAACACAAGGTGAAATACCGAATGGAGGTTTCATACTGGCATTTCCTTTAATCATGAGATCTATTTTTGAAATCCACTGTGATACACTTTCAATCAAGAACGATTTGTAGCAGCATGCAGCCTCCCCTGCCAGCAGTGTGTATGTGCTCCTATTTTCTTGTTCAGTGGTGTGGAAGTGGGTGGTTCAGTAATGGCTGCCAAATGCAATGCCAAACCGATCTTATACAAATGCAATTAGAGAACTCTTTGCTTCTATTGCACAGAACAGTGCCTTACAGTTACAATTGCACGGCTGGGAAGCGCATGCATGAAGCCAGATGCATACAGTATATACAGTATGTGCTTGCAACCGTGATTGCTTTGCCTTGGAAAAAAAAGGTTTTAACCTTTGTGAAAGTCAGCCATAGAACACCTTAAAACAGAATAAAGATTTGCTTTGCAGATCATTTAAAAGGCAATAGAGACAAAAATCAAAATAGTCATATAGCTATATTTTTTGCCTTTTCCCCCTCTATGTTGCTTCTACTTTGATGCTGCAGTGGTTTCCCTGCAGATAGACACTTGCTTCGTCCTGCACACAGCCAAGAACTTTGTTGTTGTCAACAAATCAAGAAAACAAAACATTCGACGGCTCAGGACAGGCGTGGCTAATGTTTGAAGGGGAGGGGGGTTGTGTGGGGTGAGGCAGTGTTTTAGCCAATCACAGCACAGCAGTCTCATAATGAGCCAATAAAGTGGAGGTGAGGTAGAGTTAGATTCTGTTTACAGTGTTGGTACACAATAAAGTTGCCTTTATTACCTTTAATGAGGCTGTAGTTGACACAAGACACAACGGTTGCGGGAGGTGTTTCGCAGTTTCCCTCCACTGAAAATTATTATGCTTCAAAGAAGCTAGCTGGCAAACACTCTTTTCTATTACTTGCATGTCTGCACAAAAATTATAGGTTTTACTCTTTTGTACCTGAATATGTAGCACAGTGGGCTGCAGATTATACACCTGTTGCTATGCTCATGCATGAGATAAAGTAGCTGTTGTGTGTAATGCTACATGTGTAATGTAAACATGTCATTTTTTGCATCCCCCCTTCAATTAAAGTATCAAGAGCCTCAATGTTATCTGGCCTGCAGTTGGCAAATGCACTGGAAAATATTTCAACAGTATCCAATCGAGTTTAATGTCCAACAGGAGTATTGGTTAATAATAATAAGTGACTATAGTGACTAATATTAGTGCCATCACCTGAGTGGGTGAGCCTGTAACATTCCGGAATGTTAAGCTGTATATGTTTCTACAGCCAGGCAAAATAACATTGGCAGCCATGAAGTGACGGAAGCTTACCCAGCTTAGTAATGGTTGCTAAACCATCTGGATTGGCATTGGACAGTCATTGGCATTGGTGTTTAGCAAAGGGTCCATTGCCCTGTATGCATTTCATGGCTGCCATAGAGCACCAAAGCGAAGTCTGGCGTCAATATGTGTAGAGGGTGCTACGTTGACTGTTTCATGTATTTTTTTTGCATTACCAGCAATCCCCATTTAGGATTGTATTTTAAAACTAAACCAATCATCTCAGCCACCAATATGCCTATGAAGACCTGAGAAAACACACTAATATTACTGCTGCTAAATTAGTTACATTTCTGCTAGAAACAGACTGCATGCATGAAATATGACTGACTGGCGGTTGTAAACAATACAGAGACACCATCCTGACAGTTTTTCCGAGACAGTTTGTTTATTTTCGTGCCACAATACTTAGGAATAGCCAATCTGAAGAGCAGTCGTTTACAATTTTGACTTCTAAATCCTATAGAGTTTTCTGATAAAGCGTATGTTGCTATACAATAAAAAATGACAGGTGCTTCGGCCATTTTACTTGGTTTAGGCAGGCTTCTTTGTTGCCCTGTCAAGGTGTGATGTGCATATATCTCTGACATGTTGCTCTCCTCCTCCAGAAGGAGAGGTGAGCGCCAAAGCGGCACAAAACATGATTGAGTGATGGTCTGTATCCCGAGGTGAGGCATTTTTCCTTCCATGGCTGTCGTCTCTCTCATCAGATGACACTGACAGGCAGTAATCTGCCACGTGTTGGTCGTTATGCTTTGAGGAACATGGAAATGAGCTAACTCGTTAATCCCATGAAAGCCTCCATGCCATATTAGATATTACTGTAGCTATATGGCACAGATGTAAACTACAAAATATGAAAAAAATGCTCCAAAACATTTGTGCAAATCTTTGAATATTAGATATTTGAAATCGCATCTAACACACTTACCTTTTTGGCAAAAGAAAAAACGTTTTGAGCAGCAAAATGCATTTTTTTTTCTAGAAAACGGTTGTTGTTAAGGAATCTTAGTTATATTTAAAAAGGGTATATATACAGTATACAAGTAAAGGTATACAAGTAAAGTATATACATTATATACATATACAAGTATATGCATTATATTCATATACAATATTTTTTGTTGGTTAAGTAACCCACAAACACAATTATATGGAAATGTGTAAAATACCGTTAATGTAGACATAGGACATAAAATAAATAGATACAATGAAATATGGAGATTCCCAAGTTCTGCCCAACATTGACAATATATGATGGGAGATTATGGAACTACACCTTAGATGGGTTGAGATATAGCCTATAGTATATCTCAGTGTATCCTACATTGTGCAATAGAATGTTTTACCATATGTTGGAAGAAACACCAGTGGCTACATACTATATCCAAAACAACAACTGATGTGTCAGTAGAATATATCAACATAAATAAGGTACTCATTTGTGCATCTTGCAAGCAAGCTCCAATGTGAGAGTAATTCATGCTTTCCTAATGAGCACTGAGATGGTTTCATTTGAAAGTGGTTACCAATGGTTACAAGCAGCCATGCTGGAGGAAAGAGAACTGTAGCCTATAAACACTGTGTGCAAGACGTCTATTACACTATGCTAATATAATAAAGTAATAAAATACTATCACTGAACTGTAACACATGCAGAGACGATAGTCAAACGATAGTTGTTGCATGTGTAAAACCACAAGTGCAAGCCTATGGCGTGTACACAGCATATGCATTGCGCATAAAGCACATGCACACTCATGCATGCACCCTCGCACGCAGGCACACATTGAAAGAGCAGAGCAGAAAACCGATACAGGGACTATAGTGCATCGCTCTATGTTTTTCATCTGTGTTGAATTGACAGCACATCTTGGTATCCCGTTAGGTGCTGGAAAGACCCCTGCAGTTCATGTCTTTGATATGGGGCAGCATCTGTGGGCAGCCTGCTGATATGGGTATTGATCGCTGCGTATAGCAGTACCTTTCCTGCTGGCTTCACCTCTCTTTTCCTGAATTGTCCTCACAGCTTAATCTCGATATTGATATTTTTTAAGAGGGAAGAAAATAAGACGTATGCCACAGATTTGGACTGGAAAACATTTCCTAGGAATCAACTGGGTCTTTCTTGGATTGCAGAATGCATGCAGGCTTATGATTTAGACAACATTTTGACTGGCATGTTAAGTGATAGAGAAATCAGATGCCATGTTATCATTAAAGCATAGTGTTCTAGGGCATGGCAAGTGTAGTGCTGTCACAGCTAGAATCCTGCAATTCCCGCTATTGTGGGTGCTGGAGTCTTCCGCAATGTGCATACCCGAGGCTTGGCCAATTTCTGATTTGCATGTTCTGTGTCCCCTAGAGATCTCACAAAAACATGCTGTAATCCTGACAAGACTGCCTTGGCCATGATGACAGGAACTGTTGAATAACGTGTTCAATCCAACAGTCAAGAAGGCAGCTTGATCTCGTAATGAACATGAGGCCATGTTATTATGTGTAGAGCCAGGATCACATTAGTGGCACTTGATAAAATGTTACAAAATCGTGGGATAATATTTAGCATAGTGTTCTATGTGTAATATATTTTGGGGGATTTTTGCCTTTATTGACATATTAACCAGCCCAATCTCACCACAAGTTGTATAAATACCCAATGATCTAATCTAACTAATTACAAGTAGGTACCCTAAGTCTGTTCTTCTGTTGTGTGGCGGAGCTGGACGCATATGGATTTTAAAATATTTGCTGTCCACAACACATCGAAAGGGGAAGAGAAATACGCAGGGGAAGGCATGCAGTAAAAGGTCGTCAGGATCCAAACCCTGTCCTGCATGCGCACGTCAAGCGTTGACTTGTACAAACTTCCTCTCCTTTCACTGTTACCTCTTTCTCTCTCTCCTACATTTGGGTTTAATTAACATTACGTTTCCCTTCGCTGTCGGAACCTGACCAGCGTCCCATTTCATTAACATTTCACTTGGCAAGGCTAATTCTCTCACCATGGTTCTGCACTGGAGGAGGACTACAGCCCCCCACCCTTCTCCACTCATTCATGGCTTTCTGGTGTGTCTGTCCGCTGGGAGTTGGATAAAATGAATGTTTATTCACCATGCACGGTAGTATAGTTCAGCCATGTCTCCCTCTCTCTCTCTGGGACAGTCCAGAGATTAATTCGCTATCCTAATCACGTTATTGCCAAGTGCGAGGCTGCTGCAAGGACACAGACTACATGCATATTATGGGATTCACATGCAAAGGCATGGCAGAACATGCATCATATATTACATAATGTATGTCACTACAGTGAGGAAGAAACCTTATATCTCCAAATTTCAGTACCCCAACCCCCATTACACAGTTAGCAAATATATAGTACCTCACCAGGTGTATTTATTGTAGCAGCTATTTTGTGAAAGGGGACACATTTACAAGGCCGGATCTAGTGGGGTGCAGGGGTGGGCAGAGCCCACCCAAGCATTCATCTTGCCCATCCAATCAAAGGTTATTGGGCGTCTTTTCCCCCAAAAAATATCAGTACCATTTATCATTTCTGATTAGGTAAGAATCCCTGCTACAAATCCCTGTACAAATCTTCTCTTGCTGGAATATCTCTTCAAATGGGGGTAATATATTGTCAATTTGGGTTTATTTGATATGAAAAAAGTTGTCTCTCCCCTGTTATTCTTCCAGCCCGCCCTAGTTGCACATTTATCTGTGGCGATAACAATGGTATAATATACTGTAGTATAAAGCTATTATTTATATCATCTACATATTGTCTCTCTACCAGATTAGCCAGTACAGCTATTTTTGGCAGTTGAACAAAAAAAGTTGACAAAAACAAGAAGGAACCAAGTCCGCTTTGTGGACTACTTGGTTCCTTAAAGGGGAAATGACATGAAATTCAACTTTTTAAAGATAGAGTACCATGATTTATTTTCTACCCTAAAACACGATCAGTTATTGTTATATGAAGAGTTAGATTTTTTCAAAAAGTGTACAGTGCCTGGTGGGTTGTGGAGGCTGGAGATCCAGCTGAACTGAAGCCACGCCCACAGCTTTAGTTGCATGATAAAGGGTTTTTTTTTTCATTGGCACGTTTGACTGGAAAGGTTTCAGCCCCCAGGAAGAAACCCTAAATACAAAGGGAAGACATCATTGCACATAAAAATACACCAAGGTGTCCATTTACATACTGTCACCTCTTAAACATGTTCAAAACTGGAAAAGATACAAACATCACGGCATCCCCTCTTTAATATTTTGATAGTTTTTCATGCTCATGTGTTGAGCAAGCCTGGTTTTATCTAGCACAGTATTATAATGACTAAAATAATCTGCATATCAGCGCCTCTGACACCTCAGGACATTGTGCTATACTGCAGCTAAACTGCTTTCGAAGTCCTTAAAGAAATGGCAAGACTGGTTATATCAGAGTGGTGATTGAGGCTCAAACCATTAAAACAAGCTTGAGGGACATACGATAATCGGTATTAAAAACTATTTGCAGATTGTTTGTTATTTGCACTTTAAAATAGAAAAAAAAGGATCCAATGTATATATCAATTATTCTATTTTTCACTTTCATTCTAACACATCTAGAAGCTCACATGATGGTTTGCTATGTTACACTGTAGTATGACAGAGTAGTGCATTAATTGCATTAATTAACCAAAAAAATGACAAGACGAATGGAGATACAGGGTTTCTGCCTAACAGGGACAGATAGGAGACACTTCATTGCTGAGCACAGTCTGCCTCTTAGCTTCTCCCTGCTGTCTGCCTCAATTAAGGACCAAGTACAAAGAAGAAGTGACAGCTCACTTTCCTTTCGGAGCAAAAAAACAAGATGGGGGCTAATAACAGTGTGCACAGCGTGCATGCAGCTTCCCCATGGCCAGCCTTTGACCACAGTCATCCGTGATGCCTTCTATGGCGTTGCTTGCCAAAAGCACACAAAAGAAAAACATTTCACTCCCCAGGACCCAAACCCGTAAACTTTTGTGCATCACATGCAAAGCATCAGCATCGACATGTTCCGGAAAATCTCAATATCCATCCAGGAGAGACGTAAACGAAAAGCCTATTATGCTTCTTTTGTCTCCAGCAGTTCTGCCAATGAAGGTCAATGTGGGCCATGGGGATTTTCATCTGGCTAATTTAGACCTGCGGGTAATGTGCGACTTATCGTCGGTCAAATATTTGCTTGCAGATGCTGTCAGTGCGAGTGAGAGCAGCTCTCGGATGATGAGAGTCAGAGCTGTCTCTGCAGGCCAGTCTGTTTGCTCTATACTCATGGGAAGTCCCTGTACACACAAGCCAATAATGGTTGGAGAGGAAGAGCAAACCAACTGTCTGCTCTGGGAAGACGCTTGGGTTGGGAGATGACTGATTTCATTTGGCAGGAAACACATCCGATCGCCGAGATTATTGCTGCCAAATCTGGACACAAGATGAGATGCATTTGTTTGTGAGTGACGCACGTGCACACGCATACACACTCCGATACACACATGTGCAAATGTGAGTGGTTTTCAACGGGATCGAGGGGAAGGGGGGGCACTTCAATATCTGGAACGTGTGGCCCACATATCGAACCACTCATCGACCCCCACAGTCGTACCCTGCCAAGCACAAGCATTCTTGTCCTATGTTTTAAATTGATTAAGTTGGGTCACACTCGTACATTATGCTACAGTACATATGAATACGGTAGCACTGGGTTGAGTGAGTAAACTCAAGTAAGTTATGAATTGGAAACAAGATGGCTGCGTTAACTGAAAATTTCACAAGCATCTCAAATTATTTTTCCTAGATTCTGAGTTTATATATTTTTTCTTTGTTTTGTATCAAAAGCTTTATTCAATGCTCATATAAGTAAAGTATAGCTAGCCAAGCACAATTTACAGATTAACTAAAAGATTGTGGCTGACAACATGTTTTTACTTCTGATTAGTCGATCATAAATTGTTGGTTTTCAAAATAAAAGCCCAGAATGAAAACATCTCGGCAGGGCAAGTGCAGTCATTATAGATACTGTAGGTGGACCACGGGCACTTTCAGTACAGGTTAATCAATAAACTGTTTGGCTAAACCAATGAAACTAACAAGGTTTGCATGATTTATTTCATGCCAATCTCATGGTGTTTTACCATCTAATTGGTGGCATACGCTTGCAGTATCCTCAAGGCCAATGAGTATGGTCTCTTGGGTTGGGAACCGTTGGTCTAAGTACGGTATAAACTTAGTCTAATCTGGAGTGACATGGAAGCAGGAAATCTTCAATAATACGAGAGAGAGAGAGAGAGAGAGAGAGAGAGAGAGAGAGAGAGAGAGAGAGAGAGAGAGAGAGAGAGAGAGAGAGAGAGAGAGACGCAGGTACAGTACTTCCAAGAAGGATGGGATTAATGCTCTGCAACCTTTGCTCTGGAGACAAAACAGCGGGCGTGCAATGAGCTCCCACTAGTTTGATAAATCATTCATGGAGCCAGACCAATGCATTTAGCGGTAGAGCACTCTGTCCAAAGACCCCCTTGTGGGACACTTCATTTGTTTAGCTCAGCTTCTGGAGAAGCCCTAGTATTGTACACGGCAAGATAAGAGCTATTTAAGGAGTAAGGTGTACGGCATGCGGCATGCTATGTGACCGGGACAGAGAGTAGTACTATACTACGCTACGGTGACCACAATGTCCCGGTTTGGCCAGCTTTGTCCCAGTTTCAAGCTGAGTCCTGGCAAATCTCTGTAAAAAAGGAGAATCATTAAAATTAAAATATCTGGTGGTCCTTGCCAAAACTGCCCTGTTTTTTCCCCACCACAATTAAAATGAGACTTAATAGTTGCTTATCATGTTGTTATGTTCTTTTGAAAGGTCTAGTCACTTGTTGCCTACACTAGATAATTGTTCCACATATTCCTGATTAAAACCAAAAACGAATGGTCAAAACTAGCGAGCAGCATCGCACACTGTGAGGTTGTCGATTGACCGTGTGTTCTATTTCTGAAATGGGACGTTGGCCTGTAGATACAGTACGAGATTGCGTTTTTGAAATATGTTCACCCTAGACCGGCTGTCTTCAACTTCAGCGGGATACGAGTGTGCGGGAGGGTGATGTTTCCCCCTGTCACCTTTTAAAAGAAGACGGAGTGAGGTGTGCGTGCGTGTGCGTGTGTGCATGAGTGCGTGCATGAGAGAGAGGACTAGTCTCCCTTTAAAAGGGAGGAGGACAAGGAAGAGATATTGATTTATGGGCTCCTGCAGCTCTCTTCCCTCATTCATCACCCTGTCCCTGTGTGCAGGCAGCCCCCCGCCCCGTCCCACCCCCCGTTCCCCCATGTCTGAGACACAATGCACGCTGTGAGCTACTCCTGACCAGAAGCCCCAGCCCACCCCCATCCGCCCCCACTAACTACAAGCAAATTGATAACCATTGTAAACAAAGTGAAACCATTTAACAACACAAATCCTGCGCACATCATATTTTCATATGGGGTGGGGGCCTATACCAGTGTTGGGATATGTGCACTATGTAACTTAATATATTACATAATATATTACCAAAATGCAGTAACTTGTAATATGAATATATTACGAAACAAAAACAATCTAATATATTATACTTTTCTTTCTGCATTACTGCATTACTTTCAATATTACTTTCTGTCAATCTGTCTCGTTGCAAGTGTTCTTGTGAAATTTTCTTGACAACTGCAGAAGTTAAATAATTACATATTTTCTATCATTTGTCATCAACTTATTTACTGGCTTCCATGAATTCAAGGAATACATTTAACTCCTGTGTTAAGGAGTGACGTTTTTTCAAGTTGATTTCAAATGGATTTGACCAGAAAAGCCAAACTTTATTGTACGCATGCCACTGGCCTACACAATACTTGATTAATAGTGATACTAAATATTTAATTATATATTTTGTAAAAAGTAATATGTAATAGTAATATTAATATATTACACTTGCTCAGACAGTAATATTGTAATATAATATATTGCTTTAAAATGATGGTAATAATTAATAAGTAATATACTAACAAGGTAAAGTAATATTCCCAAATGGGGTGGGGGTATCTGAAAATATGACAATATATCACTAGGAAACAGGCCAAAATAAACAACTGCACTTCTGGAAACAATCCCAAAAAATACCTCAAGCCGCAGCTGACAATATTTACAAGAGACTTTACACAAAAACAAGACCAGAATTGCTTATAATAAGCAGACAGGACGACACTGCGCACCACCACATACGTCGGTGACAGAACAGCTCCCAGAAGTGCCTGCCTGCCTCAAAGAGGACGCATCCCTTGGATGAATGACTACAATCAACACTGGTCTCATTAAAATAATGATGTTCTGTTTGTCTGATGAAGTACATTTTGTTGAATTAACCATGTTTGCTGTTATTTTGCTAAATCTAATCTAGTCTAGGAAGTGACCAACTGGCAACAAACATGTCAGTTCTAGACATATACTATTTTTGTTTGAGGTATTTAATATACTGTATGTACCTCAGGGAGGATATGAATTATATTTTGTCCCATAAAATGAACCATGTTTGCTGTTATTTTTCTAAGAGAGACCATTTCTTCCTCTCTTACTATTTTCATCATTGTCCATTGTCTTAGAGAATTGGCCTGGATGACATTCACTATGAATATAATTTGCAACGCAGTAGCTAGGTGGACCTATGAAGTCTGTAGTTGCTCAATGGAGGCTGAAAGGTTTAAACTGCTTTGACAAGTTGTGTCTCTTTTTGTTTACATGTCAGAATCAAACGTTTATAATAAAACTCCTTATTTAAACTTAGAGTCTTTAAACTTTTTAACCTATGGATCCAGTAGAGTTCTCTCTGGCTTTTTTTTTCTTACAAAGGATTGGTCACATCAGTAATCTGAACGCTCGTATTCTCCAGAATTGGCACTGGAATAAAAAGTAGTTTCAGACTCAGTAGCAGCAGTTATGATTTCTGCTCTCCCCACTCAAAGACGTCAGACGTGCATGCAAGGGCGCAGAGGGAATGATGAGTACGGGATGTGGATGTGGGTGTGGAGTGCAGGTGCCCCACTCAGAAATCTGAGAAAGGTCACCATCAAAACCACTGGTTGCACCGCATCCGTTAGCGAAGGGACAATTCAGGACACCGATGAGCTGCGCGAAGCCTATGCAGTACAGCAGGTCTTAAGTAATCAACCACAACGCAATGGACGCCTTCCCCAGAGAACGCAAGACTGGAGCCTGCCAGAGCCATCTAGGATTGCGACATTGAGGGGTCAGAAAACAGCCTGGTCACATTGGTTTGAGTATTCGCGCGAGCCCGTAGACTCCAATGCATTTAGAGTAACTTTTGTTTGTCACTATTCATAGACATCTATGTAGAAGAGCCGCCATTGGACTGGCCTCATGAAGGGAACGGAGTTGGTACAACTCTGTATTTCTAAGGCAGGCTCCCCCTGGAGCCTGCCAAGCCCACTAGCAGCA
This sequence comes from Benthosema pterotum, assembly GCA_039105355.1. NCBI lineage: Eukaryota > Metazoa > Chordata > Actinopteri > Myctophiformes > Myctophidae > Benthosema > Benthosema pterotum. The sequence continues at coordinate 25,210,124 of CM076977.1, forward strand.
CACTTAGCCGGATCGCCCATGCACACTGCCTCTCTGATGCGTAGAGTGCAAAAAATCATGTTATTATAGAATGAGGACAAATGCTATAGGGCAGGCTGTGCCCAAATTCATCCCCTATAACCCATATAGAGCAATATTTGGAGTTCTGCCAAGAGGCAGAACTCACCGGCAAAGTTCATCTACCGCATAATGCATTGTGGAGGCTCGCTCTGGAGCGCACATGCACACAATTCTTGCAAGAAACACCCATTTTATCAAACGGTGAATGGTGCATTGATATAGCACCTTTATCCAAGGCACATAGAATAGATTGTGCATCACATTCACCCATTGATGGCGGCATAAATCATTTAAGTCACCCAGTAGCACATCAAGAGCAATTAGGAGATCAGTGTTTTGTTCAAGACATTTCAACACCAACTGGAGTTGGTGTCGATGTGTCCCTGAGCAAGACAATAAATTAACTCATATTTGCTCCCCATGTGCTGTCCAGTACCTTGCAAGGTTTCTACCGCCTTTGGTGTGAATGGGTAGATGGGATCTACAATCTATGCAAAGTGCCTTTGATAAAGGCGCTATATAAATGCACCATTTACCATCTGATATCCTGCACCAAGACGATAGCTACTGTCAACATTCTGTGGTCCCAAATCTGTTAAGACTCTTTACTTGATTAAGCTCAACGAAAGTACATGTACTGTACATATGCGATTGGGCCTCTTATAACGCCATGGGGCTGATTTGAGTTTGGTATCGAACTCTAGGCACACGCACATGCTCGCGCACACACACACACACACACACACACGCACACACACACACACACACACACACACACACACACACACACACACACACACACACACACAAACACACACACACACACACACACACACACACACACACAGTCCAACACCCTACCCTATACTGGTCTAAGTACTTTAATTGCTCGTCTTTTTTGCCGAAAGATGTAGTATTCTGTCAACATTTAATGACCTCCCCCAGAAAGCCATACAATTTCATCGCAGCTCCCCCATCCCTTTTTTATTGCTGTTAATCTAAGAATAAATAAATAATACATGAAGTAGTTAATTAAATAAATAAAGTGAACGATTTTGTCTGTTATTAATGCCCTGAAACCGGGGGGGAACTTGCAGTTTATGAGCAGTTTATGAATATTCATATCGGGTGTTCAGCCCTTTTAAAGTGAAAAGAAAGGAAAACAATAAGAATGATGACACAGCCCCACAAAGAGCACTGTCAGAGTGAGAGTTACAAAACGTCTTGTGGCATTCATTTCTTTTGTGTGTGACGCCGGCAGTGCAGGACCTTGAAGCGCTGCAGTTGCCCTGCTGGGCCAGCATCCTTGAAAGTGAACATACTGTAGCCTCATATAGGTTTGCTCGGGTTATATAGGCTACATTCATGGATGGAAAACTGCATTTTCAATATCATTTAATAGAGTTCAAATCAGGGCAGACGCTTCTTTGGTGGGAGCCGGTTTGAGAAGTAACGGATTAGATGTAGCAAGATTATCTAATCAGATAAAAAAAAAAAAAAAAAAAAAAAAAAAAAAACAGTAACTGCAATGTTATCAATTTTAAAACGCGTAATCTGGACTACAGTAGCACAGGAAATTGTAACTGGGTTTACATGGTAGATTACATATTTGCATTTCTACATAATTTACAATGTCCACCATTGTTGTTTTTCTAAACTGGTAGGGAATTGAAACACGCCTAGTTTTTCATCAGTATTATAATGACTCCAATATTAAATAATCTACATATCAGTGCGCCTGAACAGGACATTGAAAGCAGTTTAGCTGCAGTACCACAAAGTCCATAAAGAAATGACATGACTGGGGTTATAGCAGAGGAGTGACTGAGGCTCAAAGTAACCGTTAAGCTCAAGGGACATATGATATTAAGTATTAAAACGTGTTTGAGCATTACCAATAATACAATTATTTGTGTGGTGGGTTTACAAGTAATTGCAAACATTTTATGAGATGCAGATTGACACTTTTGTGCTGGTATTACATTATATCCACCATGTCAGCCGCTTGACCCCGTATTGAACCAGTCCTAATCTCTTATCAATAATATTGTCCTGCAGTGACCCGCACTGAGGGCCTCACTTGAATGACAAGAGACACTTTTCAATACTTAACCTTCCAGTTGTGGAAAAAAAAAACTACTTACTGTACATTGACACAAAAGTGCCAATACTGCAGCAATGGAGAAATACAACAATGTAAAGTAAATTACATTTTCTGGAATTGTAAAGTAAATTGTCTGGAATTCTTGAGTAAAAGTGTATAAAGGCATCGAAAAATTATGTATTCTCATTATGCAGAATGTCCCATTTCACATGTTTTTTAATGTATCCAGATCTTTTTTATATACAGTACAAGCTCACAATGTATTGCATCGCAAACCGCCGGAATTCAAACCACCAACCCATATGTCATTAAACAAGCTGCTCTACCTCCTGAGCCAAGTGGAAATATGAATGATCTTGTGTTCCATAATGCCAACATCCGGATGCAAGCCACTGCTGTTTGTTTCTTGTTACAGTACCTGCACATTATAGAATTGTTCAGAGTGAGCCTGCCATTATGCGCACTTCACATAGCATTTTTATATGAGCCTTTAAGGTGCTTTACATTCTCCCAGTTCACCCACGCATTCATACATCAATGGTGGTGGTATTCTCAACCAGCACATCAAGACACTATACTAAAACTATGGGGAAGCCAATCAAACCGGCAACCTTTGGTTAACATCCAGCCACTCTGATCCACCACCATAACCCCATAACACATGGACACATGACATTCGGCAGGTCACCAATTTCACTGTAACTGAACTGCATGTGCTGTTTTTATGCATATTCCACTCATGTAACAATAGGAGACCAACCATGTTTCAAAACTAGTGATGCACCGAATATTCGGCTGCAGAAAAATATTCATGCAATATACAGTATGCATCATAGGGTATAATTAGTTGAGTTAGTATTGCATTTCCAAGAATTCGCCTAAAGTGCCCTTTTTTGACTTTTGGAGAATTGTTTATTTTAATAGTATAATATACTCACACTCTGCATTTGTCTGGGCGAGGTTGTGTGCTGTGCTGAACAGCAACAAATACCATAAATATTTGATGCCTCAGTGTGTACATAAAGCACTTTGAATAGCCTTTATTATGGAAAGTAGAAGGCTGTAGAGCCAGGGGCGGATGTAACATTTCCCAATTGGGGGGGGGGGAGGGGGTGGGGGGGGGGCAAGAGAAAATGGTATGGGTGCAGCTTCATCGCCCGTGTCGCTTCGCGCCATGGGTGATGAAGTCGCACCCATACCATTTTTGGTTACAGGACTTTTATCAGGCAAGTAAAGCATCAATAATAACATCAGTTGTTGTTGAAGTTGCAACAGACACGCAGCATGCATTGATTTGAAGTATCTTGGGTTGTTTTGCATGCCATCATGTTTGGTGGGGCAGACTTAGCGGGGCAGCCCCCGCCCCCCTCCCATGCACATGCCTAGATCCGCCCCTGTGTAGAGCTGGAGCTGGCTTGGACCTGGCAGGCTGCTATATGAGCATGTCTAGTGCACTTATCTTCACATGGTGCACTCATCCCAGGACCTATTAATTCCCCTCATATTCTATACTGTCCTGCACCTCCACCTCTTACAGAGTTCTGATAGATGATGGATGGTTGGCCCGGCTCGGAGCTGGTGCATAGCAGTTGTTCTCAGAATGGGGTTTAGGATCCCTGGTTGTCCTTGAGATCGTCCCAGGTGGTCCCCATGCAGTAAAAATGAAGTATAGTTTAATTTCAGCATTATTTCAATATGTAGATGTTGAGCTAATGTATCTCATGCTCGCTCGCTCTCCCCCACTCACTCTCTGTGTTTTAAAACATCTTCCAAAGTGTTACAAAAACAGCAATAGTTTTAGAAAGTCTTAATCTGTGATTTCCTAAATTGATTATCTGTCCAGCATGTAGAACTGCAGGAACATTAATCTTATAAGCGATAATACCAAAACCTCATTTGACACACAGGTACAGTAGTACATCCATTCTGAGCAACTGGTTTAGTGCATCAAAAATAAACAAACAAAATGATTTCCTTATAATTCCTTCAACCATATTCGGTTCATTTGTATGGGTTCACATTACATGGTTACATGAAGATGGGCTAATACTGTATATGAAGAAACTATTACTTTATAAACTCCAAATAGATTCTTCAATTTGTACATCTGGGCATGCTCATGAGAACATATTAAAAATCTACTGGAAAAGCATAGTTTTCAAGGTGTCAGGGGAGTCTTTTGGTAAGCAGTTGGGTCTTGGGCAGTGTTGGGAATATTACTATACCTTGTTAATGTATTACTTATTACTTATTACCTTCATTTTAAAGCAATATATTGTATTACAATATTGCTGTCTGAGCAAGTGTAATATATTAATATTACTATTACATATTACTTAAAAGAAAAATGTTGTGCAAAAATATATAATTAAATATTTAGTGTCACTATTAATCAAATATTGTGTAGGCCAGTGGCATAGCTACAATAAAGCAAGCGCACTTGGCTATCTGGGAAATCCATATGAAATCAACTTGAAAAAACGTCCTCCTGAATAAATAATTTGATGACAAATTATAGAAAATAAGTAATTATTTAACTTCTGTAGTTGTCAAGAAAATTTCACAAGAACATTTTCAATGAGACAGATTGACAGAAAGTAATATTGAAAGTAATGCAGTAATGCAGAAAGAAAAGTATAATATATTAGATTGTTTTTGTTAAGTAATATATTTATATTACATGTTACTGCATTTTGGTAATATATTATGTAATATATTGAGTTACGTAGTGCACATGTCCCAAGCAGTGGTCTTGGGTATGATCCAGCAGGGGATCGAGCCCCCAACCTCCCTTGGGGCAGACAATCTATACCAGAAGTCTATGGTTGGCACATCCAAAATAGGGCTACCATAGTGAAAGAGGTGAAATGCCCTGTGAAGCTTGTAGGTCTCATAGTTTCACTATTTTTGTCATTTTTAAAATATATTTTCAAAATAGGGATGCATTAGAAATGAATTATTTTATTAAATGATCAATTATAGGGAAGGCAACTAATAATAAAATCGAATAGTGAGATTACCTGTTGCATCATCATGAGTCAGTGGAGTTCAGAGTTGATAACAGTAACTACACTGGACTGGATGTCTATTTGTTTGTTTGTTTGTGTCTGTTTCTGAGCTTTCACACATGTAAACATAATTATTGCATCTTATGGGACTTGGGACTATATATGGTAAAGAGTATCAGCCCTGACTATCTCAAATCCCAAATGCCTCTGCCAAATACTGAACAATAAAAACTAAAGGTACACACACAGATAATGTATGACTAAAAACGCTATCCCTTTAATCTTATCTCCCATGATAATTCACGAAGATGGCATTGGAATAATGAGAGAACTGAGCGAGCAATATGCTGGCTCAGAAACCCATCTTGTCGCTTTATTTACCTTTACTAGTGCAGTAATTCTCTGCAAGCGAGGAGTCACCGCGCAGGCGGGAACATCTATTTTCTTTGTGGGATCGATGCCCATGGCGGGGGATTACTTTAGCTATTATCTGGAGCCGAAATACTCACACATCGCACAAATCTTTTTTTCATACTGTGTGTGCATAAAGAAAGGCACTGAAGATGTCAAAGAACTGTTTCCAGTGAGGCATAATTCACATTGTCACGTGGAGAATGAAGGTGCGCGCTGTGTGTGTGCACGCTGCTTGCATTTGATCATACATTTTCATTGAACTAGTTGTGTGTGTTGACAGTCTTTTGATCGTTTCGACTGAATGGTGGCAACCTGCACTGGCAGCTGTTGCTTTTGGATTTGCTCCATTGGCTGGGTGATTTGAATGCAAACAAACACAAAAATACAAATCTTCCTCTTACATTTTATCCCCCCCCCCCCTTTCTGGGTGTTCCAATTTGGCAGTATTCTCAATTGCCCTTCCCTTCCCAAAGAAATCCACCCCCCACTTCTTACAATTTACACACAGTCTCACTAATGAAGCCAAGCTGATTCAGGTGCACCCAAGCTGCACAAATGGAGCCTCTGTATCATTTATTCCTTTCAAGTGCCGGGAGCATTGCTCTTGTTAAAGTCTACTCCGAGACTTCTTTAGAGCTTCAATGTGCGACCTAGACGCTTCACCGTTGACAGGCCCTTAATGTTGGAAATGAATATGTCTGCGTTGTTATCGTCCCGGCACTGTCATTACTGATGGGATAAAAAGCAGTGGGATGGCTCCCAGTTTACATATTTCGGTATGATTTGATGGCGCTGACGCACATCGAAAATCCTCGCCGAGTCCCAATGTTGCTATACAGTTGGATAGATATACAGCACAGCACAGCAGCACGCTGGAGTGGGCGCATGTCAGAGGCCTGTCCGTGTCGAGGTGGTGGTGGTGGTGGTGATGGTCTCAGGTGATGGAGAGAGCATGTCCTGTACGGTCGGCCATGTGTGTTGTGTGTACCACAGCTCCGGCTGCACGCCGTGACCTTCACTCTCTCGCTGCTTAACCCAATCAATTACGGCTCCAAACAGAAGCACAAGAAGAGAGAGGGGAGACGCGGAGCCGGCGACCTTGTCACCACGCCGAGGAGACTGTGAATAATTCCCTTTGAGACCCATAAAGAAGGCTTCCATGGCAGGACACGCAAAGCGATGGAAGCTATGGCTTGTCGAGCACGAAGGAGGGGGGTGGGGGGCGGGGGGGGCACTTCGATGACTTGAGGACAAAACCTAGATCTCTGACAAACGCACATAGTGGTGCTGGATTAGTTACAAATCTGTAGAGACAGCGCAACCATTTCCTGACCACAACCGGTGGTCGTGGCCGTTATGGTCGCGACCTTCTGCAAATCTGGGTTCGCATTTGCAAGGCCTGCACATTTACAGTTTTGTCTTTGACACATACAAATCTAAAAAATGTCAAACACAATTTGCACTAAATCACTCACTTATCTGTATTAGACGATGACTTTCATTCTTTACACTGGCAACCACTACATCAACTTGTTGTACACACAATGTTCTGGTGTTGCACACATTTCTCACGTAAACTCTCAAAGCATCAACCTACATACACTTGCTTCCATTTATACACATATCTGAGTTACAGACCCATTCCTAACTATCATTTAGCTGTAGAACTCCCTCTAAGTACTCCTACACTATGTGTCCCCCCAGGCCAGACAACATTGGTAATCACTGACATACAGAATATGACCCTCAGTGAATTGACCGTTATTGTCAGCTGGGACAATGTGAGCTTCCACTGGGCTGCTCAACTGTGTGAGTGGTTCCAGGACCACCCACATTTTTCCGTTAGAACATTCTATATTCTCTTTTCCTTATAGTTGTGTGCTGTTTTATGTTTAATAATAATAATAATAATAATAATAATAATAATAATAATAATCTTTATTTGTATAGCACCTTTCATGACATAAAATGCAGCTCAAAAAGTGCTTTACATTGCAATAGAGAAGAAGACAAAAAATAGTGGGAATGAATTAAAGAGATCATTAAAATACATCAAAGAAGCAGTACAGTGAGGACCTGAAATAAGGCATAAAATATAAAATCATAAAATATAAAATCACAGAGAATCAGTTAAAAGCAAGTGCATAGAAGTACGTCTTGAGCTGTGCTTTAAAAATGTCTACAGAGGCTGCCTGTCGAATGTATAATGGGAGTTTGTTCCACGCCGTCGGTCCATAGAAGCAAAAGGCTGCTTCACCGTGTTTTTTAGTTGCCATTTTGGGCACCGCAAGCAGGCCAGCAGTGGAAGACCTGAGGGGACGGCCTGGGACATACTTAGGCAGGCAGTCATGTAGGTAGGAAGGTGCAAGACCATTATTTTGACGATGAAAAGATAAGCCGACACTGGAACATTTTACAATGTACAAAAGGAAAAGTGGCTCATTCTGCATAGTCATTGTCATTCATATGTGTTCCATTTCTATGCATGGGTTTCAATTTTGTACTTCATTGTGCAGTGAATGCTTGGTAGTGTGCAGCGAGTGTGTCGTTTCAAAATATGTCTGTGTATCAAATGAAAACACAAGTGCCATTTTGGGAACAGTTAAGACATTTCAATGCATTCAGGGTTTAGCATTTTGTGTCAAGGTTTTCAGTTTTGTGTGCAGTTTTTAGAATGTTAGCTGGGGGAACATATGCATAATGCAGCTACACATGCTTCTATCATCTGAAATGCTAGTAGCTCCCATGTTTAGCACCTGTTCAAAACAATAGCGAAGATTACAGCTATATATTTTTGTAGAGTGAAACACCTGTACACAACACCAACCGACCTATATTTTAATTATACTGGATCTCTTTGCTATTGACTTTTTTGTTGGCGTAAAACAGGGGTTTTCAACAGGTGGTCCGGGGACCACCAGTGGTCCCTGAGATGGTTCCAGGTGGCCCCCAGCTAAGTTGGTTAACCAGATGTAACTCTTGAGAACGTAAAAATGAAACCAAATGGACCCTTGCGGGTCCATTTGGTTTCATTTTTACACTCTCAAGAGTTAATATATTCATCATCTGAATTAGCCCAAATCTACACAACTAGAGATCTATGTTTGCCTCTTATGTTTCCGAAATCCAGCCTGAAATTGTAGATAAAAACAGAAGAAATCTTTAGTTTTGGGGTCTATGGGGGTAAAATGTCATCAAATGGTGGTCTGTAGCTCAAATTCTGAAGAAATGGTGGTCCCTGCAGTCAAAAAGGTTGAAAACCCCTGGCGTAGAAGAAGGCAGTCTGCAAACATTCACCATTAAACACAGAATTGTGCTGAGAGTGATGTGTGCCAGGCGTAGCAGAGGTGTGAGTGAGTGAATGATTGGGATGAGGAGGTGATTAGTCCCATGCAAGCTGTTATTAATAAGCAAGCTCTTCTCAGCATCAGTGGGTTTCCTTTTGCTCCTAATGAAAACTCGTCTCTTCAGACTTCCATAGCGCTTGCACTAGCTTCAACAACCTTACAGGCATGTGCATATACTATCTAGGCATGGACATGGGGGGGCAGTGCCCCCCTAAATGCCCAGGCTGTGCCCCATACCATTTTCACCTGCCCCTCCATTGGGAGAAGTTACATCCGCCCCTGACTACTATTGTTATTGTACGATGTGTGCATATGCTGTACAGTATATTGCACTGTTAGACGATGTTAGGTTTCTACCTTTCTATACATTTGCGTATCATCATGTGGTGTTTTTGCATAGTGTAGGATTAAATGTCTCTGGATTAAGACTGCTAGATTCTTAATTTGTATTAAATTGTTTGGAGAAGTTAAGGACTGCATACAGTGTATCTAGGCTTGGGCCATAAACAATATACTGTAATGAGATATGTGAGATTATGAGATATGCATCCATCTGTGCAATGAAACGCATAGATTTGTCTGCATAAAAACACAATCTTAATTTCAACAAAGTATATTGATATGTAAAGAGAAACATTGTATCGCTTTAATGTATTGTATCATTTTATAATACAGACATAATCCATATTGATTCATTTTGTATGTTATCGTATTGATTAGGGTCATAAAGATGTAGTAACTGCATCAAAAATTTCATCAAAGATTCACTTCAAGAATCAAGAATCAAAAGTAGAAATGGAGCTTGTTATTTTTATTGATATCAAGCACAAGAAAGCACAAAAGAAGCAACAGAAAAACAACAGATAAACCTACAATAGGACCAGAAAGAGAAGCAAGGCCAGATAGCTGAAAATGCAAGGCTCTCTCAAAGTTCATCTGCTAAAAGTAAATAAAAATAAAAACAAAAACAGCAGAATCAACATTTCTAACCTTGTTCTGAGAAAACCTCATAGTCTGAACATTTGTAAACAACCATATGGCCTTCAGCAGAAATATTACACATGATATTTATACTGTACAGTGGTGGACCCCAAAGTGTGCATGGTCACTTTGGGGTCCTGGAGGAATTGCTCTCTCAACAACATGTCTTATATTTCCAAAAAGGCTGAGCTTGTTCACCTGCTATTTTCAACACATTCAAAAAAAGAAGAAAATGTTACTAATGCTAATTATTTCCTCTCCACCCACATTTCAGTGTTGTCACTGCTGTCACTGTATACAGATCAGCTACCAGTGAGGAGCCCCCACCGAGAGGACGCGGAGCCTCCCACCCGACCTGCCCTGCCCACAGGCGCCATGAGCAGCACACACAGGGGCGGATGTAACATATCCCATTTGGGGGGGGGGGGGGGGGCAAGAGAAAATGGTATGGGGGCCGCACCTATACCATTTACGGTTACAGGACTTTTATTAGTCAAGCAAAGCATCAATAATAACATCAGTTGTTGAAGTTGCAACAGACACGCAGCATGCATAAAGCTAAAGGAGACTCAGCTAAAGGACTCAGAGATTTTTTCTGTTTTCAATGATGAAATGCTGTGGGTTTAGTGGTGACACAGCTGTAGTTATAGTTAGTAGCAGTAGTAGTGTTTCAAATCATTTTAAATAGAAGCACTTTAATTTGAAATATCTTGGGTTGTTTTGCATGGCATCGTGTTTGAGGGGGCAGACTGTGTATTTAGGGGCGCATTCCCCCATGCCCATGCCTAGATCGCCCCTGAGCACACAGCAGTACATGAGGTAACAAATACCACCCTCACCGCCCCAGCGTTCTGCCCCGGGGCACATGGGACAATCATGTTCTTATCACTTGACAAGGTGATACCCCAGACATGGTGGGGGCAGCTACTTTAATACTGCGCCTCCACTAGGGTCCGGGTGTCCTGTCTTCCAGTTATCTTGGTGTCTGATGTCCCAACAACCATTCATTCAACCATATCACTTTTTTGTTGTGAAATTCTTTGAAATTACACTAGTGCCAGCAGATATGGCAGATTTTACTTTGAAAAGCCTCGCCTGCATGACATGCAAGGAGTACAGTGTAGAGAGAGGGGATCAAGGACATGTATAGGACATGTATTACAGGACATGCACACACAACCTTAGCATAATTAGTGTAATTAGTGTGCCCAAACCCTAACCGTATATGGAAGCCATGCATAGGTCAGTCTTAACTGGCCATGTGGCACAAATATATTTCCAGATGGGGGAATATGAATTTGGGTGAATCCTTGACATGAAAAAGTTTGAGAACCACTATACTGTACACTCACAGTAATATCATCCATACGGTAAGACCCCATTAATTATTTTCATAATGATAAAGGGAAGAGTGGAGAAGAATGAGAGAGGCGAGGTCCTCTCTCCCTGCTGTCTGGCCTCAAAGTCACCCTGGATCTCCAGTGAGCTGCAGAGCCATGATTCTGTCTGCCTCTCCGATGAGTCTAGTAATTAAATTGTCCACGGTGAGGTGAGGGCATATTAATGCGGAAGCTCGCATGATTGGGCAGTGGTGGTCAGGGCAGAGAAAGAGAGAGAGAGAAAGAGACAGAGACAGAGAGAGAGAGAAAGAGAGAGAGAGATAGAGAGGGAGAGAGAGAGAGTGGGAGCGGGAGAGAAAGGAAGCTTTGTACTGCTAATGGCCCATGTTCAACATTTGCACATAAATGTTGTCCTTGCCGAGCCAGAAGCTCATCCTAGCCGTCACAGGCAGATGAATAATTTCTCCAGCGACACCGGGCATCCATTCCACCCCATAAGCACAAGACATGATCATGTAAAAAACAAAACAAAGGGCCGGGTGTGTGTATGTGTCTGTGTGCGTGCATGTGTGTGTGCGTGTGTTGTCCCCTCTAGTAAGCATGAGTACACATTTTCTAGTTCATGATTTCTATTTATATACTTAGTCGTCTTACAGTGCATAACGTTGTGGGAAACAACGGGCACACGGGTACAAACAAGAATTGAGATCTCTTAAATGTGTTGTTTAATCATTCAAATCTCCTACGACATTATTTTTAAATCAATTATATTTGGCAGCCTTGCGTTACCCTCACGGCCCACACAGGTTGTGTTATGAACCACTGAACTTTTGTGCAGGGACTTTGAAACAACCAACCTTGAGTAGAAATAAACAGCAAATACTGTAGGCTACTAACAACCAACCTTGTTCTGAATAGAAATAAACAGCCAATAGGCTCCCGACACTGAATGTAAAAATGTTGCTGTTTTTGTAGAACTAATCAACTAAATTGTCCAGTCTACCATATTATTGTAATGATGTTAGGCTATAACCTACTAGTAAAAGTAATTGTGCATTGTGGGGGGTGCAATGGCTGTGCTCACCACTATTACTGCTACCACAATTGCATCCACTATAATTAATTGCTTAACGACAAAATGCTCTTCTCCTGTCTGCCTGTTATTCATAAACAACATTGTTTATTCACTACTGACGTTCGATCAAAATAGTAAAAGCTTCCACCCATGAATGGCTTTTGTGAGCCAGTGTAAATGCAGTGTTATGCAGCAGACTGATTGATGTCGACTCCTCTGATGGACACTGCAGCTGGAAATTGTGTTTTAACAAGCAATAGCAGCCACGCATTTTAAAAAACGTGCACAACTTAAATTACCCCAAGTGGATATTGTGGAAGAGAGAGAGAGAGAGACACTGGGGCGATGTGAATTAACTTGTGCTTCCTTCTGTGCGGCAGACTTTAGTTTGTTTGGCAAGGTTTTTGGGACAGCAGGCTATACGCTCTAGCTTGTTTGTTTGCGAGACATCAATCATAGTCACCTCCTAATGTCTTATTCATTAACTTCTTCAAAACACCCCATCTTGATGATGAGACGGGATGGTGCATGTTGCAAGGCACACACGGTCGAGCGCCCGGGCTGCAGTCAGCATTTTGTGGTATTAGAGACACTATTAATCAATTTTAGCTGGGCTGGAGCAGGTCCCAGATGTGAAAGAATGAGAGGGAGGAGATGCACAAGTGGGTGGTGGTATGTGTTAGGTGAGTCCACGTGTCGTGTGTTTGTTTGTGTAGGTACGTGTGAGTGAGTGTGTGTGTGTGTGTGTGTGTGTGTGTGTGTGTGTGTGTGTGTGTGTGTGTGTGTGTGTGTGTGTGTGTGTGTGTGTGTGTGTGTGTGTGTGTTAGAGTACTTCGGGTTAACCCGAGACCCGATAAAGCCCGAGCACCGACCCGGCCCGTGGCCGGTTCCGGTTCCGTTTACAAGAAATGACATCCGGGCACAAACGGGCCGGTTCCGCGATGTCGCGGGTTCGTTCAGGCCGGTTCCTGCATGTCCCCTGCATGTCCCGGGTACAATCAGGCCGGTTCCGGGGCGTCTCGGACCTCGGGTTACACCCAAAACCCGGGGATTGGCCGCCACAGCTGCCAATCACCCTCGTCATCCCCGCTTGTTCTCCTCCGGCCAGTGAGAGGCGAGCATTGAGTCACGTGACTTTAGCATAGCAGGAAGTTACTGCATACGTCATCATCATAGAGTAATAAAATAACAGAGACCGGATTGGAGCGACAGCCCCGCCCCCTTGCCGTTCATTTCAATGCAAGTTGCTCATTGGCGCTTTGAAGCACCCGGAAGACCGCCGGAAGTGCGCCTATTTCCGCATTTGACCACCAAAATTTGGTGGTCAAATGCGGACGTATTTCTCCATGAACGCGCCCGACGCAAGGGATTATGGGAACCATGAACGAGCGCCGTCGCGCACGAGCAAAGGAAAAAAAACATCAAAAAGCATCAAAAACAAGCTTGTGGGTTTGCATTGAGCTTATTATCTGTCATATAATACATACGTTATGTTTTGAGAGGTAGTATATGACGTGAGGACCGCTGGTTTATTCAGAAAACGACTTAAATACAAACTGCCCTGTCCGCGTGCACAAAGCAAACCAGCGTGCGTGCTCTCCGGCGGTCGTGCATGAATTCCACCCGCCTGCAGTACCAGACTTGACCCCCCCTGCTTCAAGCCTGGAGCCACTGACTGACGGTGTGGTCATCATCACAACAACAACACCCCCCCCCCCCACACACACACACACACACACACACACACACACACGAAGACGGCAACAACTTAACTATCGTGATAATAATTATTAAGATAAGCAATAAAGACTATGGTCTGCTGCTGGTGCGACAGAGACCACAAAAACAAAAAAGAAACCACTCTTCCACAACGGAGATATGAATTGTGTGATCTACCATCACGAGACGGCAGTTATAATAGTTGACTATGGATTATTATTTTTATTCACACACAATGGTGGATGGCTAAGAAGAAAAGTACAGCTACTACTGGGATTCAACATGTAAAGACGACGTGGATTTATTTTCTATGCTGTGAGTCGAGTCCGTGTTCAGCATGGTGTTCAACCATGTACAACTAACAGTAAGCTTCCGTCTTATTCATAATATACTAGTAGAACTCATTAAAGCGTTCGGACATTTCGGGTACTCGGACATTTACGGTTCGGACCCATGATTTCAATAATAGCACCGGGCTCGTCTCGGAGCCGGTTTGCATCGCCTCGGGCTTTAAACGGTCCGGAGCTATCATTTCAACAATAGCACCGGGCTCGTCTCGGAGCCGGTTTAAATCATCCCGGGCATTCAACGGTCCGGAGCCGTCATGTTAATTATAGCAGCGGGCCCAAAGCGGAGCGGCTCCGATTACGTTCGGGTCTGAATCGAGTCGGTTCCTTGAAAATGGACCCGTGAAGGACTCTAGTGTGTGTGTGTGTGTGTGTGTGTGTGTGTGTGTGTGCGCGCACGCGCGCGCATTCACACTTACCTGCTTGCATTTGTGGGTGTGACAGAGAGACAGAGACACAGACAAAGAGACTAACATTCTATTACAGACAGTCCATTGTGTGTTCATTGAAGCTATACAGTCTGTGAAAAAGTCTGGCTTAATGTCTGTGACTCCAAATGGCTTAATGCGCAGTGAAGTGCACAGTAAGGTCTTTTTTTTTTTTTTACACGCTTGTTTTCCTCTTTCCCTTCCTCTTTTTTCCCTCCTCTTTCTTGTTTTTAATTGTTTAGTTTTGGTTCTGTTTCCCAGCATTCCAAAAGGGGGACGCCGTATGATCAAGAGCGGATTCTAATGCTTCGCTTCATGGCGTGTGGCACAGAGAGCCTCTCCCCGCCAGCCTCCCGTCGCGAGAGGATGGAATACATGTGTCCAGCTGTCAGGCACAGCTGTTGGTCTCTGATGCCATGCCCAGGGGGTCTGTGATGTGTTGCCCAGGGTGGGTGCTGCCGTTCAACAGTTAGAGCGACAGCAGCCATGTCAGTGGTGGGTGCCCCCCACGTCACTTAGCGCGTTGTGTGACAGAACGCACCCATGCTGCCTCTTCCTGCCACTGTGCTTCTGTTGTTGCGTGGCTTTAGATGTGTGAAATAAAGATTCTGTTTATTTTTCTAGTACCGTAATTTCCGGATTATAAGCCGCGCCTGAATATAAGCCGCACCAGCTATATTTGGGGCAAAATATATTTTTTTCCTTGTATAAGCCGCACCTGACTATAAGCAGCACCAGGCTTGTAGTCAGGTGCTTCATGTTAGAGCAGTGGTTTTCAACTTTTTCACAACTGAACAACATCTTCACCCCACAGACCCCAAAACTAAAGATTTCTTTTGGTTTTGTTCACAATTCCAGGATGGATTTTCGCCAACAAAAGAGGCAAAATATCAAAGTTAGACCAAAATGAACATGACTTATGACTTAGTAATTAAGTGGTACTAATTTAGATGGTGAATATCATAACTCTTGAGAGTGTAAACATGAAACCAAATGAACCCGCTAGGGTCCATTTGGTTTCATGTTTACGCTCTCAAAGAGTTACATCTGGTTAACCACCTTTCTATCCTTTAGTCTGCGGAGCCCACCTGGAACCTGGAAAATCCATAGATTGGCCGCACCATTGTATAAGCCGCAGGGTCAATAGCATGTGAAAAAAAGTAGCGGCTTATAGTCCGGAAATTACGGTATATAAATGGTATGCATGTATTTATTATTGATGCTGCATGTCCTTTGATACTACCCATGACACTCAATATGCATACACGCACTCACACTTGCACTCAAGCTTTGTGTTGTTCATCCTTGGTTGGTCTGCTTTCTTTTCTAACAATGCTATACACAGGTGGGGTATCTTTGTATAAGGCAATGCATGTTTAGTACCATTCCTCAAACCATTTCCATTTGAAACGATGACAGGCTGAGAAATAATGACTATAGGACATCTACATTTCATGAGCTTTCTTTATTAGTCAGCTTTCACCTGTACAAAAAGTTCTAGTTTCTGTTTCCGCTGCCATGACTCACTCCTACTAGCTGTCTCCAAAAATGTATAAGCGTATAAAATTGGAAATGGAGCATTTGGTAAATGGCAAAAATGCACCATTTACAAAGCGCTTTACATAGACTACATTACATTCACCCACTCACACACACATTCATTATTCATACGCCATGCAAGGCACCATCAGGATCAGAGTCTTGCTCAAGGACACTTCGACACTAACTCTGGGGGAGCCAGGGATCAAACCGCTCTACCCCTGAGCGGCTCTGAGCCACTGATTCCCTTCTTCCAGGCATGATGTTCCTTCAGCTGAAAATGGATTCAAATCTTGTGGAACTGCATTAGTATCAGTAACAGTGTTGAAGAAAATGTGATGGCAGAGAGCTCAGGTTGTCAGTGTTTTTCAAGTGAATGTATTTTACTATTTTACCATTTGAAGGTTCCTGGGGCCTGACTGGTCTCACATCTTACACCATAACTGGCCTGAAAAAGAAACATCCATATACAGCAGGGGGTTTTCAACCTTTTTCATACCGCTATTTATTCAGGGTTTGTGCCATGGATCTCAAATTGATGACATTTTAGCCCCACAGACCCAAAGCTAAAGATTTACCGGTATTTCACTTGTGTCCACAATAACAGGCTGGATTTCAGAGAAAACAAAACAGTCAAACCCACAGATCAAAATGACCCTTAATCTGCTACATTCTCTAGTTGTGTAGACTTGTGTAGGGCTAATTCACATGATGAATATTTAAACTCTTGAGAGTGTAAACATTTTTACGCTCTCAAAGAGTTACATCTGGTTAACCAACTTTCCATCATTTAGCCTGATGTCCTGGAATCTTCTCTATCCTCAGAAAACAATAAGTTGTACAGGGACCACAACAATAAGTGGACAAAACCCAAAGGCACTGGAAGAATTGTGCAGAGGAAGAAGGCCTCGATACATATCCTGACACAGTCTCCAGGTACACAGTACTGACATTCCAAGAACTGGGAGCAGCAATGGCTGACAAGACTATAAGTATTTTTTGCATGTATCCCTTGCCTCTTTCCCTTCTTTATCTGGATATAGCCTCGACACCCAGGCTGAAAATGGAAAGCCTGGACTAAATCGTTAGCCACGGTAGCCTAGAAGCGGGGTGGACGGGGTGGGCGTAGCTTCAAATGATATGACCTAGCCCAGCAGTGGAGGGGAGGATAGGGTAGGGAAGGGGAGGGGAAGGTGCAGGCTGACGACACCTTAGTGAGTTCAAATCATGTACCTGATATACCAGCGTGGCTGCACTGGTTCCTGCCCCTCTAGGTCAGAATCATTTCGGGTTAGGCCAGGCTAAGGGCTAGGAGCTGGACACTAACGCATGCCGTTTGCTTCTGGGGATAAAGTGTGCATTCTGTTTCTCTGCATACTTGATACTTCCCATAGACAATAGGCCACCACATCTGACACTGAATTGCCTTGCTAATTGGGCTGTGTGTTCCCCCAAAGTCTATATACCTCAGTGGTAAATGAGAGCCAGAAAGTGTGCAGCCCGCCAACAGAGAAAAATACGAATGGTAATGACCATGTTACTTGCTTTATAGGCTTCTCAATTCACACAAGTTAATTTCCGTGTCAAAACGAAGTACACGGTTTACTGTATGTGTGTGTATGTATATACAATTTTTTGTTATTTCATATTGCTCCTCTAGATTCTGTCCCAAAGTCCGGCAAATTGTTACACAGAATCTCTATAGTCGTGTGCTCAAAACAGATTTGTCCGATATTTCATATTCCATTTTCCATCTCAATTGTCTCGAATTGGCTTTCAAAGTTTGTAGGACTGGCTTGTTTTGAACAAAAAACATTTATCATGAACGCAGCATGAGGAGGAGAGTTGACTGGTCTAAGTAGCCTGTTATTCACAACATAATGCCAGGTCCTTTTAATAATAATAATAATAATAAACCTTTATTTATATAGCACTTTTTAGGAGCAGAGTCGCAAAGTGCTGTACAACAAAATAAACAACAGTGGAGATTAACAAAACAAACAGATCAGAATATGTCAAAAGAAAGTACAAGGTTGAGAAGAAAAAAGCACTAGAATGATGAAAACAAGCACTGGGTTGAGAATCAAACAAGAAGTACAAGAAATAAACAAAAAAAAACAAGGATAACTAGCTGTCTTCTAAAATGAGGAGAACTTTAGTCAAACCAGTGATGCTGGGTTACACCATCTACTGTTACCTGAATGTTTTGACATGAAATAATGTGTGTGGTGTTTTTCTACAATTAGATAGGACCTTTCTGTTTGGACGTATGAGCTGTGATGGCCAGAAAATAGTATTTTTTGACAGTAGAAATTCCCACATGTTACGGGTATGATGATCATGTCACTTGTATACTGTAACCTCTATAAACTATCCGTCTATATCACAAATGAGATGATAACATGTTGAAGTTGTGCTATACTGAGTTTGAAAATACAGTCTACATTTTCAAACCTCAAATTTCGGATTGAAACAAACATTGAAACAAATAAAGTCACTAGAATACAAAACAGCAATTATCAGCAATCCCAGCAATTATCACATTTGGTAGAATTGCCCACTGGGAGAAATCTGGTGTGACTTTGCGTTCATTTGCGGCTTATCTTTCTTCCTGTCAACACACAATATTCAATATACTGAGAATGGGCCCAAAACCAATTCTGTGCCGCCTCAGCTCCCCAAACCATAACTAAGCCCTTTTGACTGGTAACACACTCCTGAGTGAAATAAGAAGGATGCGTTGAGTGTAATTACTTTTTTCCCACCTCGGCAATGGTTGTCACACGTTATTTGACATCCGCCCGATTTATGAACAACGACTGGGGATGAAGTCACAGGTGCAGTGTGATATGCATCGCTCATTAAACAGGCTCTCGGATGTGCCTTGACACAGGGATAATCCCGCAAGAAATCT
Source organism: Benthosema pterotum (assembly GCA_039105355.1). Taxonomy (NCBI): domain Eukaryota; kingdom Metazoa; phylum Chordata; class Actinopteri; order Myctophiformes; family Myctophidae; genus Benthosema; species Benthosema pterotum. The sequence goes on from CM076977.1 coordinate 25,229,400, forward strand.
ATCATCACACAGTTATAGATGTAATAGGTGGGAAAATATGTTTCCTAGAGGCTTCCTATTATTATTCCGGGACCAGTGGGCCCCCATGAGGCAGCGGGGGGCCAGATGGAGCTGAGGCGCTGTCGGTTCTCGAGTGAACGGGTAATGAATTACATGAGAACAAATGGGCCGACTCATGGGAGATGAATAATCCTCCCGCAATGACGGAGCGTACCTGTGCAACACTCACTAACGCTTAATCTACCAAAGAAAAAGAAAACCTCTTTCAAGTTTTTCTTTTCAATCTGAGCTCACCCATGGATGAATAAATGAATATACTTACGCATGATTGAATGAGCGAAGTCCTATGAAAAATAAACGCACTAATGGATGTGCGGATAGCGGAAAAATATATCTGAATCTAATTAACCTGTTAAAGACTTAATCTCAACCCTGGAAACGATCGATTCAGCCTCAAGCAAATATTGCTCCTTCTGGGAGAATGTGGGTTGTTGTTCTTTTTTAGTTAGTAGGCTGATAAGCCTCTTTTGTTTAAGTGAGACATTTAGTCTTTTCTATTGGCCTAAAATATTGTCTCTATACATACATATAAAGTACTTGAATCCACTTGCTGACTGACTGTACGGGAAGAATTTCTTGTGACTTTACTTTTCTCATGCTGAGCAGCATGAGACAAGTCAAACTGTTCCACGCATTAGTTTTGCACAAAAGAACATTAATTTGGTCTGATGAGGTCAGCACATTTTGGGCAAGTAGCTAAGGCCATTTTTAAACCAAGGAGTGTTTTTTGTGCAAAACTAATGCTTGGCATGGATTCAGAATCATGACAACCACCTAGTTTGATATGTCACATGCTACTTAAAGCATATAGGAATGTTTGACATTTTTTGTCTTTTTTTCTGGCGTAGAAAGAAACCCCTATTAAACAGACGGCCGCTAATCAAGTGGATTAATAAATGTATGCAGACAATATTTTATAGGCCAATTTAAAAAAAGAGTATCAGATTTCCCACCCATACACCTCCTCGACTAGCAGACTTTGTTGTGTTTTTGTCTGCATTTAATAGACAATTTGAAATCAAATTTACAGTATTTGTACACCCAGGTGTTTTTACAGCACTTGAGCCATGAAGTGATATGTGATACGCTGTGACATTCGACCTTCTGCAATTAGCCTCCTCCCAACCTTTCCCTCCCCCACTCTCTTGCTCCTGCTGATGGCTCTTGGAGCCGGGCTGATTTGTTATGACATGATGGACTAATGGTATTTCTCTGCTGACAGTCATTGGGGATATGATTACACTGTGGTGATTATGATTGTTATTTCCAATCACAGCTGAATAGAGTCGAGGGTGTGTGTTATTTCGGGGTGGTTATCGTCTGCACCAGATCATTTGTGGGGGAAGGAGGGGAGATTTGGGGATACGAGACGTCCGCTGCAGGCATAGCCAAATGCAAGCTATATTATTTCAGCAGGGGCACGCTAGCATGTGACCTATTGAGCTGGATTTACGGGCAGCATGGGAGTGTCTGAGTGTGATAAGCCTCCTCTATGACCAGTGGTTTGCAACATCTTGTATTCTGTTGGGACCTTACCCTCAAAACCAAGGAGATTGAGGCATAACCTTGTGTAAATGGCAACAAAAGGCACTAGGCCCACCGTGTGTTCAGCAGGTAATTTGGTAGTTGTTGCAGTTGTGTTCGTTCATCTGGGTGCATTCCGACAGTATAGTCTATACTTGGCAAAACTAGTGGAATCTTTCCGATTGCATTTTCATTCTTGATCCTGCAAAGTCGAAACTTTGCTCGAGTTTATTTTGTCACAGACATCCAACGATTTCCTTCACCGCTCACAATCTTCAAGGTATAAGGCAGTGAATGGTATTGCTTGGAGATAATATGAAATAGTGTGGCTCAATACACACTGTAGCGAGAAGATAAATGACTCAGACTTTTGGTTTTGTTGTTGTTGTTTATTTAATATTTTTGAGGCATTCTCCACAGATAAGCAGGGTTTCCTGCGATGCAAAGTGTTGGCACACAAAAAACAAACCGGCTTTTTTCTTTTTTACCTCCTTTGAAGATATAGTGGCTTTTACTGCCTGACAGGACAGATTTCTGATTACTCTGGAAGATAGTTACATTTCTGTTGTTGTGGCCTTTTCTCCCTTTCTCTGCGTCCCCACTTTAAATAGACTCCTAATCTTTTATCTCTGGGAGATAAAAGATTAGATAAACAGTCCTAGTGCACCCCACAGATGTGGTGCGCTGTCAATAATGAAACTCACCAATCTAGCTGCCAGATTATAATATAGCACCTCCATCTAGCCAGCATCTGTTGAGCAATAAATAGAAATTGGTCACATTTGCAAAGCATGTTAATATAAGTCAGCATCTGTGCACACTGCTATACCTTCATGCTTGCCTACTACGCACACGCACACACGCACACATGCACACAAAGATCCAAGGAATTGGAAATCTGCCAATTTCCCGATTTTTTATGGAAATTGGAGGCTATCTTGTGGCTGCAGTAGCAGACGCTGAAAGGCTACATGCGGAGGCACACCTGCATACATCACTATACCCCAATTATTATACTGTATGCATTCCGTTAATGTAACCGCTTGTATTAGTTCAAACGTGCAGTTCTCCGACACAATCACTGAACGCCCGTCGTTTTAGTCTTAAGTGGTCAGATGGGTGGGCTGTGTGCATTTTCAAAGCCGGCTTGGATTAATGGAGCCAGGCATTAGTATCACTAAAGTTCCTATTTTTTTCAGGTCAAGGAGGCAATAGATCCACCAGAGAGCCTTATAGACTTCCATCTCCAGAGCGACATTAGTAACTTCCTCCTGAGGAATCCTGAGGAATCCTGAGGTGTTCCAAGGCCAGTGAGTCAATGAGATTCCTCCAACTGTACCTTGGCTTGCCCCAGGGTCACCTCCCAATGGGAGGTATCTCCCTTGGGAGACGCCAGAGAAGCATCCCAACCACATAAACTGGCTCCTTTCCAAGTGAAGAAGTAGTGAAGAGAGATGCCACGTGTATTAACCTTATTCTTCTGGTCATGACCAACACTTCATGACCATAAGTGAGAGTAGGAACAAAGATTAGAGAGCTGTGCCTTAAATCTGGTTCAACAGTGCAGTACAGCGACTGCAACACTGCCACTGCTTTGATTGACTGGCTGATCTTCTCCATCCTCCCCTCGTTTGTGAGCAAGACCCTGAGATACACCTGGGGTAATGTCACGTTTAAGATCAATATATGGAACTAATTACGGTACGTATTGGCCATACCATGTCATACACCGTGTCATATACAGTATACACCATGTCGCTGGGCATGACTTACAGACACAAGATCCGGGTGTATACTGCAGCAGCCTATGGTCGCAATGAAATTGCAATGTTTTGCCATTCATTGTTAATTGTAATCAAATCAATAATTTAATGGAGTTGGTACAACAGATGTTCAGGAGGAGGAGGAACTCACCATAGCCCCACCTTCCACGCCACCTCCACCTGCCCTACGCCAAACTCCGCCCTCCTCACACACGCCACTCCACCCTCTTCACCAACCCACCCGAGTCTATATATGTCCGCCCTAAACGTCCCGGCTTCCTCCATGCTTTTCGTATGACAGTACTAGCTACACAAGCACGTACACAAACGTACCAAAGCAACGACTCACCAGTCTTGTGGATTCCCCCACCTTCGATCCTTTCGCCCCTGGCTCCGACGATGGCTCGGCCCAGCCACCCGCCGGCTCCGGGCTCGCCATCTCCGCAGACCCCGCGTCCGACAGCGGCTCTGGCGCTCAGTCCGACGACCCCGCCGGCAGCCCCGCGGCGCTTGCAGTGCCGACCGGAGAACACACCGCCGTCGGAACCGCGGGCGCCCAGCCGCCGCTCCTGACATCCGATCCTGTCTCCGTCCCCCCTTCGGGCCAGCCCCGCGCCGGCGGTTCCCGAAGTTCCCGGTCCAGTTCACGTTCCTCCGCCCGCTCGCGTGCACAGTGATCGCTCTTCCCGCTCCAGCCGGCGCTCTGACCGGCGCTCCGACGTGCCTCCCTCGCGCCGTTCCTCGGAGCTCCACGCCGACGCCGCCTTTTCCTGCTACAACCCGAGCGACTGGACCGTCGCCGGCCTCCAGAGGCGGCTCCTAGCTCGCGGCATTCCGTTCGCCCGCTCCACCAACAAGGCGGGTCTTTTCGAGCTGCTTCGCAGTGCCTCCCCCGCGACGGCGGCACCGACAACAACAACAGCATCAGCGGGGATTCCCTCCTCCGGTCCGGCGCGCCGCGATGACGTCACGGGCGAAGCTCCGCGCGGCGCCGCTTTGGCGAGCGCCGATGACGCTGCTCGTCGTTCCAGGCGCTCCGGGCTTGCCCAGCCTGCGCCCGGCCGCTCCACCTCGGCCCCCCTTTCTCTAACGACGGCCGCCGCGGCTTCTTCCTCCTCCACCGCCGCCCCCGCGGCCCGTTCTTCCTCCGCCACGGCCTCCGCGGCCCCGGCCCCCTCCACCTCGGCCTTCGCGGCCCCTCCCCCCTCCACCACGGCCTCCGCGGCCCTCCCTTTCCCCACGGCGGCCTTCGTGGCCCCGCCCGCTGCTTCCAGTGGCGCCACTCCCTTTCATGTTCCCTCCCCCGTGCCTGCTCCCCACCCTCTTGCGTCTTTGCTGTCCGTTTTGTCTTCCCTCGTCCCGCAGGCTGCACTTTCTCCCCAACCCCCGCACCCTTCCCAGCATCCCGCTCAGTTTTCCTCCGTCTCTCCGAACTTTGGCGCAATCGTGGACGCCCTGGCCACCGGCGCTCCTCAGGCTCCGCCTTCTCTTCCCTTCCCTCCTTCCTCGGGGCCGGCCGTCCCGCCGCACGCTGCTGCTCAGCCCGGTGGCGGCTCCGCCCACTTCCCCTCTGTTCTTTCCTGTCCTCCCCTCGTCCCCACCCTGCCCCGCCCTCCCTTCTCTCTCTCCACGGCCCCTCCAGCGACCGCGCCATCGGGCGCCCGCGCCGGGCAACTCCAGACCATCGGCACCGCCCTCCGCAACCAGATCCTCTCAGGTAGCGACATTGACCTAGCCGCCCTCCTCAACCCTTCCACCGCCAGTTCTGTGCCTCGCTTCTTGGAGTGCGGCGACATTTCTATTCAGCTTCGTGGCCCCGCCCCTGCACGCTCATCTGTCCTGACCGTCGCCGAATTCTGCCTGGCTTTTTCCATTTACCGGGACGTGATCTGTTCCGTCTACCCCAACCGTCGCCAGGAGCTGGACGACTACTTGGCGCTGCTACTGGATTTGGCCGTGAGGTTCGGCGGCTCACTCTTTCAGGAGTACCACCGCCAGTTCTCCGCCGCGGCGGCGGCCAGGCTCCAGCAGTTCAATGTTTCCACTTACTGGGGCCAGCTGGACCTCGAATTGTACTGCCGCATTTTCGCTGGACGCGTGGCCGTCTCCTGCAGCTTGTGCGGCAACCCCTCCCACCCCGCCAGCATGTGTGCCTTCGCTGCCCCACGTACCACCGGCGCCAAGGCCAGCACCTCCAGGCCCAGCCCCGCCTCCGCTCCGCCTTCCCTCCTCGCTCTTCCTCCCGTCCTGCCTCCTTCTCGCCCCACGCCGTACCCGGCCAACAACAAGACTACCGACCGCCGCGGCCGCCCGGTTTTGTTCTGCGGCTCGCAGATGATCTGCAACAATTTTAATGACGTGGGCTGCAGCGCGAGCTCCTGCAAGCTGCTGCACGTTTGCACTCATTGCGGGGGTGCCCACGCTCGGTCCTCCTGCCCCCAGCACCCGCCCAAGCCCTCTTCCATCAGCTGACTCTCGAAGCACCTCTCTACCCCCATTAACGTCCCTGCCCTTTCCGCCGAACTCTCCCACCACCCTGACCCGGTCAACGTCTGCTACCTCCTCGGGGGCCTCAATTACGGCTTCTCCCCCGGCCTCGTCACCCTCCCCACCACCTCCCACACCTGCCGCAACCTCCAGTCCGCCATCGCTGACCCCGACACCGTCTCCTCCCTGCTCGCCATGGAAGTGGCGAATGGGTTCATGATTGGTCCCTTCTCCACCCCGCCTTTCGACACCTACCGCATCAGCCCCCTCGGCATCGCCACCCGGAAATATTCCGGCAAGAAACGGATCGTCATTGACCTCTCCTCCCCCCACGGCACCTCCGTCCCCAGCCTGAACAGCCTCATCCCCAGCCCCCCCTTCTCCATGCAGTATGCCACCATTGACGGCGCCATCAATCTCATCAGGCTCTCCGGCGAGGGCTCCTGGCTCGCCAAGGCCGACATCACTGCGGCGTTTAAGGTCCTCCCTCTCCATCCGGACAGTTGGCACCTTTTTGGGGTCTCCTGGCAGGACGCCTTTTACTTCGCCGTCCGCCTAACCTTCGGCTGTAAAAGCAGTCCGAAGCTCTTTGACACGTTGGCCGAGACCCTGTGCTGGATCCTCAGCAACAACTACAAGCTCCCCTACGTCACTCACCTGCTCGACGACTTCCTGATCGTCACCCCCCTAACTCTCCCCCTGCTTCCGGCCTCAACACTCTCACATCAGTCTTCAATAAACTAGGCGTGCCCCTCTCACAGGAGAAGACAGAAGGCCCTTCAACCTCCCTTGAGTTCCTCGGCATCACCCTGAACACGGTTTCATTCCAAGCCTCCCTTCCTCCGGACAAACTTAACCGCATCACACTACTCCTCTCCAACTACCTCAACGTCCTCCAGTGCAGCAAGCAGCAGCTCCTCTCCCTCCTTGGTCACCTCAACTACGCCATGCGCATCATTCCCCAAGGCCGCTCGTTCATCTCCAACCTCCTCCACCTCTCCGCTTCAGTCCCTTCTCTCCACTCCCAAGTCTCCTTCGACATCCACTGCCAGATGGAACTGCGCCTGTGGCACCTCCTCCTCTCCCACTGGAACGGAATCACCTTTTTTTACAACGACTTTGTCTCCTCCCCGAAGACCTGCAGCTCTATACAGATGCCGCCCCCTCAGTAGGCTTCGGGGGCTACTACGCCGGAAGGTGGTTCTCTTCCCCCTGGCCAGAAGAACTACACCTCCTCGACCCCGACCACTCCAATTCCTCCACTCTGTACGAACTTTACCCTATCGTCATCGCTGCTGCCCTGTGGGGATCCGAGTGGACCAGCAAAAGCATCCTCATACACTCAGACAACCAATCCGTAGTCCACATAATCAACAAAGGCCGCTGTTCATCACTCCCAGTCATGTCCCTGCTTCGCCGTCTCACCTGGCTTTCAGTCACGCATCAATTTATCATCCGCGCTGCCCACGTTCCCGGCCACCACAACGCAATCGCTGACTCACTCTCTTGTTTCTCATTCCAGAAATTCAAGACCTTGGCTCCGCACTCCGATCCCCATCCAGTCCCGGTTCCTCCATATTCGGACATCATCTTCCCGTAGACCACCCTCTCCACCACCTCATCGTACAGTCCCAGCTCACCACCCTCCACAGCCTGGCCGATTCTACCCTCTCATCTTACTGGACAGCCTGGACCAACTTCAAATCCTTCCACCTCCACCACAACCTACCGTTCCCATCCCTAGACCTCATCACACTCTCAGCCTACATCAGCCATAGCCACTCCGCTCACTCTACACGCTCCTCCACAATCAGAACATACCTCTGCGGCATCAATTTCTTTTCAAAACTCCTAACTGGCTCTCCCCATCCATTCATCCAGCACCCCCAAATCACTCTCCAACTCAAGGGTCTGCAGCGCAGCGAACCACCTCTCCCTCCTCGACGCCTACCCCTTACCATAGAAATCCTGACCACCTGCATCCACACCATCCGCTCCGGCTACGCCAACCAAACACTCAACACCACCCTGGAATCAATGTTCCTCCTAGCCTTCTTCGGGTTCCTACGATGTTCCGAGTTCACCGCCACCAACTCCAACTTTGACCCTTCAACCCATCCCTGCCTTTCCGACCTCGTCATCCACGACCACGATACCCTCATCTTCACACTGAAACATAGCAAATCCTCCCAGCACCGCCTAACCTCCATCTACCTCTTCCGCATCGACTCTCCCGTCAGACCGTTCGAACCCCTGGTCAACCACCTCCATTCCAGACAATCCCAACACGCGCTCCCCTCTGACCCTCTCTTCCTAGACGAGACCGGAACCATCGCCACCCGCAGCTGGTTCCTCCTCCACCTCCGCCAAATCCTCACCATCTCCGGTTTCCCAGCAGAAAACTTCTCAGGCCACTCTTTCCGCATCGGAGCCGCCTCCACTGCCGCCAGCCGAGGTCTTCAGGACCACACCGTCAAAGCCCTCGGCAGATGGTCCTCCCACGCCTACCAAACCTACATTCGCACATCTCTCCACGACCTAAGATCCGCCCATAATTCCCTCGCCTAGCAGACGCTCTCCGTTTACTCCTTTGGGGATCGTGGCTGCAAGAACTGTGAGCCATTCGCCACACGACCCCCTCCCCAAAGCCTCCAGGGTCAGCGACCCCCCCGGAACCTCCACCTCCTGTAAATCACCAGAACCATGACACCACAGAACCACCATCCATCCACCATCCATCTCTCAAACCAAAGTCCAGCAAATCTCCCAACTCTTCAACAATGGTGAGTTCATACTACTAGTGAAATGGAGTTGGTACAACAGATGTTCAGGAGGAGGAGGAACTCACCATAGCCCCACCTTCCACGCCACCTCCACCTGCCCTACGCCAAACTCCGCCCTCCTCACACACGCCACTCCACCCTCTTCACCAACCCACCCGAGTCTATATATGTCCGCCCTAAACGTCCCGGCTTCCTCCATGCTTTTCGTATCCCTCCACCACCCCAATCACCGCCTCAAACCAGGCGCCTCCACCATGGCTCCGCCCAATCTACTCCACCTGGCATCCCTCTCCTACTTCAGGTTCCTACGGGGGATCGTGGCTGCAAGAACTGTGAGCCATTCGCCACACGACCCCCTCCCCAAAGCCTCCAGGGTCAGCGACCCCCCCGGAACCTCCACCTCCTGTAAATCACCAGAACCATGACACCACAGAACCACCATCCATCCATCATCCATCTCTCAAACCAAAGTCCAGCAAATCTCCCAACTCTTCAACAATGGTGAGTTCATACTACTAGTGAAATTAGTGTCAACTAATTTGGTAATCGCATAATTGTCATGGCAACTAATCACTGAAGCTATATCATTGGTGTTTATCCAGTGTTAAACTGGCTAAATTGGCTAAAATTGGTGTCTACATTGATCCATGGAAGGAAACGGACATGCGCAGTATACAGACCAGGAAGTTTGACGCTGGCAAACTATGCTATGGCACAAGTACTGCGCATGTCCGTTTTCTTCCATGGATCAATGTGGACGCCACCATAGGAGACTCCGCCTACTTCACTTCCTAACCTCTTTGGATAAACCTTGGGCACATAGAGTTGGATGCTGTGCACATACTGACGCGATGACATCATGTCATAGACCAGAGATAACCTTGCAGCGTTACAGTGGCTCTCTCCTATTTATGATAAATTACATGCACCCTGTTAGGACCTGATATAGCAAATGACAGAGACGACCAATGTCTTCCAGCGAGATCAGGTGGTTTGTCTTGTCAGTGTGATGTCACCCATGTAGAAGTGTGAGACCTTTTTTATCCTTCCCTCCCACACTGTGTGTGGGTGAATGTGTGTGTGTGTGTGTGTGTGTGTGTGTGTGTGTGTGTGTGTGTGTGTGTGTGTGTGTGTGTGTGTGTGTGTGTGTGTGTGTGTGTGTGTGTGTGTGTGTGTGTGTGCGTGTGGGTACGCATGCTTTGGTGGCAGGGGGACACCGACAGATGTAAAAGCCAGACTGACAGTCTTGACACCTGATCTAACGGATAGGCCATACCTACGTTAGGTACATTTGCATAACTGCATTAGAAGGGATAATATAGTCTGCACTCATGACTCTCTGTGCAGTGAAAACATTGCTATAATTCTCAGCAAAGTGGCTCTTGAATATAAATGTACCACTTGAACCACAAGCTAACTCAACGCTTGTTGCCTCTTCAATCCACAAGATTGTAGAGTCGGATAGTGTATCCCTGAACCGCTAAATGTAACTTTGCAGTGATGTCTTCAGTGTGCATGTTCATGGGCTAACACAGCAGTTTCCAACAGTCTTTCAACACCATATCTGCATTTGCAGCCCAGAGTTCAAACCCCACAATAGTTAATTACCAGACCGACAGGATTTTATACAGAAGTTGACATATATTACGGCAGGAGCAACAGGCTTCTTTTGTTTAACAATGTAGTGGAGTAGAAGTAAAATACCCCAGTAAAGAAATAAATATGCAAGTGCAGTAGTGAGTGAATGTATACTAGATCCTATTATACATTCTTTGAAGGGGTGCATGTGTGAACAACTGAGTGGACAACTAGGCTATAACAAGTGTCTGAGATTGGTCCTTATAGGAATCTCTTTTCCCTGGTAGGGGTTCTTTAGCCCTTTGTGTCTTTGAGACAACCTGTTGAATAGCATATTTAAACTATGTTCTTATGTGTCTTTCATCCACCATCAGTGGATGAAAGGCATATTCCATGATGTTTATACACTCACCTGTTGTGAGGCAGAGCTACCGGGGGTGAGGGGGATGTGGTCTCCCCACCCATGCCACCCAATGAAAACCCAAAGCAAGCACCTCCTGTGCTGCTCAGAAGCACTGTTGGTGGTATTGGTGCCTGATAACTGAAATAAAAATAAAATAAAGCAAACTGTACATTGATTGATCCATTTCATTCCTAATAAAGATGCTAGTAATTTAATAATACCAAAAGACACTAGTCTTTTTATAGGCCAATTCTAATAAATGTGTTTCTCTTCTGATTTGACTGTGCCCTCTGTTCATTTGCAATGGAATGATGACTAGTTTCCAGCATAAAGCAAGCAATGCAGATTCCAAAGTAGGAATAATGTGTAGGCTATACAATTGAATTATTCACCTTTTCTTAGATCTTGTTCTTACACCCCTGCATTCACAGTATATTGACAATTAAGCATTTTATAGCAGATGCTCTTTCTTTTATTAAGTGAAGGGAACGCATATCATGGTAGTTAGTGGTTGAGATATAGGCTGCTTGGACCATATGGCCAATTTTAATACAAAATATGCAAGATTTAAAATAAATACATCTGTTGAGAACCAGTTGAACAGAGAATCTTCTTTTCTCTTTGTAAAACAAACAGTGTAAATGTCATGAAATTACATGAAACGCAATATCTTTTACGAAAATAGAAGGTAAAGTAGGAGAGCCAGCGAAATCCATTTGAGCCCTCGCCCGCGGGCACCCGTTTTCAAAACCGGGCGCCCGTTTTCACAAAAACGGGCGCCCGGTTTCACAAAAACGGGCGCCCGTTTCACAAAAACGGGCGCCCGTTTTCAAAAGCGGGCGCCCGTTTTCAAAAGCGGGCGCCCGTTTTCAAAAGCGGGCGCCCGTTTTCACAAACTAGGCTATGCCTAAACCTAACTCTAACCCTAAACTTAACCTCAGTAAACCTATGCCTAAACCTAACCTAACCCTAACCATAACCTTTTGAAAAGGGCGCCCGTTTGTGAAAACGGGCGCCCGCTTTTGAAAACGGGCGCCCGTTTTTGTGAAACCGGGCGCCCGTTTTTGTGAAAGCGGGCGCCCGCTTTTGAAAACGGGCGCCCGCGGGCGAGGTCGCTTTTGGATTTCGCCCCTGCTGTAAAGTAGTGTGGTTGGTTTACAATCATTACAAGTAGGCTACAGCTCTTATTTTGAAGAGAACGGGAAGACGGTTGTAGTTAGTTAACTTGTAGATTACTAAAGAATAGATGAACTTATAGAGCTGCGCAGTGACGTCACCGCCCCTGTTCCGGAAGTCTTTTCCCAATTCATTTTTCTCATTGACTTTTCGAAAATAATTTATATCAAGACGATTACGCTGCGGACAAAGCCAACTCGAGTCGTGACGAATCATGATGACACACACAAACTTTTGGGACAATAAAATAATTTCTAAGATGAAAAACGAAACAAAAAGTCTTGTATCATGCCGTTTTCTACTTCTTCCCAATTATATATTATATGACGATATTGTGTTTGTTGTCATGATTTGTCACGACCTGAGTTGGCTTTGGCCGCGGCGTAATCGTCTTGATATAAATTATTTTCGAAAAGTCTATGAGAAAAATGAATGGGGAAAAGACTTCCGGAACAGGGGCGGTGACGTCACTGCGCAGCTCTATTAGCGGACAGTGGTAGAGGACATCTCCTCGAACGCGGGGATACTGGATATGTCCCATCTGCCTCGGAGCAGCGTTTTTTGTCCAGCTTGTAACTAAGGGATATGCACTCCAATGAACAGTGTTTATCTATTTAGATAAGTGTAATGCTATTAACTATCATAAATGCTAATAAACGTACACATGACATAAACATACTGTATGTTGTATATTGTGGGTGGTATCGTATACTTGAATTTATTGATTTAAAGTGCAAATTAATAGGTTTTTTTGCGGGTTATTTTATTCTGAAGGGCGAGGCCACAGGAAGTCTTATCCTAGCTCGTTAGTTACTCTATGGTTAGTTCCTGGTGGCAGGAGGGCCTGAATGTAAACATAACGTGGCAGTGTTTGTCGAAGTGGTGCATGTTTTTACATGCTTTTAGCCAGAGTTTGTTATATTTACCATATTTAAGCCATGCTGGATGCTTTCCATCTTTGAGTTACACTTTGGAATATACAGTCAAATAAACATCAAATCAACCTCTACTGCTGCAGACATAGCTACATAGGTGAGTCATTCATTAATTAATTGTAAACCTATCACGCTGGCAAAATCAGCAGCTGCTGCCCAAAACATGACATCTTTGCAGTAGTTGTTGGAAGTTTAAACTGTTGCCGCAGAGTCATGTAACATTTCAGTGCAGGGACTTCACCACAGCTCCGTGGTGGTTATCTGGTGTGGCATGTGTCTTGCACACATCACGTGCAGCAGGCATGAAAAGAAACAGCGTGTCTGAAGCTTATTCATGTTGAGAAAGCAAATTATATGCATTTGTTATGAAATGCGTGTGAAAGTGATGTTACGCCAGAGCCATCTTGAGGTAGAGTTAAGCCACTGAAGGGGTAGAGACAGTCACCTGGTTTTAGACACGTGGTCAGTGGTCGCCGAGAACCTAACAAGTGACAAACCATAGTGGAGGCTGGAGGCTGAAATGCATTGTTTTAAAAAGGAGCTTAAATAAGAGCTATTTTACATATGTATGCAAAATGACAGCCGATTCATATTATTTCAGAGTAACGACTACAGTCCCTGTAATGAGTATGTGAATTATTAAAAAAAAAAAAAATCCTCTCCAATGTTGAAGCAGGCGGCCCTAGTGGTTGTAGTGTGTAACTGCAGGCAGCCCGTGCATTCATGACTGGGAAACCCGTGCTCCTGGAGCTTAACATTGGGCACTCGTTCATGTGCACGTTCATTGAAAAAATACTTACGCATTTTCGCCACTTCCGCTGACCAAATTTTGGTGGGCGGAAGTGCGTCCAATGCACGTCTGTCTAGCAAAGTTACTGTCTCGTGGGAATATCGCGAGAGTGACGTTCACCGAAGTGTCACTTTGTGAATGAGGTGCGATTTCCACATCCTCAGATAGCGCCTCCAGGCTTGAAGCAGGCCGGCCCTGGTGGTCAAGTTTGGTACTGCAGGTGGGTGGAATTCATGCACGAGCGCCCCGAGAGCACGCACGCTGGTTTGCTTTGTGCACGCGTACAGGGCAGTTTGTTTTCTGAACAAACGAGCGGTCCTCATGTCATATACTACCTCTCAAAACATAACAGATGTATTATATGACAGATAATAAGCTCACAACAAACCCACCAGCTTGTTTTTTGATGCTGTTTAGTTTTTTTTTCCTTTGCTCGTTCTCGACGGCACTCGTTCATGAATCCTTTCCGTTCCCATAATCCCTTGCTTCGGGCGAGTTCATGGAGAAATACTTCCGCATTTGGACACCAAATTTTGGTGTCCAGATGCGGAAATAGGCGCACTTCTGGCGGTCTTCCTGGTGCTTCAAAGCGCCACTGAGCAACTTGTATTGAAATGAACGGCAAGGGGGCGGGGCTAGCGCTTCAGTCCGCTCTTTATATTTATAACTCTATGGCGATTTCTCATGCCAATAAAGCTCCTTTGAATTGAACTGCAATTGAATAAACTATTCTGCTCATTGAGGCATCAATATAATGCAAACAAAGTATCTGAAAATATCCTGTGACATGTCTTCTCTCATTAAAGCACTGGTTATTTTCAACAAAGGTATAGTCATTAAAAATGTATTCATTCATCGACTTCCTGTTAGAGAGTGTACTAATCACCTCCACCAGGAGCGCGAGCAGCCACGATTGGACTTGCCCCATGAAGTGAGCGGAGCAGTCAGAACTCTGTCTTAGATGGCTCTGCATTACGCAATGTCAACGTTGTTGGCTGTGGCAGGGCGGACGCGGCTGGTGTTGGGGGCACCCCCAGCTCGCAGTGAAGTAGTTCCGGCTGCCAACATTAATGTAGCCTAGTAAAACTAAAATAAAAGCACTTTAACCATGCGGCAACACCTGGTAAATAGAAAGATTGGCATATCATAGCACCGTGCGATGCACGGTCTGACCACGCTGGTGTGGGTCTCTCTGGCAAGGGTCGGTAGCAGAGTTCAGTAGAGTTCAACCTGATGCTTCAGTAGTTGTCTGGCTTCAAACAATCTCCAACCTTTAGCACTGTATGGATGTTGGAGAGAGTCCTCATTTTAGGGTGCTTGTTGTTTAACAGGTCAAGGTTACAGAACTGTAGGAAGATGTTGTTGATCCCTTTAGTATCCAAATTGTCATCTAACAAGTGAATGATATGTGCCTTTATTTGTTATCTAGTAATGTTAAGGATTACATCTGGAATGCAGAAAGAAAACCAGAGTACCACCAAAGACCTTAATTTACCATACAGATCGTCTCCAGCAAGACCCTCAGATATGAGAATGAAAAAATTAAAAGCCAGGCTCTATAAAAGATTGCATGTGTTTAAGCTGCAGAGCCGGCAGCTGCAGACCCTGTAACAGATAAGTTGTGAGGAGAGGGGAAGTGGCGAGCTGAGAGGTGGGTTACTGTTTTGTTTAATTAATGATGCTGGATAGAGATAGGCTGTGAGATTCATGTTGCCATTCAAACACTCACAGCAGAGGCTGGGAATACGAGTTGGGTAATTGATATATGCGACAGATGGGGACTAATCTCTAACCTCCAGCCACCCCAGCACCATTCGTTTTAGAAATCAAAGCAATACACTCAATATGACAAAGTAATGATTGAATGGTTAAAAACAATTTAAATTGCCAATTAAGGTTATGGTTTTGTCAAGCAGAAGCTTTGTACCTCAGCCAACAATCAACAATTTGTGGCATATTTGGACAGAATCTGGAGTGGTAATAAAAATATTTTCCCTTTTGCCGGCACTATAACATCCTGTTCTAAAAAATGGGAATCATTGGCATCCAGGAATTGTTCACAGTTTAGCCAAACTGTGATCTTGAGCTATTATGGCAAAATATATTTAGATAATTTTATCTCAATGGCACTGTACAGTACATGTTCACATTCTGTCATTAATCATGATTCAAATTAACACTGGAGAGGTCTATTTGAGAAATGACTAGTATATGGGTGATTAGGACAATCAATCAATCACACTGAATATGCATTATTATTGTTATTACTATTATGTATAAGTGTAAGTTTGTAAGGGATTATAACTGCAGTCTACTAAAAGTTCTCTGTTGCTTTCCTGCCAAAGACAACACTGCTATAGCTCCATCATGCCACAAGGGGGAATTCCAATCCAGTTAGTGCTTGCATAGCCTGGTCTAGCCCTCAATGATTTTGGCCTTGGGGGGCGGGGGTGTCGTGGGATCCACACGCGGAAGTGCTGCGCTCTGATTTGATCTCACTAACGTGTCGTCATCTCCGGCCCCTCCCGCACCCGTCCACTGCTGTTCTACGTCACATCATTTAGAGCGACGCCCACCCCGGAAGGTTGACTCCCCCCTCAAGGCCACTTTCCAACGCGCGTTAGTCCAGGCTTTCCGTTTTCGCGCAAGGCGGACGAAAATGAAAGCCTGGCTGTCGAGGCTAGTGCTTGCAGGATTCAGTCAAAAGAGGAAGCTAAAAATGTATTGTGAATGATTACAGGCTGGACAGAAACATGTCTTAATTAATTAGCTGTAGAGTGCTTGTCCTATTGCAGGTTAGATATGACAAAGTGGTTAACTTAGGGGGGTATTTTTTATCTTAGCAGCTGAGCTTAGCAGCTTAAATTTAAACTAACATGGTGGTTAATGTGATTAATAGACATAATAGTCTTACGACAGTATAGGAAATGACTTAAAATAACTTTAAAACACTAACTCGAAAACACTAACACTAGATCTTAAACACTAACTTGAGTGATCTAGCAATGGTCTGTTTGCACATGTTAATGAATGCTCTGATTGGATGAAAGTGCTGTATATAGGATTACGGGTTATCCATACTTTCATCAATTGATTATAGGATAATTATAGGCTAGTTAATTGATTCATTCATTCATTAAATGGTTATAGATTCATTGTTTAGTGGCATAGCCAAGCGTTCAAGACTGGAGGACTATAAATGGATGGTATACAGGCTATGTTTTGGGTTTCATTTTGGGTGGGGGCCGCATTGGACTTCATGTGACTTCATGGGGGCCGGAGCGCCACGGTGCAACCAGTCGCAGACCGCAAGCATGCACGGCACACGCATGTTTACGTACACAGCTGTTACTTCTATACAGTACATCACACAAGTCATATTTATTATTAAGAATAGCTATTAATATATATTAATGACTTTTCATTATTGGTTTCATACTTGTAGCCTAGATTAAGACATTTGCTATGAAAGATGCTATTTTTATTTATAGAGCATCAATAAACCATACGAAAATAGCATTTAAATTTCAAATACTAAATTTAAAGGTAGGGGAAGTGATTTCACTTTTGTCAGATATCACCCAAAAAATATTTTTTTCTGTTAAAATGCTCTATTATAAGGTGTGGAAACCACATATGGAGTTTCCCCCTCCCCCACGTTAGCAGAGGAGCTAATAAAAGTTCCCCAGGTCACCACAATTCTCCTCCAATCAGGAGAGAGCAGCAGCTTCACATAGTGTAGCTACTTTTGGGGGCCCCTAGTGCACCAGGCTGGTACTACACCATGAATTTCAAATCACTTCCCCTACCTTTAAGTAAGTATGTATAGTTAACTAAGTATAGTTCTCGGTTATACACCCTTGTACTGCTGAAGTATAGTTCTCGGTTATACACCCTTGTACTGCTGAAGTATAGTTCTCGGTTATGCACCCTTGTACTGCTGAAGTATAGTTCTCTCGGTTATACACCCTTGTACTGCTGAAGTATAGTTCTCGGTTATGCACCCTTGTACTGCTGAAGTATAGTTCTCTCGGTTACACACCCTTGTACTGCTAAAGTATAGTTCTCACTTTGCAGCACCAGCAGCCTAGCCTGGTAAAACGACTCCCCCTGCTGGACAACATGCATTACATGCAGTTCAGAAGAGAGCTCAAAAGCATTTCTTTAAACGATCATAACTTTTGATAGGAACGTGCTAGAGCAGGGGTGTCAAACTCATTTTGGGGTGGGGGCCGCATTGGACTTAAAGTGACTTCATGGGGGCCGGACGCGGTGCCAGTCGCGCCGCGGTGCCAGTCACAGACCAGTCACAGACTGCACGCATGCACACGCATGTTTACGTACACAGCCGTAATTTCTCGGCTACAGTATATCACACAATCAAGTTTATTATTAAGAGTAGCTATTAATAGTTATTAATGACTTTCATTATTGGTTTTATACTTGTAGCCTAGATTAAGACATTTGCTGTGGGAGATGCTATTTTTATTTACAGTGCGCCAATAAACCATTCAAAAATACAAAAAATTAAATTTCAAATAGTGTCTTAGCTGGAATTTGGAAATGGCTACACAACCCATGGTTTTATGCAGACCTGCTTTTTATTGAAGTGATGGATCATCGAACATTAAAAAATAATGATGAATAACAATAAGTAATGCTTCTAAAATACAGTATTTTTTAAACTCTTGGATTATTATTATTACCCGTAAATAGCCAAGCTGTGATCTGAATGATCCCTCAGTTATAGACCCTTATACTGGTGAAGTAACCTGACTCCGCCAGATGGGGCAGCAGAGAGAGGAGGAGGGAATACTCATCTCTCTGCTGCCCCATCTGGCGGGGTCAGGTTACTGCTGAAGTATAGTTCTCACTTTGCAGCGCCAGTACACCCCCCCCCCCCCCCCCCCCCACTCTCTGCGAGTCAACATTCCAATCAATTAAGTACTCTCAGCTGTGAAGCTACCGGACTAGTGCTCAGAGAAGAGAACTCAGAGGCATTTCTTTAAACGACCATAACTTTTGATAGGAACGTGCTAGAGACTTACTTTTTTTTTTGATAGACTCAGACATTTTTGCTCTACAAGCCTGGGGCCGGATTAAATCATTGCGCGGGCCGTATGTTTGACACCAGTGTTCTAGAGACTTACTTTTTTTTTTAATAGACTCAGACATTTTTGCTCTACAAGCCTGGGGCCGGATTAAATCATCTCGCGGGCCGGATCTGGCCCGCGGGCCTTGACTTTGACACATGTGGTATACAGGCTATGTTTTGGGTTACATTTTGCAGTGGCGGAAATTGGAGTAAATGTTTCTAGGATGCAGTCTATAGTAAAAGTATTGAAATTTAGAAATACTTAAGTAAAGTACAAATAACTCAGTAGAGGGTAGGCTACAGTTTGCAGATCAGAAAAACAATCATCTCATCTCGTGTGTGTGTGTGTGTGTGTGTGTGTGTGTGTGTGTGTTTGTGTGTGTGTGTGTGTGTGGTTTGTGGTCTTCTTTGAAATGTGTGGCTCCTGTGTTGCTATAGTTGTCTATAGAGCATCAAACTGGGCCACTAACATTCTAAAAGCAGTTCTGAAGCGGTCTGTAATCAGGATAGTTCCTTTGCTTCTCATAAAGGGTCTGAATCGACCATTTCTTATTGCCGAAGGTGATGAATGATTACAATACATGCTTTGATACCACTTGTGAAAATAGGAAAAACATTTTTCCTGTGTATAAAGTAGTTCTCTCTTCCTGAGGCTTCCTATTTGGTTGCCCCACTGACAAAATATTTGTGTTGCTACCACTCCCGGCAAGAGTGCCGTGTTTCCTCATGCAGGTCAGCTGGTGGCTAATTTCAGTACAGGTAAAAATCTGTCTCTCCTCATTCAAAAGTAGACACTGTCTCTCTGTCTGTTACCTCGAAAATATGTTAATACAGCAGGGCTGTATTAACATACTTGCCCGCTTGCCCAGGGCAAGTAAAAAAATGGTTGGGCAAGTGAAGACTGCTACCTGGTTGCCCGATCGGGCAAGTGTGCGACTTAGTGCACTATAACACGAGATGTATTTGTCTTGAAGATGGTCATTGCGCTGTGCGTCTTTTCCGGCTTTCTCTCTCCTATCTCTCTCCCAGGTCCATTTGGTTTCAAACTATCATTTTGCTGGCGTCACAGACCCCTGAGTCTGTGACCACATGTGGGAACCATGCTGATTTACAAGTTATGTAGCTGATTGACTTAAACAAAACATAGTCGTCGCCTGCGAAAGGAAATGTTTAAAGCCCAGGTAGAACGTAAACTTAAATGCAAAACTTACAATATATTTTGGGGGCAAGTGACCATGGCCTGAGGGCAAGTAGAACCTGACTTGCACTTGCCTGATGGGCAAGTGCCTCGGATACCTTAGTGTCAACCTCTGTACAGGTTTATGGGGCAAGTTCGCCTTACATATTCCTGTTACTCGCTCAGTGTGGATTGAGTTCCAAAAGATTAATATTGTTGCATGATCTTATACAGACCCATGTATGTGATTGCCCATCAGATTTAGACCCCCTGTAGATCCTGAGCCAGACTATTGAGATGCAGTGGTGTGCAGGGATTTGTAGTGTTAGGGAAGCAGACGCTGAAATACTGTAGGGCACTTTTGGCTTAAAAGTGCTATTTTCAGGGAGCATCACAGCAGTTGCGAAACAAATTTGTTCAAGGCAAACAGCTGTTCGGTTCAACTTCAGGAGACTATGGTGGAGAAAACCAGACGGGAGTGGCATTTCTTTCACCATAGTGTAAACTGTAAAAGGTTCCTTTCATCATGGTCTGGAAAGGGCGGTTGTTTTTCCTGAAAGGGCAGGGGTTGAAGCCCCCTTTGATGCCTATGTGTGCACGTCTCTGCACGGTGGTGTGGGCTCTCCTCTGCTCCTGATGGCTGATGGCCGGGGGTCCGGGGGATGCTGAGCAGCGCCGCAGAGCCCAGGCAGACACGGCGGAGAGAGAGAAAGACAAGAGAGAGAAGGAGAGGAGAATAGAGAGGACCACATTGCCATCGCTGCTGCTCCATCCTTAAATCCACTCACCAACCCGCTCTGAACAATTAAGATCGCCTAGGACTGAAAGAAACCCATGTCGGGGAGGTTCTCCAAAAAAAAAACAAAGAAGTAGAAAACGGGGAGTGAATTAAGTGGACATCAACATATTTATTTATTCCTAATACTTGTAATGACCCGCACAGCAATCTGGGATGTATAGACCGACCACAGTCCGTGCGGTTTGCTTGTCCACATACTAGTGATATTTGTTCCACAGAGGCGGCGCGGGGCTTGTTGGATAACACAACTACCTTTCCGTTCCGCTAAGGCTATTCGGAGGCACCGACCGATCGGACCGGACCGGACCGGAGGACGGGGTCCTCCTCACTCATTCCGGTAGATACACGGACGGACGGACGGACGGACGGCGGGGTGTGTGCTGAGATAAAAGTGACACTACGTGCGGAACGATCCCGTTCACAAAACCTGACGATCCCCCTTTTTTGCCGTGAGTATTTAAAGTACTACTTTACCGTTGCTCTTTTTTTGGTTGTGTTCTTTGACATGGTGAGTGAGTGCACCGATACGCGCAAGGCTGCACGGTGCGTGGTGCAAGATAAGTTGTGTGCGCGTTGAGGGGGTTACTAGAAAACATGGTGATAAAGCCATGTAGCAGCACCACGAGGAAAAATCTAAAGCCTTATATCACAAATCGCAACAAGACTTGTTGGCTTAAAGGGGAACTCCACCCATTTTCAACATTCTAATGTGTCATTAATATACCTTAGAGATGTTGTCTGGACATGATCAAAAAGTTCCCCCAATTCTGTATTTCCTAAAAATGGAGGTCGGAAAAATCATTAACATGTTAATGTTTTTTCTTTCAGACCTATTTTTCCTGTTTTTCCTGAGAGGGTACAAATGGAACCAAATGGACCCGCTAGGGTCCATTTGTATCCTCTCAGGAACATTTTGGAAACGGGTGGAATTCCCCTTTAAGGATAACTGACTCGGTTCTGGCAGAGGTCTGAAGATGTAGCCTCTTATTGTGTGTGTTTATTCCATAAAACTTGGCTTTAATTGCCTTCAATGAATGTTCTGCGTCCTCAAAGTGTAGAATAGCCTAGATAGTATCATGAGCCTATAGCCTACTATAGGCTATAGGCTCATGATTTGGCACACAGATCACAGAGCATACAGTATCCTAAGATACGGCCAAGAAAATCCCCACATTGAGGAGAGAGAGAGAGAGAGAGAGAGAGAGAGAGAGAGAGAGAGAGAGAGAGAGAGAGAGAGAGAGAGAGAGAGAGAGAGAGAGAGAGAGATGGAAGCTGATTCTCTTCAAAACTCATACACTGTGGAATGGGTCACGTGACTCCGTTTGATAGAAGCTTAAGATGGGAATATTTTAAGCATCAGGTGAGACTCAGAGTGAGCTTTATACAGGATGACTTTGATCTATCAACTTACACAGAACAGATCGAGAGACAATTGTCCCACTTTTCACGATTGTGTTGCTGCTCCTCTGTTCTGTTGAGGTTTATGTTTGATGCAGTGTCATTTCACGCAATGCTGGCGACAGCTGGGTGATTGGCTGTGTAGCTCCGGGGCTCAACACTTGTTTGATCTCATTGATTAGACTGCTTTTAGGAGGATCAGCCATGGGAGCTACTGGGGTGAGTTCTGTGTTGGGAGTGATTGCAAGTCTGTCAAACAACCTGTTCCTGTTCCTTCATAGTTGCTGTTGTCAGGCACAACGCTATCATTTTTAACTTGGTAATCCAATAAATGTACAGTATACGCACTGCACAGTCAGTCATAGTAAATGGATGCAAATTACACAGAACGATTCCCGATATATACATAAAAATCCAAGTGCAACAATACTGGCCTACGTTCAGGGGGAAATAAAAAAAAGAAAGAAATAAACCTTATCCTAGATAACAGCCAGTGTTTATCTTTATCTTTTATCTTTAAACTGACAATGTCATAGTTCCTATAATGACAATGTCATCATCATCCTAATGAACACATCTTTAATAGAACATACTGGGGTGGGTGCATCCCCTTTGATAGACAACTGAATATGGGGGTTCAGCATGTCTGTGAGGTCAGTGAGATTTGATCACTCTTTCATCTCCCTATGTTACTCATAGTCAAATTTGATTTGTGTGCTTGCAATTACTGATTTAAGTTAAATCAGTCGTTGCAACCACATCAAATGTGTTTTCTAACCAAACGGTTCAGATGGTGGGGTTCTAAGGACAGTTGCATCTAAAATGCCGTTTCTCGTATTAATATCCAATTCCGGTTCACTTAGACGCTAGAGAGGACCACTTTAGTTTTCTATATTCAAGTTTTTAGTCCCAAATGATTGGTCCACGGTCTCATGTCATGGGTGATGTGATATCTGTGCAATAGGCCTTTTAGCAAAGTGTCGGTTAATGAAACATTCATGAGTGTGGAGCATGCTGCACAAATACAACAACTGTTCAGTTTTTAAGTACGCAAAAATGGCACGCTTTTAACCATGTTGAACAGTGTCATTCTAAATACTTCACCTTTACTATAGTTGTTTAGTGTGTGTCTGTGCGTGCGCAGCACATGTGTGATTATTCTGAGCTCGATACAAGCCCTTCCAGTTTCAGTCACTTTCAATAGACGTGTGAAATCATTTAATGCTCTGCACACTATACTAACAGCTTTTCTGTGTGAACAAGCTGTGCAAAGGGTTATCGCATATTTTGTTGTTGTTGCTGTGCGGCAAATTTGTTTAGTTGCATTGCAGTGGAGTTTAGCTAATTCAGCAGAGCCATTCTTCAAATAGTGTTGCAGTTACAGTAAAATAACGTGTGCAATCCCACTTTTTCATACAATTCCATTAGGTTTTGGCCATTAAATTATGTCTACGCTTTGGTTTTATTGGGGAGGTATTGGGGGCAAAGACCACACTCTGCTGAGACAGCTAAAACAAAACAAAGGCACTACAGTAGGTATGTACTAAGTCATTGTACAGCCATCAATGGTGTCCTAAGAACATAAATATTATCCAGGTATTTCACTGAATGAGTAACATTTGCGTGGGACTCAACAGTAGCCTGATGAGACATAGGCTACCGGTAGCGTACTTTCAACATATTTCCGTCTTCTAACAAACACAAAGCCTAGATCTCAAATTAGCTATTGTGATTTTATAGTTAAATATAGAGCTAAATATATACACATGCACGTTTATGTGGGGTCAAGGGTCAATATCGGCATTATTTTTTGCGGTCCCGGCCTGAAAAGTTTGGGAGCCTTTTTAGTACGGTTAAAAAGAGAGTGTAACAAATAGGCTCAGAATGTACACCGATGATTTCTACCGTGCATAATAAAAGATGAAAGCTCGTTGAAACGCAGCTCCACCTGTCTGTCAGGGGAATATGCAGGGATGGGATGAACAGCTGGGTCTGTTTGAATGGGGCAGGATGTGAGGTTATCCCTCATCATGCACACAGGGACTCCAGAAATGAGCATTTAACTCCGGGGAGTGTAGAAACTGACCCTCGTGGGGATCTGTGTACATAAAAAAGAAAAAACGACCATTTGCTTGCAGCACATGTTTCAAGATGTTTTGCGAGCGCGCTGTAGGGGAGTGTGAGATGAAAATGCAAATCGGCGGGATCAGCTGACCTTGGCGCGCAGAGAATATTATGTCTGTCAGGTAATGAATTACATTCGCTGGAGTACGTTTTAAGTATCTCTACTTCAGTATTATAATTTTGGATATCCACAGTGGTATCAATGCATTTTCTAAAAAAGATAAATACTGTACTTTTGATTCCACTAAATTTGCTACCGGCTTGTACATCTGATCTATGCTTTCAGTCACATCACTGTCCGAGTCTCAGTGATTATTGATGTCTAACTCCAGGCTAACGTTCATGTACTATACGCCATTCCAGACCATATGACGCTAATTGCAAGTGACAACAGCTAAAGCTCGTCCTTGGGACGCTTAAGCAAATATGTGTTTCTCTGCGGCGGAAAAAGTGGGAAACGACACAGCGTGTCGCCAAATATAACGGTTCCCCTGGGAGCTCTCATTTACGCCCACCAATCTGTGACCGCTGAAGTGAAAATGGACACAAACGTCTGGAAGATCACATTGAACTCCCAGTGCCCTGAAGCTTGAGAGCTTTTCCCAGTGGGTGTGGAGATGCACATGGACACCGTCGTACGTTATTGCAGGTTACCCCGTCAAATAGCAAGTGTTAATTTTAACTCTTGATCCAAAAGGGTTGCGATCCTTTTTAAGGATTTTAACAATTAATTTATAAGCTACCTACAGAGTATTCATACATATTATTGTAGTGGTTGTAAAATTGTTGTCCTCTGTACTGGAGGGGGTTCCAAATGGACCCTTACAGGTCTGTAACTCCTAAGTGTGTACACATGGAACAAAAGTAACACTGAGTTTCCACACATCTAAATAAGCACAATTAAAATACTGCAGGGGATGTGTGATACAGTTTCAAACTTAAAATACAGTTTACACAATTTACGCACTTATTCAAAGGAGAGAAAGCACTGGACCCTGGTCAACAAACTGACACTAGTCAACAATTCAAGTGTACCAATTAAGGATACCAGTCAAAACAAGATCTACTGCATCCTAAAAAATATATTAAAAAACAGTAATTGCATTTACTAAGATTAATTAATTTCTCTTAAGTAGTTTAGATAATCTCAAAATGTTCAATTTTAGACATTTATTCTGTTCCAGAGCAATTGATAGTAAGCAACAATAAAAACATAGTAGTACCGGTATATCATATACATAAAAAAAGATACAGGGGAACATCTATATAATGAAACTACAGTATGCATGTATATTCTATAGCAGGGGTGCCCACACTTTTTTGACTTGTGAGTGTCTTTCAAAATGACCAAGTCAACAAGATCGTTAGTGATTTATCGTAGAGCTCTGGGGTCTGAACGGCGGAGCTGGGTTGGGAAGGAGCGCTTGTTTTATCCGCCGGCTACTACTAGTAGGGCGGGGCGAAGCATAGTTTTACTGAGGTTATGTTTAGGGTTAGTAACCGCATAAAGCATCGTCTAACTCTAACCCCAACCTAACCCTAACCATAAAGACACAACCCCAATAAAACTAGGCTATGCCTAAACCTAATCCTAACCCTAAACTTAACCTCAGAAAACCTATGCCTAAACCTAACCTAACCCTAACCATAACCTCAGTAAAACTTCCTTCGCCCCGCCCTACTAGTAGTAGCCGGCGGATAAAACAAGCGCTCCTTCCCAACCCCGCTCCGCCGTTCAGACCCCAGAGCTCTACGATAAATCACTAACCGTCAACAAGATCTACTACTGTACAACTAACGACTTAAGGAGCGTTACAGACGGCGAATCGCCCAGCGAGAATTGCGCAGCGAGAAAAAAGCTCACTGGATTAAGCTCTGAAAAACATTGTGCGAGTGTGCATGAAACGAGTACGCGTGCCATAAACAACACTGGACGCGACGCAATAACGCCCGGCGTCACAAGCTCTCTTTATGGCACGTCGTTTTCTGAGCACAAAACACTGGTCCTGTTGAAAATGAACTAGAAGGCGCGATTTGTTACTGGCCGTCTGTAAGTCCCTTAATACAGACTCTTAATTCTTCTTTTGAATTATACTCAGTTGGAAATGCTTTTAATGCTCTTGCAATTTTATATATTCTTTATATTCTATATCCTTCACCTCAACTCCAACTCCACACTGGGTCCATTGGAGAGATTCGAGGGACGCTATTGAGAAATTAATCGTGACCAGGCTGCATTGTTAGAAATAGCACAAAAGAAAGCAGCAGGTGTTTTCAAGTGTTATCAGCCTTTATTGTTAAATGTGACTCATTCCACTGGATTAAATAGTAACAAATTACATTACTTAAAGCTATTCAATGTCACCCAGAGTTTTTCTGTTTGTGTTCAGAATTCCACTCCATCGATGGGTCCTTTTTATGCCAAACAAAAAGTTGCTTTAATTCATGTGACAGATAAAATGTATAATATTGGGGCCGGGGTAGGTCATGTGGTCTCCCTGCGCAGGGATCATGATCTACCTTTTGGGCACCCCTGTTCTATAGAATGCTGTGTCTACATAAAATGCTACCGCATCTAAGTTACATAAGTTGAGCCTTTGCATACAGTTTGTCACCAAGGCTAGGACAACGGCTACACGTATTTCAGACTCAATATGTCCATAGTAGTTCCATAGTTTTGGAGCCAGAAGGGAGAAGAGATTGTGCAGTGTTGTCCCGCCATTTTTAGTGAAGGCATTTCCAGCTTCCCTGTATTGTCTCATCTACTGTGGGCATGCAGGAGGGTTTGTAGGGTTTGATCAGACATGCAACTACTACTTTTGGTTGCTTTGTGCACAGGACAGTGACCGGGAGACAAGTTTGCTGGTTGAAGACCAAGTGAGCTGTGGAATTTTGGATCAATTGGAGAGGCTTAAGTGGGCATGCTGGTAGGCCAGTAAGGAAGGAGTTGGAGTAGTTAAGTTTTGATATGATGTCATCTGAGGATGAGGAGCTGGGTTGACTCCAGTCCTGGATTAGGAAGGGTCTAAAATTTTATAGTGTAAAGTAAACCTAGGGGATCAAGTGAAGTGTGCGACCATCTTGATGGCAGCACATCTGTGATGGACAGGTGCTGCCTTGAAGTTGCTTTTCCTCTCATATAGTTTTATTTTATTCATATATTTATTTTTTTCCCTGCGAAATGGGAAGCTCAGCTCAGCTGGGGCTCTAGAAGCTGTTGGATGAGAAAACCATGTCCCCCAGGAGCCATCTGACAAGTTAATTCATATAATTGCATCGAAACATCTGCCTTAGGAAAGACTGACTTCAAGCTGCGCTACCCTTCCCAAGGACCCCCGCCCCCCCTTCTCCACTGTCACTGTTATGAACGACTCTGTTTTGATGTACAATGAATCAAACAGACACACACAAGTCTCTCTGAGGCTGTCACATCACAGTGTGTGCAAACTGGAAAATATGATTTCATTACCGTGCGTTTAAGTTACACCCCCTAAAATATTTAGCAGCCTCAATCCGCTTATTTTCACCAAATACCTCTATTATTGGCTAACTGACATGATTAATGTGTACCAGTAAACATTGGTATTACACCACCCTTTTGTGTAGTTAGCAGAAAGAAGCTTGGATTATTTTAGAGTTAAACTACTGTATGTTCCAGAAAGAATATACATACACTGTACACTCACACACTTCTGTTTAAGGCTTATTTACCGGACTGTAGTGCCTTGAACCTTGTTTTATTTTTCTTATACTTGTAAAGAATTATACAAGCCATAGGGCAGGGCCCTCACCCTATCTCTTGTTTTGGTAGCACTAGGCATAGACAGCATTACCCCCAGTCCAATCCTTGTTGCTGTTGACACCCTAACCACACGGCCACTGAGCTGGCATTAACATGACACACACACACACACACACACACACACACACACACACACACACACACACACACACACACACACACACACACACACACACACACACACACACACACACACACCTCGTCACCTGTTCAAGATAATGCAGTTTCTTCATGTTATCGTTGATGCCTTATTGTGTTACCTTCAAGAAAGTAATCTGCAGAAACCTGCAGGTCATTTATTTAATTGACTGGGCTGGTATTAACCAGCAAGGGAAGGGAAATGTAAAAGGTTATTAATTGGATGATTAAAATTAGGCCCATGTCCCAGAATGGTGTTTGAAAACAAGAATTAGGCCTATATTGTTTGAATAGGCCAGAATTGCAGTCTTCCCTTAGGGGCACATGCAGATGAATCATTTGCAATGAGGGCGGTAAAGATCAAGCTAATCATTTTTTTTCTCTTTCACTAGCTTAGATTTTGTATTGCTAATGTTTTCTGGACCGGATACTTGCAGACACATTTCAGATTTCTGGTTCATCGCATTTCAGGGGAGCCATAGACTAAACGTTTGTGTCATGTTTGGATGCATGTTGTGTTGTATTTTTTTAGCTCCTGCTTATAATTACAAGTCCAACATATAGACAGATTATGTTTTGAAAGTGTTTTATTAAATGGGGACATGTTAGCGGCATATTTGTATATACCGATTACTACCGGCAAATTAGTAAATTGATGTCCAATGTTATAGTCCAGTTCTGGGGTAATATATAATAAAAGCAATTCCTACTGTATGTAGTAAACTTCTGTAGCCTAAAAACACTCTTCAAGTTGTATTATTACATTCTGTGCAGAATACTGTAGGTGATAGTGGATGTGATTTGTCTATGGTGGTACTTTGTCACAGAGGCAAACACTGAGTGTTTTGCAGGGCTGTGCGAGATGATGATGATGCGATGGCGGCGGTGAGCCGCATGGCCCCGGGATGGAGTGTTTTCTCCAGACAGCCACTGATTCCATGTGACAGCGTGAGGGGTTCTTATCTACCAGGGCCATGATCAAGTATCGCACTCTTTGACTTTTTTTTTATCTCCCAAGCGTCTAACAAGCCCTCACGCCCAGAAAGATGAGCCAGATGCCAGTGTAATAGTGTGTCGGTGACGGTGTGCGGTTTCACGGCGAGTCACAGAACACAAGGACTCAGGGCTCAGTGCTCTGCATGGCCCTGATAGGACCAGAGGAAAGATAAGCCTTGATTACAGGCTCACCTCTTGATCTGCATGTTCAGCACCAGCACCGTCGTTTGGGGTTCCAGGGGTTTGGCACATGGCCTGTGGCTGGCAAACACTCACATTTTACCCACACAAAAGGGTATTTTGTGTGTGTGTGTGTGTGTGTGTGTGTGTGTGTGTGTGTGTGTGTGTGTGTGTGTGTGTGTGTGTTTGTTTTTCTTTTCATAGGTTGATCTGATTTTAGATTGAGCCTAATATGCAGACACCTCATTGTTTTCTTTCCACAACCATGTATTCATCATTTTAAAACTGGCATGTCATCACAACAGCATGAAAGATACAGACACACAAATATACACACAGATATTTATATATTTTTCGTTTATATATATCAATTTTGCCCACCCTCCGTTTTCTATGACATGGCACTCTTCTCAGTACTCCTTTTCAAGGCGATCTTTACGGGTTGTTGAATGTCAGATTTCCACGCCCCCCTGCCTGTGATGGAGTCGCACACCGGAAATGCATGTACAGGAACATACAAGCCCTGTGAGCTTGTATGTCCTATTATCTATATCAGGTTCAAGTGGAAGCGTTGGTGGTTGTGTACTCCATTAATGGGGATGAGCTGTCAGAAGCAAACAGCCTTTGAATTATTAGTCTCGTGGCCCAATTGCAGCTGTTGACACAATTATTCTAAGGTGCATTTAAATCATGTTTGCAGGTTTGCCGAAATTACACCATTCTGCTATTATGCTCTTATACTCTCACAGTCACAGACAGTGAATTAATTGGTCCAAAATGAGTAGCGTTTTAAAAATGAGTAGTAGATGAGAATGGTAGAAATTAACTAGTAAAATGAGTCTTGTCTTTGATCTTGAAAATAGAGATGAAGATAAGAAGATATTACTTCTAGACGTGAAACATCATGTTGATACAGCATTTCCCACTAGAAATTGAAAGCCACCATAGATTGATAGATACATAGATAGATATGGACTTAATCACTGTTTGATAGTATAGACACACATTCCACAGTCTAAACCTGACTGGTCCACAATCTTGACTGCAGTGTTTGTAAAGCCTCTTATACATGTGTTATGAACACCCATACATGTGTGACTGTCATCCCTTACTAGGCTAGTACAAACACAAACATAACTCATTTTCAGGAGCTTTCATAATGCCAGTGTGAACTGTTCACTTCATTATGTTTAACAAAACTATATGTCGCAGAATAAATACTCCGGTATTTGGTCTAAAAAAAGAGACAAGGCCCTTGTTTTTTGGTTGCAGAGAACATTGTGCTCTATTAAGCCTCATCTGATTTCTTCATTAACCTCACATAAAACACATCACACATTGAGTACCTTTAAAAAAAATAACAAATTACATTCTCCATCTCTCAGTTGAGGCTAAAAGGCCAGCAGTTTTTTTGTTTTAATGAATAGGCTTTTTATTGTCATCTAGTGTACCATCTAATCTAATAGGATCTAATCTTCATGTAACCTTATGGTCGCAGATTAGATTCTATGAAAACCTGCTGTTCCGTCACTCCATTAGTCATGCCACCATATACAGTATGGCCGTCAGACATTACACCTTGCGACATCATGCCTCATAACACGTCACACCTTGTAACACGTCACTCCCTGTGACACATCAACCAGCCATATATGGCCATTTGTGACACGACCCAAATATGTCCATCTCCATATATGAATATCATGACACTAAACCCTGCACAGCCTTCCCATCCATCAGCCGTCAGAATAGTACTAGCCTGGATCCAGTCCTGAATAATGACATGAAACAAAACGAAAATTCAGACTGAGTCAGGCTGGAAATGCTTCTAATTTTTTAAAGATTTGTTTTTGGGCTTTTTGCCTTTATTGATAGTACAGTAGTATGACAGGAAAGGGGGAGAGAGATGGGGAGTGACATGAGGCAAAGTCCGCCGGGCTCGGGAATCGAACCCGGGGCACGCCATCAAGCTGGCTTAGCAGCCGGGGTGCCCAGACGGTTGAGCTAACCGACTGAGTCAGGCTGGAAATGCTTCTAATACAACAGATAAGCCAGATCGAACATTTCTCCCCAAAGCCAAAATCAAAAACGAACCTCAAATCTTTTTGGTCTCCACCAGGCACATGCTTTGGCAAAGTATGTTTTGCACTCCGTCCGTCTGTCCGTCTGTCTGCCTGTCTGTCCTTTAGTGTGTGTATGTTCGTGCGACTGTGTACAGCTAACCTCTGCCACGATAAGCCTGGTCGATACCAAACTGTGCACACACATTCCCTGGATGCCAACAACGAACATCTGCCCCAAATCTTCAATTGCTGGGTTTACACTGCGCAAAAAGTATGGAATATGGTTTATTAAACTCACCAACAAGCTCTGGTACACTCCCGAAATGTATCACAAATATACAGTACAGTACAGGGGTTGACACTAAGGTCTCGGAGGCACTTGCCCATCGGGCAAGTGCAACTCAGGTTCTACTTGCCCTCAGCTCATGGTCACTTGCCCCCCAAAAATGTATTGTAAATTTTGCAGATGTAACTCTTGAGAACGTAAAAATGAAACCAAATGGACCCTTGCGGGTCCATTTGGTTTCATTTTTACACTCTCAAGAGTTAAAATTCATCATCTTTATTAGCCCAGGTCTACACAACTAGAGAATGTAGAAGACTAGGTCATTTTGATGTGTATGTTAATTTGCCTGTTTTGTTTCCCAAATCCATCCTGGAATTGTGGATAGCTAGAAAGCAGGGAAAGACACAGAGGCAGAGTGCAATGACCGCCTTCAAGACAAATTTATCTTGTGTTGTGTTATAGTGCACCAAGTTGCACACTTGCCCGATCGGGCAACCAGGTAGCAGTCTTCACTTGCCCCACCATTTTTTTTTACTTGCCCCGGGCAAGCGGGCAAGTGTTAGTGTCAAGCCCTGCAGTATATGCTTACCCACACATATTCTAAACTTTGTCCACGGGCAAATATAGTGTCCACAATTGCCTGTTAAACTGATACTTCACCGTCATTTTATGGTCTACTCAGGCTCATGTGAATACCACAGACAGAACGTTATTCATTCAGTATTTAGATATTTGAAGTTCATTTTAGCTGCCCCACCACCTTCCTATACAAACCCATTATATCTTACAACTCCATTTTAACCATGACAGGTTCATCAAAAACACACAATCTTTTTTCTGGTGACTGATATTCTTTATGTGAGGGGGCTATGGAATTTCATTTACAGATATCATTTTGTTTTTAAAACCGTAAAAAAATGTGTGTTCAACAGAGAGCTGTTACAATTGCCTTGTGCCCTGAAAGGCACTTTTTCTATTTCTATTTTCTCATTTTTTCCCCCTCTATTCAAGCTCTTTACAATGTCCGTTCAGTAACCCGTGGTCTCTCCTCTGACTCCTTCTTGAAGGGGACAATACATTAAGGCTGGTGCTGGGCATTCCTGAGTCACCTTGCCCACAGTACTAAGTTCCAGTTGCTGTGTTTCCCTGTGTCCTTAGAGGTGAACGTGCAAGGCTATCTGTCAGACTGCTGCTGACATTTGGGGCAACAAAGGGCTGCTGTGCTCAGCTCTGTCTGGTTGTATTGTGAGAAATACTGGATTATTCTCATTGTAAGGGAAGTAAAGGCAGCACGAGGACAATACTATCAACATTGGCGGAAACTAGTAATTTTAGTGTTGATGCTGTAAATTACATTATTATTATTACATTTATTATTCAGGTAAATATTGTACGTGAATAATTGAAAGCTGTGTTGTCTCAACCTCACTGTGCGAGTAAGAAGTGGAATATGTCCGATCTTATGAATCTGCTTATGAAACCCCCCCCCATTGTTTTATTGAACGCAATTGTGAACAATAGCCATGCATGCAGAATTAAATGGTCCACATCTTTTATTCCACAAGAATCACCTCTCCACCTGGCCGCACACAGCGTGTGGTAATTATACCTATGCTTTCATATACCCAGTTGCTCTAAGCTTTGACTTTAAAGTAGCGTGTGCTCCTTGGCTGTGCTGCTGCTGAAGAGTTGTTGAACAACGTGGATGTGTGTTCTCAGTAAAGTGAAACTGAAATGCAAACTAAAGGCAATGGAAAGCTGCAAGTTGGCATGCCAACTGTACGTGTGGAGTATGTTCCATGAACATACATATTGATTTTTAAAGCCTTTATCAGCTGATAATATCTGTATTAAGGTTGGGCAATAAAGCACTCCCCAAGCTGGAATTACCGTAATTATATATCTCACCGTACAGCGGACCACGTGCAGAAAATAGCCAATCTGCAAGCTTACAGCAGACGGTGGCAGAATATTTATGGATGCGTTTATTTTAGGTTTGTCACACCATTAGATACTGTAATGGTTAAAACCACCATGTATGCAATGGCTGCCCCCTTGCTAAGGCCTCACATGTCACACCACAACACTACGGTAAGCAGGTACGGTAAGAGGGACAAGTCAGGCTAGAATGCGAATGACCTATAATACATTACAATAGGGAATGGCGCCTCTTATGTAATAATGCGAATGCATGGCCATATTAATATTTAATAGACGGTAAAACCTGTAAAACCGGTAAAAAGTATAGTATAGTATAGTATAGTATAGTATAGTATAGTATAGTATAGTATAGTATAGTATAGTATAGTATAGTATAGTAGGCAGTTATAGTATAGTAGGGAATATTGCAAAACACTAATATTAAAATACAATATGTTCACAATGTAATGTTTTAGAATAGAAGGCTAGGTGTTTTGTTTGTTGATATTAAATGACTGTTGTGTGGTGGCTGGTATTAATTTCTTGTATAAGTCAAATATAATTCTCAGCAAACACATGAACTAATTGTATTAATGTTTAAATGTAGTTAACAGTGATTTTATTGATGTGTATAACTTGTTAATGCCCAACACTGCTAATTCAATGTAATATTGTTATTGGATATGCACTAAATGTATAGATACAGTATTTGTACAAAATATAGGCCTATTGTGATAGTGAGTGGGAGGCAGAATTGAGCAACTGAACAGAAGTGTGTGCCCACTTGTAAACTAAACATAACCCCAGAGCAGATAGAGCTGGGGGGTCTTGCTTCATTACACACAAAACATCCAGTGAGTCTAAAGGAGTGATCTTGCTCAGGTGGACACCACACATTGTGTGATGGCTGCAAGCGTGTTCTGTATTTAATTTAGTAGCAGCCGGCGTAGAAAATCACTCTCACACAGATAAGTTTAGGAAAATGGCAGCTCCTCCTAGCGCATTGTGGTCTTTGGCAACATGGACCCAAGACTGTCCAAGAAAACAAGAAATCATTGCCTAGTAGATGCAGTTACACACTGCGTTCTACAGCCAAGTCTGTCAGCTCTGTCAGCTTTCCCTGTCGGTGACGGCCCCACTCATGTTTACCCATTCACACATAGACAACAGAGGAAACCATGCACCAACCTGCTCATCAGGAGCAGTTAAGGCAGAATTTGGTGTTTTTCTCAGAGACACCCAGGGGCGGATGTAACATGTCCCATTTGGGTGGGGCAAGAGAACAAGTTGGAGGGGCAAGAGAAAATGGTATGGGGGCGGCTTCATCGCCAGGCGATGAAGCCGCACCCATACCATTTTCGGTTACAGGACTTTTATTAGTCAAGTAAAGCATCAATAATAACATCAGTTGTTGTTGAAGTTGCAAAAGACACACAGCTTGCATAAAGCTCTGACTCCAATTTTTCTGTTTTCAATGATGAAATGCTGTTGGTTTAGTGGTGCCAAAATTGTAGTTAGTAGCAGTAGTAGTTTCAAATCATTTTAAATATAAGCACGTGTTAGATATTAGCCCCCCATGCCCATGCCTAGATCCGCCCATGGAGACCCCCCAACGTGAAGTCAGCCGGCGTTCAAACCAGGAACCTCCTGAGCCCAGGGCTTATTTTGTGCTGGTATATGCCAGAATGGCATTCCGGCCTGGCTCACTTGCGCTTCGAGAGCTGTCATTGGCGCTCCCCCGCCCGCAAAGACCGATCCGGGAGATAAAAGTGGCGATCTGGCCTCGTTCATTCCGGTCGTAGGATGCCTGTACGGATACAGTAGTACTTCACTCGACTCCAATTCAATCACATGTCATGCAGCGGAACACCACTCTATTGGCTGAGCTGTCCCAGGCTATGGGATTTTTTATCAAGAGTCCTCTCTAGACGATGGGGCAGGACTTGCTCGCACAGTGCAGCAGCCAGCCAGAGGCAGGTAATTTTGCCGTGAGCAAGTCGTAATGGAGCATCTAGAATTGGAGTCAACGGCAGTGTCGCCAATCTCTTACTTGACTACTCTGAGGGAAACTTGCTTGAACAACAAAAACAAAAGTAAACCCTGCATCGATTATAGATATTGCAATGTTGTTGTGAAGTAGTAGCCTTAGACATTTTGTGTACAGGTTCTTGCTACAGTAGGCTAAGAGGCAAGGAAATATTTTAAATTTGTATGTCAAAAATCACTGGAAAGCAGCGCAAAATCTGCAGCTCTCTGCCCAACCCCCCGTGGCCACCACCACCCGCAGCCGCTGTTGTGGTGAGCTTGCTTCAGCACTGTCTGTAGGTCCTGTGTTTTGTGAGTGATTGTGTGTGTGTGTGTGTGGGGTGGGGGGGGGGGGGCACCAATGGTCCTAATTGTGTTTACTATATGCTTAGAAAGACGTTTTTACTGTCACTGTGGTGGAATGTAAGTCAAATAACCTGCCAAAAAACGACTTTTCGGCGGACGGGCGCACCTCCCGCACATGCACATGACTGTGCGTGTGTGCGCTCCAGCACCTCCCAAGTTACAAATTAAGCACTGCCTGAGCCGCAGCCATTGGCAGTGTGCGTTTCTCCCTGAACTCTTTACTTGATCCAGTACTCCGTTCCATCCCTTCCTATCTACCACAGTGGACACAAGGGAAAATAAACAAAGCAAATTAGATTGTGGCCTATAGTAGTAATGATGGGTAAATGAGATGCCAGACTGTGTTGGTTGAGCCAAAAGATGCCAATGCACCAGCGTTAATGAGTGAGCACGTACACATTTATATGTATCAAATGACTAACCAAACAGAGAAAACGATCACACCCGTGTTAAGTGAGGGGTTCTCTTAATATAATCTCTCATCATAGATCGTCCTCACAAAAAGCCAAAATCAGCAAATCCTCTTATTATGCAATAACAGACATGCTACGGACAAGGCTGAGAGGTAAAAGATATTGTACTTTCTAGTATGCTGATGACATCTCTCTACCAGCCACATATCACACATGTTACAATAGTTATGTGATGCTCAACCAATGGCACATCTCTCAGCTAATGTCTCTTCTCAAGCAAGCAATGTAACACCTTTCATCTGAGATGTGAGACAGGCACCTGACCTTGTGGTAGAGAGAGCAGGTGTTGGTGTTTCACAGTCCTGGTGTAAGGGCAGCAGACAAATCAGAGTGTGCCTCAGCCAGAGATTTGGTTTCATACAGGAAGCTCAGTGTAATGGGTGATGATAATGCAGGGAATTACCAGCATGGGAATATAAATCCCCAGTTTTGTTGAAGGGCGCTGGCGATGATTTGATTGGTGTGCACCCCCCAGCAATGATTTGATTGGCTGTGCCCCCCTAGCAATGATTTGATTGGCTAAGTAAAGTATGTATCGCATCTCCAAACAAGACCGCAAGGACTTTTTCCAGTGATCCCATTGCTTGTCTTTGACTGTACCCTGTGCTTACTGTACATCTACTAGTTAATCATAGTGAACTACAATAGATCTGGCAACCTGCTCTCCCCTAAAGGAAGTAAACAAATTGAACCTTACTCATATCTGACTGTACCCTGTAATGATTTCTGCCAATACAATAGTCAATCAATCCAATAGAAGCACATGATGAGTGAATGGTCAGAAAGAGATGATTTATGGTGATTGGAGTTGGATGGTGATTCGGTGATATGGTGATACGGTTTAATTAATTAATCGTGGTGTCCTCTACACCGGCTGCATTGTTTCAGCTGC
Source organism: Benthosema pterotum (assembly GCA_039105355.1). NCBI lineage: Eukaryota > Metazoa > Chordata > Actinopteri > Myctophiformes > Myctophidae > Benthosema > Benthosema pterotum. Next base: position 25,266,633 of record CM076977.1, read on the forward strand.
CATAAGAGCGTTGGATATACAGTATGTTGCTGTACAGTGGAGCGTGTGCAGAGCATAGCCAATCTGCAAGCTTACAGCACGTCGTCACGTAATGTTTATGGTTGCGTTTTTTTTTTAAAGATTTGTTCCAACCAGTAAAAATGCCTTAAGTAATGAACACAGCGTGTAATTTCCATGTGCAAATACATTCCCAATAGCCTGACTAAGAAATGCCACTCAAATTAATTCAAATCAGCCTCATGGGATTGGCACTATAACGAGCCAACTTTTTCAAGTTGGATGTGTTCCATAGTTAATACAGATCATAACGAGAACATATGGCCTTGTACAGCAAGCACAACAACTGAAACACTTTTCATAGTAATTCACTACAAGCACTTCTCTTCAACCTTGACTTTGATGAACATTAAATTCCCATTGTCAATGAATAGAGAATTTTACATCATTAGTTTTACAAAGACTAGATTCCCATTGACAATGAATGGAGAGTTTTAGCAAATTGGCTGAGTGTGTACTTTTGTCCTACAAAAAGACTAAATTCCCATTGACAGTGAATGGATAATTATTAAATGTCAGTGTCTGAGCAAATGTTACCTCACAAACAATGATGTATGAGAGCACCCCTCAATTACACACTCAAGGTGTGATATTTCCATGTATACCTCATGTGCACTCTAGTACATTGCCAAGACAATTTTTTGCTGTTGGTTGCTGTTCTTTTGTAAATTGTTTTCCCCTTTCTTCCCAAGTTCCCATTTACTGTTTGCAATTGGCCACATGCTGTGTACTTCAGAGATAGGCTAATCCATGTGGCAAGACCCAAGTGGGCCAATTATAAATATCTTTTCAATGATTCAATGATTTGACATTTTTACAGGGGTACATTTTCTCTTAGCTGAACGGGGTCTTCGGAAATTACTACCCTTCTGTATGAGACGACCCACAGTGCCTTAAATGTAACTCATGCACGTTTCACATGAAACCGTATTATGAAATATTGCCATCAATCTACAGTATGGCAAGCACACCGAAAAGAAATTACGAGGATACGTCAGGAAGTATCCTATCTATCCACTCCAACGCTGTAGTTGCCATAGCAACATGTGCACCCTGATTTTGCACGAGGGCAAATCAGGTCACATTATTATATTGGCCTGCTGTAACTCGTAACTCGCCCGCTGATCTAATCGCTGCGCTGGTACTTCGACCACCTGGCTCTCTGGTCCGCACCAGCGGCTTTTCTGACTCAAATATAAATGTAAAGGAATTTTTGGGGAACATTGTTTAAAACTGTAGTTCACCTCCAAAATGACATTTACTCATCGACCCAGCATGAAGCCTTGGATTCATTTTAAGCTTTTTTGTAATTGAATGCCTTATAGCAATATTTTTCAACCTTTTTGATAGCAGGGCCCAATATTTACTCAGAATTTGAGCCACGGACCACCATTTGATGACATTTTAGTCCCACAGACCCAAAACTTAACATTTATTTTTTTTCCTTTTTTTCCACAATTCCAGGCTGGATTTGGGGAAACAAAACAGTCAAATATACAGATCAAAATGACCATTAATCTTCTACATTCTTGAGCTGTAGTCTTGGGCTAATTCAGATGATGAATATATTAACTCTTGAGAGCGTAAAAATGAAACCAAATGGACCCACAAGGGTCCATTTGGTTTCATTTTTACACTTTCAAGAGTTACATCTAGTTAACCAACTTTTCCATCATTTAGCTGGACCACTGGTTGAAAACACTGTCCTATAGCAAAACTAAATTATATTCAAGCCCTGTAGATCATTTTCTTATCTAGATAGAAGATATAAATTGATCTGTCGGCCTGGCTCTGCATAACCACCAGTGCATTCTGACTGCACAGTAAAATGTTGAGCAATCGACGTAGACGTAAACGTAGCTTCCGCAACGATTTTCATCAAAGGATGAACTAACATTTCTGACATTTCAAAAATGCAATTTGCCTCTTCTCCGGTAACTTATTTTATATTTCCATACTTTGTACTGTATGTATCTCTCACAGTCAATCAGACTGTAGGAGGTGCACTCGTTTTTTACGTGCCAGGCGGAGCAAGCGGGAGGCTCTGCTCACAGCTGACAACAACAGACACAATTAGCACATACGTTAACGCTGCCTCTGCTGCGAGGATGGATTAAAATGCCTTTCTGATCAAATTAATGGACATAATATATGTTGTTATTATTTAGTTTGTGTGGAAAACAACAACATTATTGCTATGGGACTCCCCCGTGCCTACTGGAAGCCACGGTGTCCCCCAGGGATGAGCAGGATGAGGGAAGAATATGAGTAATCTTCAGCACACTTTTTTCAATCAGACTGTAACTTATCTACTGCATAAAAGCCCACTTCTCCCAAGAAAAATGTATTTTTCTTGTATAAAGATGCAGGATTTCTTTTTTTCCCCTCTCCTTTCCTCACAATATTAACTTTTAATCTTCAAATTATCCTCAGGATTCATTAGTTCGTTTGTCCGTCACTTCATTGATTCATCGATTCATCGATCCAATATTTGGGAGAAAGTAACTCTTCCTGGCATTTAACTTTTGTTCTGTGGTGGAAAATAAATAGATCTCTCTCCAAGGTGATGTGAGATATAATAGCTCACCTTCTATAATGCATTATATACTTTGATGTCGTTTCACCTATACTTCGTATAAGACGCTGAACACTTCTGTGTCATGAAACAGTGTAAGAACACTGTGTGATTGAAGCCCTGCACATACAGTACCTTGTCGCACGGCATGTCCTGCCAAAAACTGCCGACCTACAAGCTCATCCACAACGTGTTGTGAGCTTGTAGGTCAGATGTTTTCCGTGCGCGGCACCGCTGTGTGACGGAGCATAAATTACAGGCTTGGGTGGAACACAGCTGGGGTTTCCAGGCTGACGCTGTTTGAAATTCAGAGGATAAGAAAGTGAGTGAGCTGACAGGAGTTGCAAATTTGTTTCTTTTCAGACAATATTTTTTTTCCCAGTTATCATAAAGGCAACCTTACGACACAAAGGCACTTTGATATACTGCCATATTTCTGAGCCAACATTTTCAGAAGAATCTGCAAGAGCGCTATCGCAATAAACGTCCACATTCGTTTTTCTTGCTACAGTTAGGCAGCAGGGAATAAAGGATGAATCCATAGAATGTTATTTTGACATGATTGGTTTCAAAGTGTCTGCCTAATTGGACGCGAGTTGACCGTCGCATAATACAATCTCTTTATATTATTTTATGATGAAAAGAAACAATTATTCCTTTTCATGACTTTGAAATTCATTAAATGTGATGTCAATTCCCAGATGTCTGAGAATGGTCCTTTAAATGCCACATTGCAAAGTTATTACATTTCCATTTAGTTTGACTGAGCTCATTTGAAGCTCTATTCATTGCCGCCAAAGTTTGCTTAATATAATCTGGGAGTTTAGATTGGATAAAAGGTGTGCAAAAGGTTATGTTAAAAAGGCGTCAAACTGTCTCATGTACAGTACCATTTCTTTGCTCAGTGCTGCAATATTGAAGGATCTATTTTGACTGCCAATATTGCACTTGCGTAATTGCACAAATATATATTTTTTGTCTTTATTAACATTAGAAAAGATGTTTTACCCCACTTAATCCTTAGAGCCACAACTGTGGTATCCTAACCCAGTCTCATGAGGTTTAGGCGAATATGCACGTTTATGCACAGGGCCCATTACGTGCATACTCGCCTAGAATAGGCAAAAATCCGTGCATATTCGCTTACAATAAATCTGTGCATATTCGTCTTTCCACTGAAAATGACGGAGCGGCGCCGTCTCTGCCGACCATGAGCATTATGAAGCGCCACTGAGCGAGGCGCTAGCCGAGCGAATTGCCGCGCTGAGCGGCTGGTAGGCAGAGCCGACTCAGCCACGTCCGAGTTGCGATATGTTAGGGACAGAATAGTAAATATTACAAAACCCAAACTGCCCCACCCCCAACCAGCCACTTCCGGTTTGTGGAAAAAACTGCCCCACCCCCAACCAGCCACTTCCGGTTTGTGGAAAAACACGCCCAAGTGCATATTCACAGATTTTTGCTTTAACTCGCAGTGTATGCACGCAATTCCTAGGTGGCATTCCGTGTATAGTGTACTACTGTCTGTGAGACTGCACTGGGTATCCCGTACCATTAAAGGACATTCACCATGAATTTTAAAACCAATGTATTATATAAATCTATATGAATGCGCTTTAATACCTCATTATACCCACAGAAGCCTCATGATCAAACCTCAGGCGTTTGTTTTTTGTGTTTGAAATTGAAATTTGCGACAAGGGGTGAGATTTTAACAATGCAAATACAGAAATTAGTATTGACAAAGTAAATTGAAATATCTCCAGACATATGGCATCAATCAGCGATTCATCATTGATGCTATGGTTTTTTACAGTAGTTGTAGTGTTAATTGGTTTTATTCCTCCATCTCCATGACAAGCCAACGGAATTACTAGTGGATTCCAGCAGAAAATTCATATATGTATATTGAAGCGTGCCATCTGCTTTTGTAATCCCGGTGTAGTTAGCGGGATAGCCTGCAACATTGACCAGGGTCAGTTTTAAAGTTTACACTACTCTTGAAATAGTGGAGCTGTTCTGCGAATTTTTGACAAATACAATAATGATGCAGTTCATGTAATTGGAATGGACTTAATGAAATTAGCAGCACAAAGCAGCGCAGTGGTGTCAAATGCCAGTTGTATTCTCTTCTCTTGTGCAAACATTGATTATTTCACCAAGGCTTTGTGAAATAAAAACGCCACCTGACTGTGACAAAAACACTTATTATAAAGCGTGTGACAAACGGCATGTGTGTAATGAAATAATAAATCAATTGAGCCTGACACAGTCACGTACCCTTGTAGGATAAGGCACTATAGTTTATGGAACAAAAACAAAAACATCATCCATCCAACCGTGAAACACACAAACGCTGTCATGTATGAACTTTAAAGGAATGGCATTTTCTTTCTCTTGCTGTAAAATTTAAATCAAATGAAGCATAATTTAATGGATTCTTTGATGACAGCAGCAATGAAAGATGCAGCGCTTGTTGCTGCGAGACGCACACATGGCGAATTAAGGTACAATAGTATCAAACAGTGCAGTAGAATCGTACTTTTAATTGTATATCAGCGCATAAAAGATTAAAAGAGGGCAATACTTCCCTTTACTTAAATGAAGGAAGGCTGAGAATCACTGCCAGGCCAAACAGAGTGGCCCCTGAGCTATGGGGGTCCCTGAGCTATGGGGGTCCCTGAGCTTGAGCGTCTGAGCGTTTTTTTGCTGCTCAGAGGAAGGCTGTGGTTGACTTGATTGTTGGGCTTTCAAACAAGATTTCACAAGTTTTATTTTATTTTGTGTTAATGGCAGATTAATGGCTTCTATTATAGTGTGCTAACTTTCCAAGAATGCATTTTTTATTAGCTTGCAATTCCCTTCTCTGAGACACAGACCTATCTATCAGACTGAAAAGAAAATGGTACCAGTGAGTCAGGACCAATTAATGGAGACACTGTGAAATCAGTTTGTGACCCAGGTAGACGGTCGCGGCCAATTGTAAATGAGTACCGACTGATAGTAACCGATGGTTATGGGTCGGGAACCTGGCAACTGGGTTTGCCGATTCACAACAGGCACAGCCAATGGACACAACTAGGGGTGTTAGGATGTATAGTAACTGGATCTAAATATTGTTGTCGTTATGTAAACAGAAAATATCGTTTTGTATTGTTTGACGTTTTGTATTATATCAATTTGCAATGTAATAAATCGCCATGGAATCTGTATTGGTTCAAATACAATGTCCACCTACTGTATATACCAGTTTTGCTAAATAGTTACTGTATCGATTTTAGATCTTTGGATCCAATTGTATCATATCACCAGAATGAACCAATATCATCCATGTATCATATTATCAATAATGTATTTGTGATACGTTTGGAATCGCTGTTAAAATGTATTGTTACACCCCTAGTCACAACCGATACCCTATCAGTCACGACTGACCTTAAGCCCCTTCTTCACCAGTCGCTACTAAACACTAACCTTTAGCCCTAAACATAACCTCAGTAAAACCTACGCCTAAACCTAACCTTATGGGCCGATGGATAGGATATACCTGCTGCGACCTTTAGGATATCTACCGCGGCTGATAGGATAGCTGCCACGGCAGGTGGAAAATGATTGCGACTGTTACTATAAAGACTCATCTACTATCGGTTGTGACTTATTTACTTCCAGTCGCGACCATCTGCCTCAATACCCGGTTGGTATTTTCATCCTGGATTAATGGTCTTTACTTGTATTGTTATAGTGTTTTTATATTAAACTGACAACATGAAAAGAGAGGGAGGCTATAATTCACATGGCCTAGCGTGACGCGCAGGGGGAAAAGGAGCACATTTCAAAAGAGGCAAACCGTGATATGCACAAACATACCGGTACACATTCTTTTTGGTCAGCGGAACGTCTCATCGACCCACATAAAGTCCATCCACTTCTTCTAATGCCCTCGCCTTAGTAGGGATAATAATAGGGAAATAAAGTGCACGTTTCAAAAGTGCATCTCCTCTGCCATGTCCTTTTTTATGAGAGTTGTAAACTGACCGCCAGGGTGAGTGGCTTGCTAAATGCAAAAAAAAAAAAAGAAACGAAGAATGAAACTCTTCATATGGTCTGACTGTAATCTAAGCCTTTTACTGGTAGCTGCCAGAAATGTGTGACAAGTGCAGGTTGCACTTGGGCCACTTGTCCCAGAAATGTCAGCTTTTAACTTCTCATCCCCACAAGCCTCGTTGAAATGTTGGCAGCACGGAACAATAGCTGACCTGGAGTCAGTATTCACTCTATACTGCTTTTCATTTAGAATAGTATATTCTGTCTGTCTATCTGTCGCTCCGATGCCACCAAAATGTGGTGACGAAACGCCCTACTAACAGTCATTAAGACATGCAAATCCCTTGACTCCTTCAAAACCACTCTCAAACGGCTGACCCGCTGCCTTTTCCACTGTTTGTGTATTGTTCTTTTTTTTTTACTATTTTCCCTTTTACTTCCACTATGATGTCCTGCTTTTGGCTATACAGAAATTATTTTTACGTCTCTAAATGTCTTGATGAAATGAACATAGTGCCTGATGGCCCCTATTGAAAAAGTAGAAGTGCTTTATGGTGTTGCCCATTCACAGTTACCAGTCTTAGTCTTAAGATGCTTGAAATGTACTCTAACTGTCCAAGCTATTCAAAAAAATGAATGGATGAATGAATCAATCAATCATCAATCAATCAGTCGCATAGAGTCCCATCCATGGTCTTAGCTGTGTCTATCTCTCCTTCTCTCTATCCCTCGTTCTTGTCTATCTTCACTTGGTACTGCCAATAAAGACAGAAAGGTAAAAATCCTTTATAATTAACTACTGATTTAGTCCTGGTTCGTGTCGTCCTGACCAGACTGGTTGTCACGGTCAGCCTTGGCAGGATAAGTGTCACAGTCACACATAGAGTGTGAGTGTGACTCAGTAATGAGACCTTAAACTAATGAAAACTTTCCAGTATTATGGAGGAGTGAATGGACAGGACTTAGACACGGTGCAAATGAAGCATAATGAAGCAAAGTACTACAATGAATATTGCCATTAGTCAGTATTCATTGTATTAATTTTGTTCTCCATATTACATGTGCTTTGTTTCTTTTGCATTTATTTTGTAAATTAACGTCCTTTTCATACTACGAAATAGCAAATACTGTTGTGAGATTATAAATGTGTGGTTTTTGCTATAACAAAATAGTTATAGTCTGTCTGTGGTTTTTATAGCTTTAGCTTACAGTGACTATTGAGCCTAAAGTATTAAAAATGCTTGTGACTAAATAATAGCTGCATGCTAAATAGTAAATGTAATCCTCCCCATTTCCTGAAAGGTGACCGTTCTATATCGAATCATGCTGTTTTCTCCTGACAGCGACTACACCCCGCTCCCCAAATGACGTGCAAATAATATTTAACATGCTCAATGATTACTACAACATATTGAATTTGGCGCAGGATACGGTAAAGAGCCCTACGGTGAGCCAGTAATCCATTCAACCCAAATCAGCAATACAAGCCGCCTGTCATAAACAGCTCTATGGCACCATGTGTTCCTCATCAGTTTTTGTCAGCTTGAGCTAAAATCAATACGGCACGCCATATAATTTCTGGATTCAATTTCTACCTCCAGCCGCTGTCAGGGGAAGCCGGTAGCTCAAGTGTTCCTGCTTGGATTGTTAACCGTACTTAATCCACGGTGCAGGAGATTGACAGCTACAGGTTTATGACAAGAACACTGCTTTTTATTGGTGCTGTAGGGACCGCGGGATGCAGGTCAAAAGGTTAAAGGACGCCTGCACCTATGTTCAACCTATCTTCGTCCTTCCTATCGCTCATAATCTACAACTTTAGTGGGGTCGGTGTCTCAGATGTGTGTGTAAACTCGGCTGCCAATAACCAATGGCGATCCAAACCAATAGAAGGTTTCATACATCCTATAATGGAAGCCATTGTTCTTTTAGAGATTTAGAAAAAATATTTTAACTATTCCTTACCTGATCAAATACTGTATATGAACACCAAACGATGTACAGTATGCGTAATGCAATTTAATACATCATCAGGATGTATGGATTTTGTGGTATCGTGAGTCAGGAGCTGGTTTATAGGGAGTTAGGGGCTTGAGCTTGGAAAGCTGGGATGGACACAACATTGATATCATTAGTCATGTGGTCTGTGGACTCCCAATTGGTCCAAAGCATGCCTTGTTTGTGTATTCCTCTGATTCACTGACGCCTCCCTCTGCGTTGTGCATGGTGCGCGCGCGCGCACACACACACACACACACACACACACACACACACACACACACACACACACACACACACACACACACACACACAGTTATGTTATTTGTTCCATTGTGCAGTTGCAGAGATTGTTAGAGGTAGTCTTGGGGTTCCAACCCGATGCTGTGCGTTCCGCACATGATCCGAAATGTCACTTCACCTGTTACGTAGCCACGTTGTTTCTGAGTGGATGGTTTCAAATAATTATTATTTTTACCTACAGGAAGTTAATTACAAAAATGGTCTGAGAATATGGAGAGGAGAGGTTTCTGCTTGACAGTGATCTAACAGTGATCTATCTGTGCATTAATAAGCAAAGGTGAGTTGAGTCGGTCTCTGCCATTAGGGAGATTTCCTCTTTAATGTGGATTTTGCACTGTGCGTCACAGGCTGATTTATGTTAGATGTTTAACGATTGATGGATTAATTGTTAAATCATTCCTGTGCTGACTTCATTGTTTTCACTTCACTATATTCAGCCACTCAGCACGTCAACCGAAATCCTCTTAACCAATCAAAATGCAGGGCCGCCTTGCTCATGGTATTGTTGTATGAGATGAGATCATAGCGTACAAAACAATGTGTGAGAGACCGTGTTCCCATGGTGACACCATAATTATTCTTATGTAGTCATCTGTGCATTCATATGTTCTTCCATTGGATCTGTACATGGATGCATAAGGACTAGGATGAGGAAAATGATTTCACTCAGTTTCACTCATTCACAATAATGCATAACAGGCTCTCGAGGACATGCAGCCACCACACAACCACGGCTAGCTTTGGAGGTTATTCTGCAGTGGTCAACACAACAGAGTGTGTTGACCAGGGTTGACCAGGGTCAGGGTTCCATGTGGGCTTCTCCAAACAGACGCTAACAGTACGTTTAATAGTGGGCGAGAGATGGACGAAGTTTCTTTAAGTGCATTATTTGTCTATGGGGCCTGGTGAGGGCTGGCGAATCTGGCTATAGCAGGTGAACGTGGGCGTCATCCGGTGATAGTGGGCGATTTAGGCAATTGCCAATGACATTCAAGCCAGCAAAAGCAACACTCACTTTTAGTCACCGCTTGCACAATTACAATTACAGATGGCATGGGTCCTTGAAATGAAAATGTGTTAGAATCACTGAAAAAATCCTCAGACCCAATGTCTCTGTTGACTGGAAGGAACCACCACCAAATTGAGGGAAAAAAAAACATTTTCAGGAAATGAAAACAAAGCAATACTGCTTCATGAATGTTGATGTTGTGACTTTATATATTGTCAAATATTTGCATGAGAGGAGTTTTGTCCGAAGCTTTTTTTTTTACTACTTCCATTGGTTCAGTATTTTTGGAACAAAAACACAATAGCACTGATATGCAAACAAAATCCTCAAAAATGGAATCAGGTGGTTTTCGCCCAATGACATGCGGTATGTTTTATGTATTATGCATTATTTTGTATTCCCTGAATCCCTGCTCCATCCTGCACCTTTACATTTTATTATGTTTTAGAACGAACGGGTCAGTGGTGACTCAGCAAGCAGTTATGGAGGAGCAGCAGCTTTGCCAAGACTTGTTTATTGATCCGATGAGTTTAGAGAAAGGTTATGACACTATAAACATCTTTATGCAGCAATGCACCAGGGTTAATTGCGTCTATTCTCTACAGAGACTGTACTTGAACTTGGTAATTATCACTGTGTTGACAAGTGACAATGCTAAGAAGAGCGATACAGATTGATATTTTTAGTATTTTTTCAACACTGAAATGCATTAAGTTCACAACCATCATTATGTAGTGACTGTTTCATACTTCTTTATTTTCCTTTTACAGACATTTTTTAGAGATGTAAACCTGGCACATGGTTTTAATACTTCATTTTTATTAGATCAATCACAATACAGTGGTCCCTTTGATCAGTTCATCAATTAAAACAATTGTTGTGCCCTGTGTGGTGTTCAGGCAGAGCACTCTTTTTTCATGATTGGTTTTGTGCTGCTTTGCTGTCCAGTGTCCACTTTGTTGTGACAGGATACAGTAACTACAGTATGTGGAGTATCTTAAATTAAGTGTTGTGTAGTGAGAATGTCAGGCACTTAAGTTTTCAGCTTCAGCCTATACCTTTTGATCTCCTTCACAAAATTTGTACTGTATACTGTGAAGATGATCAAATAGACTAAACTAAATTAGACTTTTGTTGTTGTCATTCTATTACGTCTGTCAGTATGTAGTTATCTAAGTATGCCTAAGTACGGAAGTGGCAATTTTTGATATTCTTTGCAACACACACACACACACCCACACGCACACACGCACACACGCACACACGCACACACACTGCATCTGGAGGAAGCATCCAAGCTCAACGTGTTATTTCAGTAAAAACATGTTTTTCTGGTTTCAGGTAGCAAATGGTATGCTCGGTACGCTAGTTATGCACATTCCTCTATGTGTCTGATCAGAGGCTCACTAGGAGCATGACGATGACTCATGAAAGCCATACAAACATCACATTCAGAATGAGCCATTACAAATGATAATCTAATGCAACCAGGCACTCAATCTGTGCCCTTATTTTTTGCTGCAAATGGACATACTGTACTGTAAGTGCATGGCCGAACAGCTTCCGTTCTTATAAACATAAGTTTTATTGGCATAGTCCAGCGGTCTACTTCTTACAGATCTTTTGTCACAACAGTGACAAAGATGATGTTGCTGCTATATTTGTGTGTGTGTGTGTGTGTGTGTGTGTGTGTGTGTGTGTGTGTGTGTGTGTGTGTGTGTGTGTGTGTGTGTGTGTGTGTGTGTGTGTGTGTGTGTGTGTGTGTGTGTGTGTGTGTGTGTGTGTGTGTGTGTGTGTGTGTGTGTGTGTGTGTGTGTGTGTGGGCCTACTGTAGTTGTATTGTGGGTGAGCCTGGTCTAAAACCACCCCGTAGCACATTTGTAACCACCCATTGAATGTTATTTTGGAATGTAATACATTTTTCATGTAGACTATCTGTCAAATGTGCCATGGATTTGACTGCTCATCAACAGACACAAGCCAGTATTTGGCATCTCAGTCTTATTCGTTTTTTCATTTTTAATATTGCTGTAATGCTTTCATAAACACAATGTTGTGAAAGAGAAACCATATGTAGGATGTTTCTAGAGTGTAGTATTTGCAATATTTCAGTTGGCAATGAAGACTGTAAACAAGCCTTTATGGAGAAACCTTAACAATGAAAACATTGGCAATGCGTGGTTGGTAGTACACCCAGAATGTGAACTCTGAGAACAGAAAGAGTAATGTCTTACATCTGTACTATGGTGTAAAAGAGAGTTAACAAGAGCCCAGTCATCCTAACGGGACCTCTTCCAGCTGCTGTGGTCAGGAAGACGCCTCCGCATCGTCAACATGAAAAAACAAACAAAAAACAAAACAAAAACGGCTCACCAGCAATTTATGTTTATTTTTTAGCTTAAGGCATTTAGGGTCCTCAAAGTATTGTCGAATGTTTCATTGTATAGCTTCCTGAGCATTCCAAAAGACAATTTATATAAGTCCATATAAAGTGACATACTGTACATACTGTATAGGTCCATATACTGTAGTTTGTCTGAGACAATTTGCTGTCAGTATGCAATAGAATTGTTCATATCAAGGACATTTTTTCTTCATATTGGTTAAATGTCAAACAATCCATTATATACAGTAGTCTACAGTAATAAACATGAGTTTATGGATTTCAAAATGCTCATAACATCATACTTCTACCACTTCCGCCCTTTCATACCGCTGTCATTCGTGATAATTTAGTAAATCTTTGAAATAAATCTTATTATCTCAAGTGGTAAAACTAGTAATTGCTGTGAGTGGTAGTGTGAGATATTATCAGGTATTTATCAGGCTTTTTCACAGCGTATTGATTTGGGCTTCAACAACATTAAAATAATTAGATTGACCGGTGGACCCAGCAGTCACGACCGCTTTATAGCGGCCGCAACAAGTGGTCGCGGTCACAAGATGATTGCACCCATCCTGGAGAATTATCTTCTGTGGTTTCAATACATGACGCATCATTTGAAAGCTTGCAGTCTGTAAAGAGGCCTAGTTGCTGTCAGACCATATGATATATTCATCATTATCTGTGAGCCAGCAACCCACTGCTTGGCTCAGAGATAAAAGGTCCCAGAATCACTCTTTAGTGCAAACATAAACAGAGAAGTGGGTATAAAAGTGGATTTCGTCAATGTATCAATTTAAAAATGATTCATGGCCATGGCACCTTTCTTACATTGGAAATGCATGCCTCACCCAATTATGCAATTCCTGTTCTACCTGTTTCCAGAGCACCCTTTGTACCCGTCTGGCAGTCCGTGTCCCTCTTTATGGGGATTTCTGTATTATCCCTTTTTATGCCCATATAGACAGAGACAAACATGGAATCCAGGCCAGTACATCGTCAGTCAATTCAGTATCTGGAGAACTCGCCAGTTTTCCGACTTGCCGTGATTTAATGCATTTTTGTTTTACCTCAACTTTATTTAAATTGCATTGAATTGAGAGATGGAGAGCTAAGTTGTTGAGAGTTTACACCGGATAAAGTAGGAATGCTAAAGTTTAAACACCAAAAGCACCAAAGAAAAGGGGTTCATTAGTAAACATCATCCAGAAATGGTAGGCCTGTTATCATTGTTATTCCCATACTCATCTTTTTATCATGATGACCATTGATTTGCAAAAAAAAAAAAATAATTGGAAAACTTTGGAAATTAATTAAACCTAAAACATCTGTGGGTTTGACATACTAGACTGCTGAAGATGACATGTTAGCACAAGGATGAAGACATTGATGAAGAATTTCTGCTGCAACGAGTTTAAACTGGTGTGTTCTCCGGTATGTCAGTATGACATGATGATGAGATGTTTTGTAGGATGTGCATGACAAGTGGGCAACTGTGCAAATCACTCAATTTAGCAATCAATCAGCCAATCGATCAGTCACATCTGCAGTGTACTGAAGCCACGTTGGATATGTGTCTAGGAAATTGTTGAAACGTTATTGAGAATAGCAGATCTACTTGTACCAGCTCAGAAGAATGTTACTCATTGTCATAATTTTGGTGTACGTTTGCAACAGAAAAGAGATGCCGGTGGGAGCATTTACATTCTGAACTGTACTTATATCAGCATCAACAGTATCAGACTTATTGCTATGCAACTGAAGGAAAGTAATGCATTTCATAAGAACATACAAGTATACTCTCAAGCTTTTCTTAAAATATTGATTATTATATGGTCCCATCATGGCTTAGTGCTGTTATGGGGTTTTGTGAAAACACCCTATATACTTAGTTCCACAGGACCCTATAGCAGGTACGACGAAGTTTCTCTCTACTCCAAACAGCCTCACATTGTTGCAGTGCATTGTGAACTTGTATACAAATTTGCTGTTTTCACTGAATAGACGATAGGCAGTAGAGACCCGGCTGTTCAGGTCCCTGACAAGGATGTGTTTTGTGCGTTTTTCATGTTTAAATTGGTCATAGAATGCCCTGCTTGTATTATAGTGATGGGCACCGCATTGAATATTCTTGACGAGTACAACGGGTATTTCACAGCTGAATGGAGTGCGTTCTGAAACGGCATCGCACTAGTAACATTTTTACATTCGAGACCTCTCATGGGGATGAGGGGCTCTCAGCCGCCCCTATTGCTCAGCTCAGTGTAATTCAGTATCCTGTTGGACATCCTGGGTAGGTTTCAACCGCACAATGGCACACAATGAGCAAAATTGAGAGGAGTGGAGTGGGGAATACCGCTGCGTCTATAGCCCTGAAGTGCGGCTGATCTAGTTCAGTGTATTTCTCTTCTCTTATTTGATTTAATTCCCAGTGAGATTCATGAGGTTGTCTGAATGGTGAATCTGATAAGATCTCTGTCCTTCTCCACAAAAATGCAACTCTTGTTATGGGAAAGGGAACTCATTTTGTTGAGCGACAGCACTTTGGATATCTGCATGTCAAGAGCACATGCACCGAGTGAGACAGCATTGTTCAGTGATTGTGGGCATCCGCATAGGAATATGACATAGTGGCATAGTTCCACCTTTACCAAAAAGCAATTCTCCTTGAACCGCTAAGGGGGGCGCTCCACCAAAAAGCCCTGGATGCCGAGAGCATCTGAACATGATGTTTCGTGCAGGAAAAGACGAGCACTCCTGTGTTTCTTTTCCATAGAAATGCAAGGCAGATAATGGCTGGCAGCCAAAAGAAACACGCTTATCTGTTGCTTTCCAGGAAAATATATAAATTCAAAAAATATCTACCGTTTGACATAAAACCACAGGCCTTGTCCTTGGCTCACCTCCTGCCTGCAGAGTGTTGATCCAAAAGTAACATAGATTTCCCCCGAAGGATTATTTATTACTATTGCAGCAGACAGTGAGGAGCGACAGGAGGTAGACGAGGGTGATATGGTGATGCAACGCTGGCCCTCAGCCAGTTTTAAACCTGGGGTGTTGCCAGGACGTCTGTGTGCCATGAAGTGTGGCTTGTCACCCCCTCGCTTAACTGGTGCGTGTGCCAGCATGGTACCACATGTTGCCCCCCCATGCCTACCTGACATTACACTGAGGCCAGCAGTCAAGTCAAGTCATATTTCATTATAAGGACCATTTGAAGGCTCACTGTGTTTCAACATAGAAACCAGTATGCGGTAGACAGAGCTAATGTCACAAAGATCTTTGATCTCCGCTTTATGTGTGCACAGTCATTAAGATAAAAACTAGATTTTCTGCACCGTAATAAACGTTGTTTTCCAAATTCTAGTAAAAAAGTCATTATTGAGACTGCGGGGACATTATTATTGTGTACCTCCAGATGTCTATTTACTCTCCCTCTCTCATTCTCTCTTTCTCACTCTCTTCTTCTTTTATGGGCTCACTTGCAAAGCACAAACCTGAATAAAACACACAAACTCTGTGCTACGTTTTTGACGTGACGTTTTTTTTGACTGGTCGTCAATGGGACTTCAAGCTCAGCTCAGCTTGAATTTTGCACTAGGGCAAGCTTTTCCGGGAAGCTGGCTGTCGTGGCATTCTCAAGCTCGGGTGGACCTTATATCCCGACCACTACCAGCCAAAAAACGCCACGTGACACAGAGCTTTATTCTATTTTTTCAATTCACACTTTGCAAGTGTGCCAGCACTCTGTCTCTGTCTCTGTCTCTCTGTCTGTCTGTCTGTCTGTCTGTCTGTCTGTCTGTCTGTCTGTCTGTCTGTCTGTC
Source organism: Benthosema pterotum (assembly GCA_039105355.1). Lineage (NCBI taxonomy): Eukaryota > Metazoa > Chordata > Actinopteri > Myctophiformes > Myctophidae > Benthosema > Benthosema pterotum. Next base: position 25,282,826 of record CM076977.1, read on the forward strand.
TGTCTGTCTGTCTGTCTGTCTGTCTGTCTGTCTGTCTGTCTGTCTGTCTGTCTGTCTCTCTCTCTCTCTCTCTCTCTCTCTCTCTCTCTCTCTCTCTCTCTCTCTCTCTCTCTCTCTCTCAACCTCTTACCTACAGTAAGAGGTTTCCCATGTGGTCAGCATTATACGGTACACAGTAACTGTTTTTGAGGAAGCCATTGGATTCAGGGCAGGATGAAGTTCTACCTCCAGAAGCTTTAAACTTGTTTGTTCGTGTTTGTGAAAGATACAGGATTGTTGTATTTTACTTCACTTTACAAATCAATCCAGAAACCTTGCTTTAAAGTCTAGCTGGTAATTAGTCCCTGGGTGAGATCTGCATGTTCCTTCCTATTTATACTTTATCTGACCAAGATGTTGACTAAGCATTTTGTGCATGCACTGGTTTGCTAATGGGTTTGACCCATTTTAATATTATGCTCATTTGAATTTGTTTATAAATCAATAGTATATTGATTTATGAACAACATCTAAATTTAATTAACATAATATTACATTAAAATATATGAACCCAACCTTCTCCCAATTAATCTGATCACACAGTGCATGATTATGGCACACACCTCTTCTGACTTTGAACTGCATATCAGCTGCTTTACATATTCAGGCCACAGAGAGGCGTACATAAGGATATACAGTATATATACACACCTCTCAGTGGCACACACTTTATTCTCACTTCAGCACAGCCTTTTGTGAGCGCTTGTGTCATTTTTTTTTACCCTGTAAAGGTGCTTGCTCCATTTCTCATGGTGGCGGGGGATAATTGCCCTTACTGTCAGTGGCTGGGTAATTGTCTTTAGATTGAGGTCATCAAGACAATTAAAACCAGTGATGGGTGGAAAGTGGCTGTGAGCGACCAGGCTCTGTCATGCTAGCACTAAGACAATGGGGTGGATACAGACGACATGGGCATTTAGGGTACCGTGCTGAAGACTAGCCTCACAATTAGGACTCTAAAAGCTTCCCTCCTAATAGCAGTACCACAGCTTTCGTTTTTAAAACTGGGTGGAAAATGCAGGTGTGGTCACACTGGTCAGACTGATAAGCTCGAGTCAGTGATGTTGGGATGCCCTCCCCCCTTATTGATATTGATCTACTATTGATATTGATTTACTTCAGAGAACCTGGCAGCATTCAGTGTGTGATCCCAGTGTGAACAGCTGAAATGGTACTGCTAATCTCCCTGATCTGCGATCATTTATTAATCTCGCCCTAAATGGGGATTTCGTGTTTTTTAGTTTTTTAAGGATTTCTGCCTGACATAAACAAACAACTCTACTATTTACAATTTAGGCATTCAGCAGATGCTCTTAATACAGAGCAACTTAAGCAAGAACAAAAGAAAAAAGCATGGCAATCATATAAAAATAATCTTGGGACTTAACAGTGGAAAATGTATATAATCAAGCTATGGATATATACATAAAATGCTATCTAAGATACATAAGTTGAGCCTTGCATATTCGTTGCAAGGCTTCCAAAAAAACGAATTTCTTTCTGTTGGCCAGGCAAAACATCAAATCACATCAAATGCTAACTGATTCAAATGTAAACTAATGAGTTTTAATATGGTTCTGGAGACGTTTTCCACAGACCAGACAAAATGTTTCAGGGAAATTGCATGGCATGGTGGCAAAACTGCCCACACACGCCATTCTTCTCAGTTGCAGTGTAGTTATTATCATCACCGCCCTTTTATGTTCTACTGAATCAACCAGATGGCAAAGCATAGTGTTGACTGTGTGGAGGGAGGGGATAGGAGTGTCTAATTGAGGATGTGAGGACAGATTCAATAATTATGTGGACATTAACTCGCAACATAAATACTGTATTTGAGCTCTACTGTGCTATACAAAAGAGACTCATATTATGCAGCGTGTTATTTTAAGTGTCTAAATGCAGACTAAAGCATATTAAGATTAATGCATTTTCCCATCTCATCTCATGCTTTTTAATACATTTCCTGTTAATTATTTGCTATGAATTATTACAACGTCACTAAACAGCCCAGATTCTCACAGGCAACAGCATAGTCTGGCTCAGGAGGTAGAGCAGGTTGTCCGATGGTCCGCGGGACAGTGGTTCGAATCCCAGCTCCTCTTTGGAGAAGGCACTAATTGCCCTGATTTCTTCATTTCTTTTTTCTTTTTACATTCTTAGGCCTGCATGAACAGTCTTATCAAAATAGGAAAAAAAGAAAGAAAAGAAAAATCTGTATCTACAAGATAAAAATTTTTCATGGGTTGTTTTTGGCCAGCCACATTGTTGTGCAATGGAGTCTAAATGAAGCTCTAGACATCAAAAGCAAAAATAGAACAAAATCCAGTGATGCAATGCATCTCAAGGGGGCCTCACATGTTGTTGCCGACGGGGCTTGAAATGCACTTTTTCTTGAAGATCAAACAAAAAAAATATCAACCTAATATTTATCCTAGTGTAGGTTAAATTATCATTATCTCTAAATAAACATCTGTACCCTGATAATACACATAATAGGCAACATCCCCAGAAACCTGATTCAGGTCACAACATCAATGTTCCCGCCGGGACTCGAAGCCGGCTCTCCTGCATGCCAGGCTGGGGAATAGCTCCTTGGTGAGAGCAACTATTGGACTTCAGGGATTCCACTGCTGCATACTGTACGTTAGAGCAGCACTACAATCTATTGGTGTTACTCATTTGTATTCAAAAACTAGAAATGTGACTTTGCACAGAGTAGGCCATACTACATGGCCTACAGCAGGGGTTTTCAACCTTTTTCATCCCAGGGCCCACCATTTATTCAGCATTTGAGTCACAGTCCACCATTTGATGACATTTTAGCCCCACGGACCCCCAAACTAAAGATTTCTTTTGCTTCTGGCCATGACCATTAATCCTCTAGTCGTGTAGATTTGGACTAATTCATATGATGAATATTTTAACTCTTGAGAGTGTAAAAATGAAACCAAATGGACCCTGGCGGGTCCATTTGGTTTCATTTTTACACTCTCAAGAGTTACATCTGGTTAAACAACTTAGCTGGGGACCACCTGGAACCCTCTCAAGGACCACTGGTGGTCCCCGAACCACCTGTTGAAGACCCCTGGCCTACAGCACGCCAAGTAGAAGTCTATTCCAACTGCTGTTCTAAATCTTTTAGTCCCATTATTGACCTTGTACAGTATGTACCATGGTATCAAATTGTTTTCTCTGCAGATAATCAGTTGCATTAATACTACATCAAATGTAGCATTGCAAGTAAAAAAGAAAACAAGTGGTTTAATTACTTAGTTTAAGACAGTGCCAATGTATTTTAAATAGTAACTATATCGATTTCAAATCATTGAATCGTATGGGATCGTATCACCAGAATTACCCAATATTGTCCAGGTATGGTATCGTCCATGTACCATGTACCTTGATACATATCGAATTGCTGTTATAATGTATTACACTCCTAATTTGTAGTACAGTATGTGTGTATGTCGGGGTAAGGTACATTTCATATAGGTACTACCACATACTCAATGTTGCTGTTTTTAATATACTTTGATTCTTGAAATTGATTTTTTCATGCAGTTATTGTATTGTTACACCTTGTTCCACCAGGGCAGCCTTCAGCAGAGATGGATGTCTGCATTTGTAGAAATGTATACATACAACTCTGCTGAAGGTTGCCCTGCTTGTACAAGTAATAATAACATTTGTATCCCTCACATCCTCAATTACCATAGACTCTCCTATCCCCTCTCTTCATACAGCAGCATTATGCTTTGCCATCTGCTTGATTCAGTAGAACATAATGGCGCTGTGATGATAATAACTATACTGTAATAGAACTACTATGCAGAAAAAAAAACTACTGCAGCTGAAAAGAATGGTGTGTGGGCAGTTTTGTCACTTGCTCCCTGTGGTGTTACACTCTTTTAACAGGCGGCTCGGTGTCCAAGTATTTAGGTTAGAATAATATGGTGAAAATAACAGATCTACAAGATTTTTCCCTGCTGTCATCCTCATCTGCATTGGAACATTGTTTTGGTTCTATTACAAACTTACACAATGAAGCCTCCTTTTGAGCAACAGTTTTTTTTTCTTGCATGATTTCACCTGTCACTGAAAGATAGATACTGGTACCGATCTCATATCTTTTATCTTTTTCTCATCCATGTTTCTTTCAACACATTTTCTGCAAACTTCGGTGATAACTGGCTGTGTTTTGTGTGATGTTTTGTTTTGGTGGGCATTCACTAAACTAGCTGCTGCTGTGCCCGGCTGTTTGATTGACAGCCAGATGAGCCAATCTGTTGCTGCCGGCCCACACACACACACACACACGCACGCACGCACACTCATACATGCAGCACTCCCCCTGGGTCTGTGGCCTGTGATGGCGGCATCCACTGCTGACAGCCAGTTGATATAACCAAAATTGCGAGCACAGTTGGCACACATTTGAAAACTGGTGCCTGTCAGTCAGAATGTGAGAAAAAGCATCTCACTTTGCGGGATGCATGAAAAGTCATTGAAATGTGGGACAATTCCGTACAAATCAAGTGTGAAGTGGGTTTTATGAATATTGAACCCCTGGAAAGTATTTAGAGCTTGTGAATAAATGATAACACATGAATTGGATCCATGGGAACAAAGGTTATTTTCTGTTCCATTTTCAAATTACGGTTTTGAACGTTTCCATCCATCAGTGGCAAAAGGTGAATCTCTTTATAAGTACATCGATTCCACTCCAGGAATCTTTGACTGACGGGCTGTTCGCCACATCCATCTGGGGAAGCGTTGATCCGATCGACTTCACACTTGACAGGAGTATTGAGGAGGACCCAAGGAAGTAACATGTCAGGTGTGAAGTTTGATCGGATGACCAGTTCTTCATGTGGCAATGTATCTTCCATCCCCAACCAATTTTGAACAATTAGGCTCATCATCTTCTCATCATATTTTTGATTAACTAACCCTTGATTTTATGTACAGTAGTCTCACAACAGGCCAACTGCGTGTGTGTGTGTGTGTGTGTGTGTGTGTGTGTGTGTGTGTGTGTGTGTGTGTGTGTGTGTGTGTGTGTGTGTGTGTGTGTGTGTGTGTGTGTGTGTGTGTGTGTGTGTGTGTGTGTGTGTGTGTGTGTGTGTGTGAGAGTAACTGGTATGAGTGTGTCGTAGAGATTGTTATACTGCAGATAATAAAAAATGCTTCAGAAGAGGGACAAAAATCACATTGACTAGATATATCAGAGTGGTGATTTGGGATCAATCCATCCATTGGAAATACATTTGAGGGAAAATAAAATAAAAGTATATCGATGCAACAAATATCATATTGTATTGTTTGTATATTGTTAATGGAAATAATCAATTGAATCCATATTAAGAACTTTTGCATTGCATTTAGCAAATTTAAGAAGAAGAAAAAGATGGGTTTAATTTCTTTCCCATTCCATACCACTACACTTGGTCTATCGATACATGTGTGTCTTCCCTGTGGGTTTGTGTGGGTTTAAATCCATCCATCTATTTGACAGAAAATGTCCATAATAATGAATCCTTTCCTTAAAACGTTAGGCCCACTCTGTGCTGGTCTAGCCGCTCTCCTCCCAACACCGGACCCATGTATACTTATAAACAAGCGGCTGTCTGATGCCACCCACTCACTGATACCTCATTCAGGTTGTTAGTCACATTGCTATTGTCCTCCTAGCACGCCATAATGTCCCCCTCCCCGCCATTGGAATGTTCATATCAAAAACTTCCCACGCTCTTTTCTCACAATAATCCAGTCTTTTGTGAAAAGCTGCCTCCATTTAGATCTTCATAGTGATCTTTGAACGCAGGTGAAATACTACAGGTGGGGATGAACACTAACAAGTTTGTGACTGGTGGATTTTTTTTCCTACCTCCCACTCTGGCGCTGTGGGGAATCCCTGGATGTTTACAGTATTGAAGCTTACTCTGGCTACGTGGAGGTAATATATATTTGACCAGTAGGGGTGCTGTTGAGCACACTGGAAAAACCTGCAGTATACAGTATATCCACAAGTTCACATGTATTTTATATATTTGCTAAATTTATTGTTACACCCTTGTTTTTAATATGTATTATTATTACATATTAAAAACAGTTTTAAAATGCATGTTTTCCCAATGTTACTGTCTCCTTTTTTATGGCTAGCAATACTTTTCTAACCACCACCCACTGACATCTTTATTTTTGGTCCTCAAACTTCTGTTGGTATGATATATTTCATACTGAGGCATGCTGTAACTCCAAACAAACAAACAATGACCTACAGACACCCCAGGGAGCATTTCATCTTCTCGTCTCCCTTGTGTTCAATACTAGCTTAGCAGAGATCAATGGTGTCTGACAACAAGATGGATCGACACGTGACTTGACAGAGGATTGGAGATTCAGCCAGAAGGCTGTCAGCTGACCCTTCACTATAATGTATACCATTGTGTCCCAAACAGTGGCTTGGGACCTGTATATGACCAATTGTTATTACTTGTGTGAGCGGTTAGTGGTCGTCCCTCGAAGTATTCCGACTGGCTGGTTTAGGCAATGATGTAATGGTGACGTCACAAAGTATTATCCTGAAGGAGATTCTGCAAAAACAATTATTAATTAACAATTATTAATTGTTTTATAAGAGAATTTTTTTCAGGTCAGCACTCGGTGCAAACTTCCGCATTGCGCACAAGTAGGCCATGGTCTACTTGTGCGCAACGCGGTAGTGCCTGACACGGAAGTGTGTGAGTGGACTTGTAGGCTTGATGAAATAATTAAGGTACTGGAATAGCAAGCATTATTTTAGTATTAGTAAATGAAATTCTGAATCAAACACTTCTTCACCCCATCTCTCTCTCTCTCTCTGTGTGTGTGTGTGTGTGTGTGTGTGTGTGTGTGTGTGTGTGTGTGTGTGTGTGTGTGTGTGTGTGTGTGTGTGTGTGTGTGTGTGTGTGTGTGTGTGTGTGTGTGTGTGTGTGTGTGTGTGTGTGTGTGTGTGTGTAGTCAGTAGAATCTGCCCTTGAGATCCTGCATACGTTGCATATGTTAGCTACAGGAAGCAACTAATTACTGTTACAGCAAGATACCTTTTTCAATTACGGTACTACACAATACAATAGCCTGCAAGCAGTGTTAGAAAGATAGTAATTGTAAGGTAAATCATTGTCACAGCCCTTCAATTTTTAGATTGTTTAGTGTTGATTGATACTAGCATCCACCTGTCATACAATACTTTAACACATCAGGCAAGGTATTAATTAATTGATCCAGCACACATTTTTACCTTATTTGTCCATTCACAGAACCCACCGTGGTCACAATGTAAACAACAAATGACAAGTACAATTTCACAACCATCCTTTATTTATCAGCAGCTGAATAGGTTATTTTCAGCAAAACACAGTATGGAAAAGAGAGAGAGAGAGGAGTGTTTCCATTGCAGTGATTTTATCAGACATACAGCTCCCTAAACCCATTCAACATCAAACTCCCCACTAACCATGTTAGTCATTGATGACACACATCTGGTGATTGATCCTCACATAGATTAGATTAGTGGGTGAGTGATACCAGGAAGGCTGACGGGTCTAACGTGGTTAATGTTTAGTTTGAAGTTGAAAGGTGTTACTGTATCTTGTTTACTGGGCAGGTCAATATGAAATGTCTAGATATTGAATCAAGTAACTCGAAAACTGCCTGGGGTGCACACAAAACCCTGTCTAGACTCCAGAAAAACTGTCCCATCCCTTTTGAACTCTAGGAGTGTTTTTTGTTTTTATTGGACAAGATAGAAGCGGCTGGTTTTGGATCTATTCAGAGTAATCCACTGCAGTGTTTTAACTTTAAGTTACACTTTCACCAATGCCAAGAAATTTCGAGTTCATTTGTATAAAGCTAGTGTGGTTACTGTGGATTCAGCATTCTTGCCTTAAGCATCATAATAAGTGGGGAGATAAATGTTGGTGAAAGCCACATCAACAGCCACCACGGGAGCAATATGAATGCAGTTTATAACACAGGGGAAATGAGAGCGCTGATTGTGTAGCCTATAAGTTAGCAGCATATGACAATATTTTAATCACAGCCAGAGGATGGAGAGGAATATTAACCAGGGGTCCTTTTTGTTCCTGACTTGCAATTAATCACTCACTTGCGCAAATGATTGATAGACACTTATTTCATCATAAGAGAGAGATCAATCATCTGTGCATGTTAAATTAATGTAACAACGTCCCACTGATGTCCACTGAGTTGCTCCAGCAGATTGCAGATAGCAATTGAATCATAATTGTCGAGAGAGATGCTGATGCAGTTCATTTGATTCCGCCCACCTACAATTTTCCTGTCCACTTAATCAATCAAGTATCTATCTAACCTTATCTAACCCTCTCTCTGAGACACACACACGTACACACACACACACACACACACACACACACACACACACACACACACACACACACACACACACACACACACACACACACACACACACACACATTAGAGGAAAATTGTAGCTGTCTTTCTGTATGATTGTAGAGAATATACAGTATACTGTATATATACTGTACATATGAGAGAGGGAGAGAGAGAGAGAGACAGTCCTTGAATGTCCTTGCGACTGATGGTCATTCAGCTGTCATAAGGTGGCATATACAGTATACTTCCAGAAAGACTGTTTTAAAGTCTTGAAGGGTTATCTAGTATTCTAATCTAGCAAGTGTTTAATTACACTCGGGTCTAAACGAGTCTCTGATTAAACCTCCAGAATTGGACCCAGAGGTGTGGCATCCCAGAGCCATAGTTAAGATCCTCTGCCTCACTTTATAGAGTGCACTATATTAGTTTGATCACCATGCAAATGACTGTCCCCCTTCGAATAAAATGTTTAAATTGAACAATAAAATGTTTCAGAGCAACGTGATTAATCACACTTCATGATTCCCTTCTTATAATCCACACAGATTCACAGCAATAGTACAAATAGTGATGTCTCTTTCAATAGAGTAATGTACAAGTACGCAAAATAATGTACTTACGTTATTCAAATACTTCAGGCTCTAATTTAGCTTAACCTCGTTTTTAACTCTGTCCACATCTTATGACTGAATTTCTGGGCCTTTGGAAGATGCCAAGCCAGGGGTGGATCTAGGCATGGGCAAGGGGGGGCAATGCCCCCCTAAATGCACAGACTGCCCCACTGAACATGGTGGCATGCAAACACAACCCGAGATACTGCTGCTAACTAACTAACTACAGTTGTGGCACCACTAAACCAACAGCATTTCTTCATTCAAAACAGAAAACTCTCTGAGTCAGACCTTTAGCTTTATGCATTGCTGCATGTCTGTTGCAACTTCAAAAACAACTGATGTTATTAAATGTTAATACTTAATTGCCTAATAAAAATCCTCTAATCAAAAATGGTATGGGTGCAGCTGGTATGGGTGCGTTGCTTCATGAAGCCGGCAGATGTAACATTTCCCAATTGAGAAATGTTACATCCGCCCCTGTGCCAAGCTGAAGGTCCATGTAGAGCATTTAAACAAAAATATTTAGTCTAATTCACAAACACACATTAGATATACCAGTCCACGGAACCATGAAATGCTGCTTTCATTTATTATGCTCTAAAAATGAATCAAACTATAGGACTCCCTTTAACTCTGAACAGGAATGGAGCCATGTCAATTTGGTCTGATGAATGGACTGTTTACCATTTATTTCCACGTTAGCAGATCTCTGACTTTTAATCAGAACCAGTTGATAGAGACGAATATGAACCGGAGGACATTTAATTTTTCTGACCTGCAATTAATCATTCACTAGCTTGAATGATTGATAGACACAGACACTTATTTCAACACAAGAGAGAGATCAATCAGTTGTGCGTGTTGAATTAAAGTTACGGATTGCTCCAGCAGATTGCAGATAGCTATTAATGCTAGGGACTTTTCCATGTCACTCAAGTCAAAAACCTGTTTGTGTGCGTTCTCACACGTGTGCTTGCATGTAGTGGCACACAGGTGGTAGTATTCCACTTTATTACTTGAATTAGATTACAGATATTCCTGATCATATATGTATAGAATATACTGTATAAGATGACCCTGATCACACATTAGTCCAAACAACAAATTAACAAAAAATAAAACTTTCTGTAGAAGGCCAAACAAGAATCATGATCTAGACATTCTTATTGTAAAATAATTTTGTCAGCTCCAAAGAGATTTTGTATTTCATTTTGGGGTCCAAATCCCCAGGCTCTATCCTAGATCATCTGTTTTTGTTCTACCCACGCCTAATGTCTTATATTTCAAACCTCCCTCCTTGAAAGCATACTGTACTGTACAGTATGTTTGTCAAGCCATAAGACTTGCTGCTATTGTAGAAGAATCAAATAAGCTCAACTATTCAGCTTTCAGGAAGACACCAAACATATACAGGGAAGGCTTGAACACTAGAACCACACATGGGGGTCTATTACAAAAAATGTTAACTCCATAGACACATTCAAAGCAGAAAGTACAGAAGTACAAAAATAACGACACTCCATCTTGAGATAAAAATAATAGGGGTTCGATGCCAAAAAAGTTGCGAAAAGAAATGAGCAGCACCGTGGGCTACGTTGTAAATTGCCAGGGCCACAAAGACGTCCACATTGGGAGTGTTGTGCTTAATGAAGCATACACAGTAATGCGTTGAGGACAAGTTGGGACGTGCCTGTGTGCTGTTGAAGTCGCTGTCAAGTAGAAACCCTGTATGTCCAAAAGCTTTGCTTTTCAGGAATATATTACCTGTGTTCGTACTCTGTTGTTAATGCTTTTCATCGGTTCAGTATTCAGACACATTTAGCCACATGATTTCCACTTTGAAAAAAACATCTTCAAAAGTATAAAAAAAGTATAAAAACAAGCTCGCGATTGAGATTGGCTATTATTGCCATACCTTTTTTGTGACACAACGTAGCGTGACAGAGTTGGCTGTCAATGTACTGAACGCTGAATACGGAGATACAATTTTTGTCCCAGACGGTGACGATAACATGCATAATGCATAGAGTTGTAAGGAGAGTAAAAAAAAAGAAAAAGAAAGAAATCTGTGAACGTCCTCCTGGGATGATGTTTGACAGGTGGATGCTAATGGAGATAATGAGCGAGGACATAGCTGGTGTTCCGGATAAGTCAGGATGACAAGTGATGCGCAGACAGCGCCGTGGCGAAGGCTTGCTGCTTCACACAAACACACCGATGCCAAATCGACTGGAAACCCTGTGCAAAACTGCATCTGAAAAAGTAGCAAAATAAGCCGGTCCCACACAAGCTCATGACGTGTTGTGATCTTGTGCCTTGCCGTGAGCAGCACTAGCCTGCAGATACTACTTTCTGGCAGTCAGACTATTGCTGCAGCGTCTGAGAGGTTGATCGTGGTAGACTGTCATCCTTAATCATTTTCTTCTCCTGTTCTTTTTCCACACGATGATTACGTTTCTACCTCCTGTACTGTACCTGCACCTTCTCATAGCTTCACATCACAGCGATGATGAGGCGTTTAATCGCCAAGGGTGGCGTAAACCAGCCGTGAAATTTCATGTATCTGCAGCCTTGCGTTCTTACATACATAGTTCAACACAAATCACATCCATGTTCTTTCCCCCTTCTGCTTCTTTGCAACTCTTATGATGGAAGCAATTGTAAAAATGTATACCTGTAACTATATTTCTAGGATGGGGAAAAAGTACATTATGCATGAATGAATCACCCCAGCCTTATTTATAATATAGTTCTAAATGCAGATCACGCGAGTTTTTGATCATCTTTATTTTTTGTGCTTGTGCCTACTTTTTTTGCATCTTTTTATGTACTTATACCTTAGTCAAACTTTCTTACACCTGCACATACAAGGATTGAATCAAATACCGTGCAAGTTGAGCATAGCTTTTCGTCTCATTTGCTTTGAAGGAAGGCAAACTCATTGTGTTTACACTGCAGCCCTACGTCCTGCTGATAGAAGAATTGTATTTGAACAGAGATAAACATAATCACAGCAAACATTATGAGCACCTGCCCTTGTTTATGCAAATATACAGTATAGTTCAAATAGACGAAAGTTGAAAGCGGCACTACAAAATCTAGGCTGCCACATTGGCTCAGATAAACATTAATTTTAGAATGCCTAATGGGCTTTGGCCTAATCTGGACGTGTTTCAAAGCCAGCAAGCCACAGAAGGGCCTCTTTTTCAGCCAAAATCTTGCCCAAATGTGGTGTCATATACTGTTTGATGCGAGTAGTTTCCAAACTGTTCCCAATCCCAAATTGTTTGGGATGATTCCTTATTGGCTTCATACAGTGGCGAGAAGTTCAGGTTTGGGTGAGCCTAGGGGTGGAGCAGCCACTCTGTGCATCCTTCTGTCACGGAAGTTATTACAGAAGCTTACCCTGCACACAAGCATTTCTTCCTTAAAATGTAAAGTAATGTTACTGTACAGTACACATTTCATTGTCAATGCAATGGAGATTAGCTTAGCTAACTGCCCACTTAACCACGCTGAGCCACTGACAATGGCATTGGAATTCAGTACCTCTCTCCATCCCCATCCAAGGCCGCAGGTGAGGAAATGTAAATAGACTATTGTTTCGTCTGCAGGCACTCTTTCACTCTGCAACACATAGGCGTCCTAAAAACAATTCCATTTGTCTGCAAGCCATTGGAAAATATATTTTTATGTACCACCAAAATTGGGGATTAATCAAGGGATGGAATTGGCCGGCCATGGTAGACTCTTGGTATTTATTTACCATAATTGCTCCGAGCCGTGGATTCACAAACCAATGTCTCACTTGACTGCATTTATAGATGATGAAAGTGTTTCTAATGATGAAAATATGTAGTTGAATATACACTAAACTTTCCTTAACCCCCTTCAGGATGTGGATTCCTTCTGGTGTCTTATGTTATAATTTAGCCATTGAAGTGTAGCAGATCTACAAGCTCATAGGACAGCACAGTGTGTCTCGCTATGATCTTGATGATCTTTTTTTTTGTGAAATTGTGGCACAAATCGTTGAATGTATAATTTCTTTCACATCAAATGTTTTTAACATGAAAATACTTGAGAACCGAACAAATGACATTGAAACAGGATTTTTCAGAAAATCATCAGGATTTAGAAGGTATTTGTAGAATGATCCTCAGGTCTAACAAACACTCCCAAGAGAACCTCAAGTAATATTCTTGAAGCGATCTTGGGAGGTGGAGTCTAAATATGACCTCCACTCCCCAACACAAACACACACACACACACACACACACACACACACACACACACACACACACACACACACACACACACACACACACACACACACACACACACACACACACACACACACACACACACACACACAATTTCTGACTAGCAATAACACCAGTGAACACTCACAACCCGACTTGAACTCCCTTTATCTCCTGTATATCCAAATGGCTGTACTAAAGGCCTTTGCAGTCGAGATTTCTCATGGAAATGTAATGTGACTATGAGAAGGAATGTGCCAAGGGAGCCTATACATATGCTAATGAGGGGATGTAGGAAACGTTTAGCGTCCCCAGATATTTTCTGCGCATATACTCAGCTCTAACACGCATCCACGCCACACACACACACACACACACACACACACACACACACACACACACACACACACACACACACACACACACACACACACACACACACACACACACACACACACACTTGTGCAGGTCACGCATACGCGCACACATGCACAACTACATAAGAATATGAGTTAAGAAATAGCATATAACAGAATACATTTCACTGACACACACACACACACACACACACACACACACACACACACACACACACACACACACACACACACACACACACACACACACACACACACACACACACACACACACACACACAAATGAAATTAAATAAAGTCACCATAATTTAAAAAAATGCACTTTCCCACAGGGCTAAAAGATAAATATCTTGTTGGTCAGCTGTTTCGCTTAGTTATTTGTATGATATTCAGAGCTGTCCATGTAAATTACCCACTATACCATAAGTCTGATCTGATCGTTGAAGTAGTTAAAGTGATCCCCCTGGACCACATTTTGAGAACCCCTGGCTAACTGATTACAGTGTACTCACTAGGGTTTAATATTTTTCCCAAATTTGGCCCATTTCAAATCCCGGGATTTTGCCGACAATTTCCCGGGCTCCCGGAATTCCCGTAAAAAAAATAGAAGGATAAGACAGTTAAAAAAGTCCTCCTAAAAATGCAATTATATGTCGACAGTTAATATTCTCAATTGAATGGTGATATTTTATTGTTTTAAACCTTTAATTTTAACAAAATACGAACAATATCAAATACAAATGTAAGCCGGTTACACAAATATTAGCAATGCGGCACGCAAAATAGGCTACTTATTGGAAGGTTAGGACATCAGAGAGAGAGAGAGAGAGAGAGAGAGAGAGAGAGAGAGAGAGAGAGAGAGAGAGAGAGAGAGAGAGAGAGAGAGAGAGAGAGAGAGAGAGAGAGAGAGAGAGAGAGAGAGAGAGAGAGAGAGAGAGAGAGCTGACAGCGCGTCTCAAATGTGGTCTTGGATATCGCATAATAAGGTTGTCTGCACATCAAGAGGATACGATGGTAGAACGCGCCTCAAAAGTGCTCTTGTCACGATGATTGAGGCTTGACGAACAAATATTTGGTATGGGCATAATAGGCCAGTCATTTTAGCTCATGTTTTACCTAAAATTGGAATAAATTGTAACATGGGATTTGTAGCTGCCTCCATATCTGGTCATGCCCACCGAAATGAATATTTTTTAAAAAAATAAATGAAACCTGTAAATGAAATTCCACTGCCCTCTCACATATTAGGAGGACAATATCAGTCACCAGAAAAAAGATGGGTTGTTTTTGAATAATCCATCATGGTTAAAATGGAGTTTTAAGTTATAATGGGTTTGTATAGGAAGGGGGCTCCATTGGAGCCTATGTATTTTATTACTTTATGAAATTAAACATATTTGCGCAACTGGGATTTTTCGGGACTTTTAATATGTTGTTCTGGAGACCTCAAAGAAATGATCTGTGAAGAAAAATCCCATGTTACAATTTATTCCACTTGAAACGCTATTTTGCCTGGACTATAAGGGCATTTAATACTATTGATTGCAGCTGCGTTTCCAGTCAATTCCATCAATGCAAACGAAGCGTTGTTGACTACGCATGTTTTAGTCGCTGTCTGACATGACAACAAGTTACGGGATGCAAGTTATATAACTTATTTTGTATATATTGTAATATTGTAATATCAATAGCCTCGGTGGACATGGGGGGGAGAGACAGAGAGAGCGCTGTGGTGTTTTTTTTTTTTTTTTTTTTTTTTTACCTGTGTTGTAAGTTATTTCACATTGCTGAGTGGCCGTGTATAGAAGTTGTAGAACAGAGACAATCTGTCGCGAGGAAAATAAGTCCATGCAGTATAGGAAGTCCAACGTTCTCTTCACACGTTCATATTTTTGCTAGTGTATGCTATAAGCTGGTCTGCATCTGATTCAATGAATGAAGGAGGATGCGGCATTCGTGCGGTCCAACGGGTCCATAGTCCTGAGTCCTGACTGCTCGCATTTAGACCACGTGTCGCCAATATTGTGTCCCGCGGGGCTCCTGTTCATAGCCCCCTCGCTGCATAGTCTAATTATCAGTGATGTTTGGAACATATGCGAGGGTTATAGATTTGATTTTACCACTCACAGATATCGGAAAAACACGATTTGTGTGGAAAAATTGAGAAAGAAATGATAACCTCCGGGAAGACGGGTCCCGGAGGATTTCCCGGAGGGAAATTAAGTCAGTTGTACCCGGGCATCCCGGGAAACCGGGATCCCGGTATTAAACCCTAGTACTCACTGATCCCTTCCATTCTTCCATTCTAAACCAAACTGTCCGTTTTGTTTCCCTAAATCCAGCCTGGAATTGTGGACAAAAACAAAATAAATCTTTAGTTTTGGGGTCTGTGGGGCTAAAATGTCATCAAATTGTGGCTCCAATGCTGAGTAAATGGTGGGCCCTGGTATAAAAAAGGTTGAAAACCACTGTTCTATATAATCACTTACAGTAAAAGAGCTCTTCAAGATCAGGCACCTGCATGCATATTGCATACGTATGCCTCCTCCATTCTCCATCTCTAGTCGCTATAACAGCCCAGCTAGGGCCTGCTGGTTGTCCATGTGTCCCTCGCACAAGGCTAAATAAATAAAAGGCCAAGGGTGAGCAAGCCTTTGTGTGCACTCCCTCCAGACTGGAATAACCTTCCCCTGTTGTTCAGAAGTTGTACCCTCTGTTGATAAACTCACAAAGACGGTTAAAAGCCCACCTGTTCCAACAGGTGTTGACTTTAGTTTGTATGTGCCTGCCTGCTTATGATGCATTTGTGTCATGCTTGAAGGAGGATGTCCGCACACTGTTCTTTAAGCCCCATTCGTTTTATTCAATGGTTCAGGTTTCATGAAAACCCAAATGGGTCGAAACATTGAAACCTGAACCATTGGTAGATATTTTTGTATAACAAGTTTGATACACTACACAAGTTGTTGAAGAGTGCATTGATTACTTCACTACATTATTGTGTGTGTGTGTGTGTGTGTGTGTGTGCGTGTGTGCGTGCGTGTGTGTGTGTGTGTGTGTGTGTGTGTGTGTGTGTGTGTGTGTGTGTGTGTGTGTGTGTGTGTGTGTGTGTGTGTGTGTGTGTGTGTGTGTGTGTGTGTGTGTTTAGTTTGGGGTCTGAGGGGTGAAGGTCTGTACAATTTGTATGTGAATATAAAAAAAGACACAAAATCATAAATTATGCAGTTGAACCTCTTTGTGGAACATGGCCGTTTGATGAAGTTGTCATGGGACGCATTTTATAAAACTTTGTTGAGAGGCTTTGTGTGTGACAGCCCATTGTATTACATATATTATTCAAGAGCTCAAAAATGACAGGCTCAGTAAAACTTGTTGATAGGCTTTTTTTTTTAGAATAACTGGATTAGAACAGCTAGCTAGACAGCTCTCGAGGGTATTCCACATTTTCATGTGGAGCACCACACATATACGTTCCCCCAGCCCAAAGTGTTGTATTTGGGTTAGGGTTGGCCTTCGAACCCCCCAGCCTTTGTGAAGATGGGGTCTATGATTACATTTCCTATAATTCCATGGCCACAATTTTGTGCTCATGGCCAATTCAGAGACGAAGTCATAGACCATGACGCATGCCAAACTGCCATTCACTGCAGTGCTTCGCAAGGTATCCTGGGAAAATGTTGCCGTCGCTTGAGCACATACACTCCACATTACTCTTAAGATGCTGGCAAATCACAGCTCTTACACTACTGCCCTACCAGGTGCTCCCTGTCCCTGTACTTCCCTACCTCTCTCTATCCTTCCTTTACTTCTGCCTCTCCATAGTGAAAGTGAAGCTAAAGGTATACCCAGCACAGCACTTATTCTCAGTTCAAACAATACACTTGTTCATGGAGAAAAAGCCTGAAACAGAATCATCCCTTATCCCAACACAAAACCCAATAAATCCTGAGAGAGCCTCAAAAAAGCACAATTTTCAGAAGTTGCATTAGTCTGACTCGCATTACTAACCCCATCCCTATTCCAGAACCCTAAATGCAGGCTACGCAAGTTTGAGTAACAAAGACTGTTGACTATTTCAGGGGTTTTCTACAGGTGGTCCGGGGACCAGTTGAGAGAGGATTCCAGGTGGGGATAAATGATGGAATGTTAGTTAACCGGTACTAATATTTGTGTTTTTATAGCTACATTCAGAACCTGCAGGATGTGACTCATTGATGTTTAGTGGTGCATCAGGGAAGTGGGTTTATCCTATCAATTAAGCTCAGAATCCTGCTTACAACATGCACACTACAGCCAGAGCCTCCGCCTCCACACTGAAACACATAGCGAGGCTGTGCTCTCTCATTCGCCATTCATGTGGTTCTGGTGGTCTCAGCCTACAATCCTAATTTTGACTGCTATAGTCAGTTGAATACAATGCCAAACCATTCTTCATTTTGCCTTGCATGTAAATATTGTTGACAAATCAAACACTTCAAAAGTGTGTTTCTGCAAAACTGCGCTCATTTCTGGCCCAGTATCTTAATCCTGTGATGTGTGTCTGCCTTTGTCCTTTAAAAGGACATTTAATGCAGAGGCCTGAGACATTTAATGCTGTAGCACAGGGGTTTTCAACCTTTTTGATACCACAGACCACCATTTGATGACATTTTAGCCCCAAAGACCTAAAACTAAAGAATTATTTTGGTTTTGTTCACAATTCCAGGCTGGATTTTGCAAACAAAACAGTGTAGACTTCTTAATTAAATAGTGCTAATTCAGATGATGAACATTTTAACTCTTGAGAGTGTGAAAATGAAACCAAATGGACCCGCAAGGGTCCATTTGGTTTCATTTTCACATTCTGAAAATTCTGAAAGAGTTACATCTGGTTAACAACTTTCCATCATTTAGCCTGGGGACCACCTGGAACCTTCTCACGGACCACTGGTTGAAAACCACTGCTCTAGCACAGTTTCAATTTCATGATTTATCGTCATATAGCAGGGGGGTTTCAACATGTGGTCCGGGGACCACCAGTGGTCCCTGAGATGATTCCAGGTGGTCCCCAGCTAAATCGAAAGTTGGTTAACCAGATGTAACTCTTTGAGAGTGTAAAAATGAAACCAAATGGACCTTTGCACCCGCAAAGGTCCATTTGGTTTTATGTTTACACTCTCAAGAGTTAAAATATTCATCATCATTCATCATATTTATGTAAATTAGTCCATGTCTACACAACCAAGGTAGAAGAATGTTTTTGATATGTATATTTGACTGTTTTGCCTGCAATTGTGGAAGGTCTGAGGGGTGAAACTGTCATTAAATGGTGTTCTGTGGCTCAAATGCTGAATAAAGAGTGGGCCCTGGTATGAAAAAGGTTGAAAACCACTGTCATATAGAAACTAGAAAGGTGTCAGGTGGGATTGGCCATGGTACAATGTACAACGTTACGGTTCAAGAGGTAAAGGCAAAAAAAGTGTTATGTTAGCCCCCAACCATGAGGTGCTGCTATGACTAGCCGATATTTGGAGACACAGCGGGACACTGTGAGTGTTCGTGCAACGCTTCACGCCGATCGGTCTAATGATGCCGGATATTAGCTCTTCACAGATGGACAGACATACCGTACACATGGACGGACTCTGGACTCCGGCCAGCCAGCCTGGTAGAGACAATAAAACGGATCAGCAGACATTACACATGAGGAAGCTGGACTATCTGTTATTACATGCACACAGCCATCTGGAGGAACCAGAGTTAAACCGTCTTTGATATTGATCAATATAGTTCTCATCCAGAGGGATCTCTCTGCTGATGGCTCACCACCACAGAGATTATGTGCCAGACTCCAGCCAGCACTTCACATTAATTATTGTGTGCCATTATTAATATTATTATTATTAGATAACAATATGACACTGATCTCACCCTGGTCCTCTGGTGACCCTGGTAGATCTGGCTGCTGAGTGATGCAGCCAGCCATGCAGTTTACATTTAGAGTGACTGAAGTGATCAATTTTAGATCCTGTCCATTTATCTAATATGGCTCTCTCTCCCTAGGGCAGAAATTCATTATATCCCATCTTGAGCAGACAGTGTCATTAGCAGACATCGGCCATATAACATCGGTTAGCCGCCATTCTGCTGAATAGACATTTCTAGTGATCATCATTTCTTAACAAACAATAATAATAACAGCAAACAATACAACAAATAATAATATGATCAAGTGGTCTGGTACGTTTTACATCTAGTTTGTTAACTAACTATGTTTACAAGCAAAACAAATAGATTTTAAATACTCAATTAGACCATCGTTACGTTCCTAACTCAAATGAACAACCCTGCTCTAATGTGATGCTGTTGCTGTTATCCACCTGGAAATATTGTCTGGTTGTGCTGCAGTCACAATATTATGTTAAGTCAGTGACACAATGAGCACACAGAGGTATCACAGGGCGGAGGATCGTGTGCAGGTTGAGAAGCACTGGCCTATAGCATGGCTTCCCCAAATGAATAGTGGATATTTGGTTAAAGTTTAGGTTGAATTCATATCATGTATGCAATCTGTTTATCTGTTGATTTATGTCACGGGTTTTCAACTGGTGGTCCCTGAGAGGAATCCAGGTGGTCCCCAGGCTAAATGATGGAAAGTTGGTTAACCAGATGTAACTCTTTGAGAGCGTAAAAATGAAACCAAAATGTTTACACTCTCAGGAGTTAAACTATCCATCATCTGAATTAGCCCAAGTCTACACAACTTGAGAATGTTGAAGATTAATGGACATTTTGATCTGTATGTTTGACTGTGTTTGGCTGTGTTTCCCAACCCAGAGGAAAAAATTGCTTCTCAGTTTAAGCTCAGAAGCGTCTCTTGAGACACCCACCTTTATTTCTCCTTTTAAGATCACCTATGCCTCTATCAGCTTTGGATCATTTTTCTCTCAAATTCATCTCTCAAATATATTGTGGTCCATGGCTCAAGTTCTGAATAAATAGTGGGCCCTGATCACTGATCTATGTATATTAGTTAGATTTGTCTGTGTGTTCAAATGGAGACTGGAGGGTGAGGTGACCAAGTCACTAATACATCATATAACTCATACCCCCCTCCTTTCTGTCTCTCTCTGTCTCTGTCTGGGAAGAATCCAGACAATTTAGAGTAGACGAAAGAAACAGCACTGTTTATTTTTTTCTATTCTTTTTTCTTTATTCGTAAAAGTATGAAGACAGCAAAAAGGCTTACTCAATCAGTTTTCTGCTGCTGTTCCCTTCAAATCAAGAGTCTTGAAAAGTCCACCATGATCTTATCTTTTTTTCCCCACGGAGGCAAGTGAGGTTTTTATCCTTGGACCTCTCTAGTTTCTCGGGTATCAGATTTCACAACGCTGTGATGATAATAATGGAGGTCACTCAGAGGTAACTATGCCGGAGTGATAAAAATGCATATCGCCACATTCAAAAGGCTCCTGAGACCTCTCATATACCAACACATGAATGCAAATCAGATCCTCTCTCTTTCACAAGCGTAAATTCCATTCCATATCCAAGCATCCATGCGTGCATTGAAATATTAATTTAACCCTGGGAGAACAGAATATATAAAACACTACAGGACGACCTGATGCACGGACACTTATTTGCTCAGGTTTCCTGGAAACATCAGTGTGAATCTAAACTGATGAAAAAAAGATTTGTGCATGTTTAGAGCTTTCAGTCAAACCATCAGACAGCCTACATTCCGTTTAGTTCTGTGTGTTATGACCCATTTTGGAGTCGTGGACCGTTTCAGTGGGTCACTACTTCTTACAATTCACACTGACTTGGCGTCTTGTTCAGTTCTTGGCTGTTGTCTGTCTCTGACACACCGTGACAGAATGTGAGAACACCAGTGCACAGTTCTTGAGTTGTTACAGATGTAACAGCAGTATGACATGGCTAGTGGATATTTGCTTTACAGTTTGGGATAAATACCAGTATATGTACTGTGTGTATCAGTTTATCTGCAGATCTATGTACATCAGTTGCCCACATAACACTAGCAAAAATGCATGCTGTTTATGAGGAGTTGAGGATACAGCATTTAGACACTAATTTCTCAGATTTTTATTTTTGGGTCTCTTTGCACCCCAATTCACAAAAGTGGTTTATAGGATTTTTGCGGTACCCATTAAATATCAGACTTCTAAATCCTGACTGGGAGTTTCCTTTAAAAATGTATTTCAATTTAAGACACCTCACCCATTAAGTATCGTGGTTGTTTTTTATATTGGTTGTTCTGCACAGAGCTGGCTTTGCCAGCCAGAGCACGGCTCCAGATCCAGAAAGCATGCCGTGCCTCGGCTAAGAAGCCAACTCAGCATTCTGATGTGCCCTGATCTATTGTGGGGAGTTTTCTTTCTTCCAAGACAATGGAAATACTGTTGGAAAACGCCTGGCAAATGAATGTCAAGGTACAGTAGAAGATAAGCAGCTTGGTTTTCATCCTGTACAAAAAAAGGCGAGGAAGGCAAAAGCCTAAAGTTCCTAACACAGACTTTTATGTTTTATTTTGAGATTAATTTACATTTGTCTTTTGTCTTTTCTGCGTGTTGTGTTTTTGCGGTGGTGTGTTGTTAAAAACAACATTTCCTCTCATTTAGATGTGTCCACCTCACAACATACGATCATTAGGATATCAATCAAAGGTCTAAGAGACAAGTTGAGAAGTGAGGCATGTATTCATGTTAGACAGTTTGCATAAAACTTTATACACATGACACTAAAAAGTTCTCACCCACACAGAAGATGCATTAATACAGTGATCACAATGAATTCATGAATTAACATGTTGGCTGCTAATGTGGAACTGCGTGAGTGTCAACTCGCCAGCAACAAGGGAAGTTCCTCAGTGCTCTAACAAATTAGGCTAATGATGTTTTCCAGTGCATAATCATCAACTAAAATGCAACAACAGACCCGCATGTGTGTTTTCGTCGATACCTTTCACTCATCATTAGCGCAGCCAAAGTCGGCAGTTGTGATCTGCATGAACAGTGCTGAGAACGACAACCTTCCATCCATTTCACACAAATTTGCTCGCTGAAACAAACCTCTTCCTCTCCAAGAGCGGCATCAAAACAAATCCAGTTCCACGTTAATTGTAGGCCTGTATTAGCCTGTGTTTTAGACTATGCATTAATTCTGAAATAAAGTTTAATGACTGATCTATGCAATATGTAACATTTGTAAAACAATAAAATATCTGTGGGGTACTGTGCAATATAGATTTGTGGGGGATTACAAAGTCCAACAAAATCCCATCCTAAGAACAGTGATGTATCTGACTTTTAAATCAGGTGCAGCAGACAGGCCAGCGGGTAAAATTATGTAGTTCCTTGGGAAATTATAAACAGCTCAAATTTGCCACAACAATCCACTCCTACCAGTGGTTCATTTTTTATTTAGGCAGCTCAGTTATTATTTATTCTCTATATGGTCTTTTCTCTCTGTTTCTCTCTGTGTATTACCCACTGAAGTGCAATACATGCTACATCTTTTGGACATCTGAACTTACAAAAAGTATTATGAGAGAATATGAGATCTGGAGTTCTTTGACAGAAGCGATATAGATCATATACGATAGCAATATATGCTAGTCCCTGCAGGAATCTGCAGGAAAAAAGTCAATATTTTGCGAAACGCATTTCCTGAATCTGCGGAGATTCTTGTTTCCGCAGCATTCCGTGGCTTGAAAGTTATTTTTTTGTGGACTTAAACTAAAATGTTGACCAGTTATGAAGCAAGACTATTTTTAAGTAATAATCTTAGAAATTAATTACAATATCAAAGCACTGTGAGTGAAACCTTGCCTTTGTAAGCAACATTGTGTTTGTCCCTTTTGTACGGATTTATTATTTTCAGCAATTTCAGTGCATATGAAATAGCATAGGAAAAACCCTGATGGCACTGCAATTGTGCTTTCTCTCATGCTCATCCCTGCACACAGTTCAGATAGGCCTACTTAACAGTTTTCGTGCCGTGGAAATGAATCTACGTCACCCGTTATCATTATGATTTACAGTAACAACTGATGCCGCTGACGTTAACGCTACTATACGTGACGTTACTTACCGGCGCCGGTTTGATACGATCCCCATGCTAACAGCAGCTAGCAGCGACCGCGGCGACCATTGCTAGACCATAACAAGGGACGGACTAATCCGGAACCAAAAGTGTGTGTCCGTCAACTAACTTGTCCGTCGGGAAACATGGACCGAAATATGAAATATGACTTTTAGATGAAAATCGCTGGCACTGGCGACCTCCAAAAATATGAAAAAGGGCTGGCACTGAGAGAGTTAATGTGAGTCTAATATTTATTATGTTGTGCTTTTAATTGTCAATTTGGAGTAGGAACTTTTTGAACAGATTCTGTTTCAGCAGGAATCAGGAGGATTTACTACCTACTAGTACCTACAGTATAAGTAATGTTGTCATGTTTTACCCTCCGCGTTTTTCGGGTCGTTGTGGTTCCAGTGGTGTCGGACTGTACCGCGGCCATTATTCCACAAGCTGCTGGCTGCTTCGATGTTCGTGGATACCTCTGATTTCCGCAGAAAATCCTCGGAATTGTGGAAAGCTGCAGCCTCTGGTTTTAATAGCCTGGGTAAATCCTCTAGTCATCCTCTAGTCTAGAGTTTGACCGCTTGAATTTCCTCGCTAAAAGACACCATATAATGAAGTATGTGTCTTCATATAACGTGACTGAATTGAAGTCAGACTCGGATCACATTTTTCTTTTGTTGCATCAATTTCTTACTATCACGTGATTCAAGTCCAAGAATATGGTTGCCTGGGGTTCAAGAGCTTATAGTGGATTAATTATATGCAATCTCTTTTCAGGGACAGCTTTAATGAAGAAACTGACCTGCTGACATTCTCACAGAAGGGACCCTCCCAAACAAGTATGGGGTCGCCATGGAAACCACTTCTTCTCCTGTCTATAATCAGTGGCCTTTCAGGTAGGAAACCAGCTGGGTTACGTCTATGAGACTGACTCATATAGCTGTTTACACACTGATCTGTGATTATGAAAGGTCATTGCTCTTATAAACCGGTTGCCCCCTCCTCACAAACACTGGAAGTGTTTGTACTGTTTTTACTACACTCTAGTTTTCAAAATGTGTCAGAGGTGGTAGAATGGCACAATGTGATGCTTTGCACATCTGCTGTCTTTGAATCGTATAAAACGGGTTTTTCAACAGGTGGTCCGGGGACCTCCAGTGGTCCTTGAGAGGGTTCCAGGTGGTCCCCAGCTACGTTGGTTAACCAGATGTAACTCTTGAGAACGTGAAAATTAAACCAAATGGAGACTTGCGGGTCCATTTGGTTTCATTTTTACACTCTCAAGAGTTAAAATATTCATCATCTTAGTTAGCCCAAGTCTACACAACTAGAGAGTGTAGAAGATTAATGGTCATTTTGATCTGCATGTTTTGTTTCCCAAATTCAGCCTGGAATTGTGGACAA
The DNA here is from genome assembly GCA_039105355.1 of Benthosema pterotum. NCBI lineage: Eukaryota > Metazoa > Chordata > Actinopteri > Myctophiformes > Myctophidae > Benthosema > Benthosema pterotum. Next base: position 25,308,029 of record CM076977.1, read on the forward strand.
AAGCAAAAGAAATCGGGGTCTGTGGGGCTAAAATGTCCTCAAATGGTGGTCCGTGGCTCAAATGCTGAATAAATGGTGGCCCCTGGCATCAAAAAGGTCAAAAACCCCTGGTATAAAAGATGGTTAATTCTATAACAATAATCTGAGTTAACAATCAAGTAAAAGTTACAATATTTGCCGCTGTTGGGCAGTGGAGTGGAGGTATAATGCATAGAAACATTGACATCAATTAAGTAAAAGTGCAGTACTTTTCCACCCGCTGAGTATGAACGAACTCTGTCACATGGTTGACCACAGCTGTCCTCCACTGCGGATATGAAAGGTCATGGCTCATATAAGCCACCCGTCGGTTCAATGCTGGTTTGCTAGTATTGTATGGGTCTGGTATGCCATCTCCACCCGTGGATGAAGAGTAGCTGCTTAGAGAAACAACTAAATGCCGACAGAAATAGGTAATCAGGAGGAGAATACTAGAGAATAGAATTCCTTTGACTTGCGAAGGCTGCGAAGGTTTTTTACCCCAATGTCATAGATGTATTAAACAGCTTAGACAGCTATACCTTGAAAAAGTATAACAGCAAGTAGAGAACCAGCCACCATCCCAGAGAAGGGAGAGAATGGTTCGTAGATCGTTGAGAGTTGTGTTGAGTCTAGTATCTTGTGTTATGCCATCTGTAGAGTGAATTTATTCAGCTGAGAGAAATGTCAAACTCTCAGATGACCTCACACTTCTATATGTCAGTTGAGTTATTAGTTTTTTGCCATTTATGCAGTGAGAGGGTTTGTACTTGACTTTTTTTTTCTTTAATTATACTACTGACAATCTGACAACATCTACATGCAATTAATATTCAAAGCAGTGAACAATTTGCCTCAACTAGCAGAAGATTTAATCAATGTCAGTCATAGATAAATAAATTATGAAAAACAGGATGATTGCTATGGGGACACCATGCAGTCTTGTGGTTGAGACAAACTGTTCAGAATGGTGTATTGGCTTCTGATGCACGCACAGAACTGATGCAGTCATTGACGTAGAGTTGGTGTGTGTGCGTGTGCGTGTGCGTGTGTGTGTGTGTGTGTGTTTTATGTATATAAAAAGTAAGAATGTTTTTTCTCTTATAGTTAAATACTTTAATTCTTTAATGATTCTCATCACTGCTTATACACAAACAACAAGATTAACCCTCCCTGATTGGCAGCATACCAACACTGGTCTCTTGAGTGACCCCAGACTAAAACAGAGAACCATATCTTCTAAAGACTCATTTGTTTGGGATTTGTCTCGGTTTGTTTACTCACAGTAATTTAGTATTTCAATGTGTGACTTTAAACTGGTACTCATGGGGGTTTCTTAGGTTAATTCCACAATCAAATATAGATTTGCAGACACCCCTACTGTCTGTGTCCTTGCCGGGTGCACATGTGTACTATTCTAAAAAACACATTCAATTTTAAGTTGGCAAAGCTGGTGCCAATGACCTTTCAGTTGCTGAGACTGAAAATATAGCATTATAGCAAATATAGCATCAATTTTGTTCTACTGGATCTCTTGTCCAACTCCCTCCCCGGCATTTAATTTGTTGGCGATTATCATTAAATTTAGTTTTAGTGATCATATTTAGTTTTTATCTAGTTTTCATTTGTTGATGATATTATCAGTATAATATTATTATTGTGTGGTTGTTTGAATAACAGCCTAATCAGCAGCTAATCAAATGTAAGATTTTGTTAGTTAGAACATGGCTAATATATGTATACTGTGTGTGTGTGTGTGTGTGTGTGTGTGTGTGTGTGTGTGTGTGTGTGTGCGTGAGTGTATATATGTATATATAAGTATATAGATATATAGTATTTATTTTTAAAGGTGATAGTTAAAAAAGTGTTGCAATACGTTTAATTGATTAATCATTCAAATAATCAGCCAATGACTCAATTATGAAAATAACCGTTCATTGCAGCCCTAGTATCTTTACTTATATCGTTACATGTTTTCTTTAAAATCTGGCAGTAGTCACTGGCTTGCAATGAGCTGTTTGAGATGTCTCCAGAAGTTTAATATCTTTGATAGATTTCACATGATTTGCTGTGTCGCTGAAATATAAATCTTGCTTAAGCTACAGATGCTCATACTTTCAGAGCGGCATCACTCATTGAGAATAGCCAACCTTCAAGCTCACAATACATCATCTCTGTGGTGAGTTCAGAGCTTGTAGGTCTGGTATTTTTGACAGCAACACTATTGTGCAATGGAGCATAAATTAGGCTTAAACTAAGCTCTTTCCAAACCGACACAATTAACAGAGACTGCATACGAATACACACAAAAAACAATGTGCAAAACATCCTTGCACACAAACTGTGTTGCCTATTCCGTTGCATATTATTATAATTATTTTATGTCCTTGCACAAATCTGCAGAATCCGACATTTGGTGCGCAGTGGTCAAGCAGCAGTAGTGATGATGACTTTTTTCACTTCTCCCATGTGGAGAAGAGAAAAAGATAATTTTGGATTCATCCTATCCTCACCTTCTGCTATAAGAAACAAAGGAAATATTCTGACCACTTTAAAAGTGTTGATTAGAATGATCAGTCGTTGCCTGTTGCGACATACACCCACCCATGCACGCACACACATGTACGCACACACACACACACGCACGCACGCACACACGCACACACGCACACACACACACACACACACACACACACACACACACACACACACACACACACACACCAAATGTGTCAGTAAAGTGTTGGCGCTGCCCGCTGGATCTGTAGGCTAGACCTCGGGTCACAAATCAGGATAGTCTACAAAACATTAAACGTAGTCCTGAACATAATGTCCTAACATATGTCCTGAACATAGTAGTAGGCTAGCCTAGGAGGCTATCAGTAGCTCAGCTGTCAACTTGTCACCAACGCAGACCCAGATGTGCATAAATGCTTAGCTGAGCTCTGTCACAAAATCCAGGAGAAATTGAATCTAGTCTGAAAACTGTGAATACGGCTGCGGCGGAGGTGTGCAAGTGTGATTGGTGAGACAGCAAAATCAATGGACCATCGGTCGCGACTGATAGCCTATCAATCGGCCCCATTTTCACCGGTCATTACCAAACATAGCCCCTAGCTCTTAGCCCTAAACATAACCTCAGTAAAACCTATGCCTCTTAACCCCCAACCAATAGGATATCTGCCATGACCGATAGGGTACCTGCCACGACCGATAGGATACATGCCGCGGCAGATATGGAAAAATGTCAGGGAGATAAGTTCCGTCTCAGCCATCTGTCTCATTCGCAAGTTGATTCCGCTCACTGTGAGATTGACATAACAAAAGTCTGATTTTTTTTTTTTCACATAGCACCGGTGTGCAACAGTTGTGTATTTATATGAAGAAACTAACTTGAATCAAACCAAAATGCGCTGAATGGCAGTCAGTGTGATATATCTGAGCATAAAGTCAGCAACTCGCAGATGTTTATTATACTGTTGGTTTAATATGCTGTTCCTTAAGATTAAAGGAGACAAGATGTGATGCATCTTTAATGAACCTAGAGGGGGAAATTAGGTTTTGCTAAGACAGCCAGACGAATTACGGGGTCAGAATAGAATTTAGCAACAAAACACGCTAGATAGATTTCAATCCTTGAGGCAGTGTGAGAAGTGATGAAGCGAATGATTAAAACCACCACGATCATTATATTTAGCATGAATAGTTGTACTGACAGGGACAGCAGTGCACGATTCGAATGTCTTGGTCCATGATATTGATAAATAATTTTATTTGGATCACTGATGTGAAAGTATTCCCCCTCAGGAGTAACATGAGGAATGCCCACGGCCCAGACAATCATTATTTGGAAGCACTACCGCAGCGCAGAAGCCGAAAGAAAATAGGATTTTGACCTGTGGGTGCACCCACCACGATCATTGTATCACCCCAGGGATGCATAATGTTACAAGTGCACTGACTGTTTCGCTATGCATTGTGTGAAATGTGGGTCTCAGCCGGGGGAGTCGAGGGCCATGTTTATTCCAGGACATTTCACATTGTAATGGATGAAAAATGGAATCAACAGGCCTTCCAGAATATTTTCACCCACCAACAGTGTCAGACACGGTTCCCTCTCTCTCTCTCTCTCTCTCTCTCTCTCTCTCTCTCTCTCTCTCTCTCTCTCTCTCTCTGTTTGTATCTGTTAGACATGACACCTGGCAGTGTCACAGCCATATGTACGAACAAGCAGCGCGGCACTTATCAGACCAGAAGGCAGTGTAGTTCCCAACTCCTGCTCTCATTTCTCCACTTTTCTAATTTACCAGCTAGTTAATTGAAGCCACCTGGTATCCCACATCTATATGCCTACCTGATTAGACAGCTATAAGAGATCATATAAAGTGGAGGCTGTCATTATTGGAAAATAAATCCCTTCGCACAGACAGGGTTTAATTCCCACTAATAAAAGCCTCTGCCTGACAGTATAAAATGAAATAATCATGTAAAGCCTTTCCAGTGTTTTCAGACCAAAGCATTGACGTGCGACTCTTCGCGTCATGCATCACAGTGCGTTGATAAGTTAATAGGAATGTTATTAAAATGATTATTATCTAGCCTGGAATCAGACTGGTTTCTACGTTGCAAGTTCAAATCCAACTTCACAACTCCATCTGACAAGGAGCCTATCTCCATGAGTGGGCGTGGCTTAAGAAAGTCGAAATACTGTCAAGGCTTCTGACTGGTCAGTTTAGGCTCGTTGGATCAACATCCAATCAGAAACAACGCCGCTACGCAACAGGTGATGTCAGGGAAATTTGAGTCAAGCAGGCACTTGCCAGACTCAGCTGCCAGTAAGATTCAGAAGCAAATGAGGCCTGGATCCAGGCTACTTATTATCCATGATGTGGACCAATAAAGGAGAGATGTTAAATGGACGGTTTGTTGGTGTTGATGCTGGTCGTAAGTCCTGACAGAGCACAACCCTGCACAACATAATACTATATATAATCCATTAATCACACAGGGGCCGCAGCTAAATGCATATTCATCCCAGGGTCGTTGGCATGAAAGGGTATAGGGTACTGAAGCAGCGACCAGATTGTCTTCAGTCGGCTTATCGAGTTATAAAGCGCTCTTTGCACACTTAATTTGTTCAAGCCGAGTCAATTGAGTCCCACTGATTCTCGATCTCTCCAATCCATCCCTCTGTGCTTTGGTTGCTTACAGGTGACTGCGTTTGTTCAGCCTGTTTATTTGTCTCACTGTGTCCCCACCTATGTCTTAAGTTATTCTTTTTTTTCGGTGTGCACATTCTGTAGCCATTGATTTTTCTCTCTCTCAATCCATAGCCTTATACGTCCATTTTCTTAACAGAAAATTGGATTACGCCAGTGACCTTGTCTGCTTTTCTGTTTAGTCGGCATTTGCTGCTACAAAACACGTAATGGGTTGTTTCAAACGATTGTTATTGCTTTTGGAGACTTGGCACACGGTTAACGATAATGATAACGTTCAAACCTAATTCTCACCGGCGTGGAACATCATTAAAATCAGGCGTCAGCATGAGAAAGCCCCACTTTGACTCTTTTTATATTTTGAATATGGCATTTTTATCATAAGACACAATCATATAAGCGTATTTGCTCTGGGTGCAGCACAAATGGCAATTTATGACACAGGCCCTACATAATAAAAAAAAAAAAGTTGGTTAAACTGATTATTTATAGGGTTACGCGTTCCCCTAAATATTTTCAGTTGACTCAATTACTATTTTAAAACATTGACTGAACGACAAACTCTTTGTTGGCTATTAATTCAGCCAATAGCTTAATCATCGTTGACAGAACGAAAGACTGCTGGCTCTACATTCACTCAACTAGAATGTATTAGTCATTACAACTATTTGTTATGCAGTAATAATTGAGTGAATATTCTAATAATGATTAACTGAATTAACATTTAAATATGATATAATGAAATAAAAAAACACATTTACTTTATTTTTTTTATTTGTGCTAAAGTAGACATTTAAATTCAAACAATTACAAATCAACATTGGAACAGAATCCAGGCAACACCGGTCTTAAAATTGCTAACAGTATAGTAAATATAGTAAAGTACAATGTATACATTACATTATCAGTGTGGAAAAAATGTGAATATCTCAAGGACGCTTCAACCACTTGAAATAATTGGTCCTCATTACTGTTCATGATAAAATGGCACCTTCCCCCCCCTTTATCTCATAGGAGGACTGGGCAGTTCAGGACCTGTGGATAGGTTATCCTATGATGTTACAGGTCCAGTTTCTGAACTGGACACAGCCTGATTATGCTAACTATAATACATCATGGGCAGTAGTAAGACCAATTATATTAAGGTTTTTGAAATCTTAAAGTATGACGTTTTGCATCAACAGTGGCAACATGCTGTTGATAGACATTTCAATAAAACATTCAAGAACATTTTTCACCATACAACTTCAAGTAATGTACATGCATGGAATAAAGGAATGATGAGGTATTGTATACTTTGTATACTTTAAAGTTAAAAGTGTATTCCAAATGCATTATAGACAAAAGAAAAATATAACGGATCAACCCTTCAAATCAACTGACCCTTATAAAAAAATGTTTGTGCATAAAACAGCAAGAAAAAAAAATCATGCTTCACATAGTGAGAACAAATAGGCATCAAGTATGACCTCCTAGTGTGTGTTCTCTTTAAGAACACAGAGAAAATGGTAAATTTCCATAGAGCTACATCTTTGCAAGAGGGTTTACAGAAAATATGCCAATATCAATTAGGGTTTTTGGACACTGCGAAAGACATGCACTGTTGCAAACCTTCATAGACAATACTCAAGTTTGGCTTAATGTTCAAAGCATGCCTGGTGGTGTGCCAATGAGCAAGGCAGATAAACAAAACCTGTTTCGTGGCCAAGTGAGGTAGTCATGTTGCAGTACATCGCAAGAAGACACCACAGCTGAGGGTTTTGTCGGTTTGTCCACGTTTCTCAGCATACATTAACAACTTCTGCATTACCTCAAAGACGTTTAACCACTCCAGGGGATAAGCGATGTTGACAGCAAAGATGAAACCGAATAGAAACTCCAAGGGCAGTCGGGGGATCTGGTAGGTTGTCACAGAATTGCCCCCCCATCAAGGACAACTGCAGCTCTCGACGCAGCTTGCTTCATGGAAGCCCCACAACTTGCAGGATACACGTTGGCATGGGACTTGAGGCTTCGACCACGCCGTCTGGCTATAGCTGGAGCACATTAATAAAAAGGAAATTAAAATCAATATTGACGATATTGATTGACGGATGGATGTTCTCCTTGAAATTCTGATTTACCTGCAGGTCTTGAAAAGCTCGGTCTTCTCCCACCCTTCTCTCAACTCAGTCTTCTCCCCGGTAATACTGCAGAACTTTGACACCCTCCAATGTTTGATGATCTCTGTCTGGATACAGAGGGCAAGTCAAGTCACTTGTATTTTATAGCCATTTCATACAACATGTGTAAACTCAAAGTGCTAAACCATGACAAAGTAAACAGGAACAATTTAAAACAAAAAACAGCAATGAAATGCTTCACTCCTTCAGACATAATGTGCGAATGAAGTGGGCAAGCTCATTTCACGTCTAGATTCTATAGGCTGAATCATTTTAACAGCATACACATCTACTGTATGTATACTGAAAATAGTTACTACTGAAAAATCAGAATGTCAAGCTCACAATGCCACAATGTAACACTTTAACTGTGAGGAAATCTGAACACCCAGGTTCACATGGTTAAGACATGTGTACATTATTCTCCATTTTACCTCATCTAGACTCTTTGGAGTTCTTCGTGTCTCATGAGTGGGGTGGAGAGCTACGGTACTCATCCAAGGAGGTGAACGTTCCCGGCAATTCTTTTTGAATTCTGCATATACCTGCACAACAATAAGATAAAGATGAAACAACATGCCCTTTATTTAATGTTGGGGTATAAAAAAAACAGAATGCGAAAATTCGCACTGGCAACACTGCATCCACAGTCTTACTTGTTTGCTTGGTTCTTGACTAGATGTGACAGCTTGTTGGGCCGCTGGACGTACACACGAGGTTGCCCGATTGTGCATGCGAGGTTGCCACAGCCAGTAGCCGCAACTTAACTGTTGACCTGCCAAACGTGACACTGGGCCTAGAGAAAAATGACAGAAAAAATAATGAATAAACATAACTCTGCTAAGATATAAGCCAGGCAAACTAACTGGCCAGTGAGGTCAAATGGCACCTTACATTTGATCAAAGATAGGGTCCATGAAATTAGATTAACAACCATGACTTAATAAGATATGTCTAGGTTCAGAAACGGTTGCTAGTGTTAAAGGACCACTTTGCCACTTTTCAATATAATAGGTCCCCACTAATGTACATGATAAAATATCTATTTTTTCTACTCTCAGTAGAGCTGTGGGCAGTTCAGAAAGTCGTCCTCTAGTGACATTGATGAGGAAAACAAGCTATTAGAATCTGCAGGCTTTCTATTCCTGAAAATTTGCAATGCGAAAATGGAAGGCCCCGTCCTCTGGATACTAATACTATCAATATTTTTTCAAAAGAATATTCTTTTTAAAAAGTCTGAACTATGCTGTCACTGGAAGACGGATTTCAGAACTGCCCACAGTCTTCCTACTTATGAGACACAGACTAAGTAGGAAAAAAGTGGTATTTTATAATGTGCATCCGTTAATATAAACAGTGGTGTAAAATAAATACAGATAATTATTTGACAATAGACATGTGACAGATACTTACAGGGTGCAAGTAATAGTAGGCAGTGCAGGTCTGTACTGGCTCGCTACAGCGTACTGGATGTATTTCTGGGCCAGCAGAAGAAACTGCCATGGGTAGAGAGATGACAAAAGGTTAAGATGGAAGCCAGGGGCTGCACAGTCAACTTATGGGGTGATTGAGGCCCAGGAACCAGGGTTTCTCAAAGGTAGACCCTATATGGTGCAATCAACATGAAAGTAGATATTCCTTGATCTAACAGGGGCAAACTAGGAATAAAGTGATATAAAATACAATAACAATTGGTTTTGTTTAATGGGAGATTTTTCAGATTAATAATAATAATAATAATGCATAGGTGACACGTGGGTGATACTTACATAGGCCAGGTAGTTAATGGGGACAATGTGCTGGCAGGGAACTCTTCCTAGCAGACCTGTGATGGGCTGAGATGACAGAACACAAATAAATAAAAACACAGCTAAGATGGCACAGCCAATTTATTTCAAGGTGCATTGTGAGCTTGTAGACATGTTGTGTTCACTAGTTGGGTGCTGGGCAAATGTATGGTATGGTGTCAGATTTACAGACTTGTAAGGGTACAAGTCTGTAAATCTGACACCATACAAATGGAACCAAATGCATTGACATAAGAAAAATAGTGCTGCACAATACTTCAAGGAAAAGGTGCTTTCCTTAATGCCAAACAACTTATTTGGACAGCGGTCCATTTTGCTCCATGTGTACACTGTCAGAGTGAACGATGGTTTGAACGACAGAGGTAGGATACAGGTACTTACAGATACAAGTCCAGTGAGTGCAGAATCAATGGAATGCCAAAACAGCACTGGGGAAAGGCCCTGCAAACAAAAACACACGTATTGGTATTAAAGTGAAAGTTCTTAAAGTATGAAAAAACGGCACCAGAGGTAATGAAGAATTAATCAAAGTTTACTGACTTCTCTTGCAGTAAAAAGGCACAAAACGATGTGGTACAAAAACTGTGATAAACAAAAATATAAAGTGGCAAAGTTTCACGTGGAATCGTTCAGTCTCTGTGCAAATGAATATCACTGTTTCAATGAGTGAAAACAAGCTACGTAGTGTGTGTTCGTTCTTCTTTTTGCTTAGTGAGAATACACGGAGTAAACACAAGTTCTACTTCCTGTATACGCCTTCACAATAAGAGTGTGCAAAATATGCACACTCTTATTATAAATAAGTACATTAATAATAAGTACATTAAATAAATAAGAACATTATGTGCAGAAATAATACTGTCAAGTATTCAGAACATCAAATAATAATAGTATTTCAAGTAATTGCTTCGTTTTAAGTGTAAACAGTAGGCTAACTCTTCTTTCTTTTAACTGTTTTGACTGTAAATAGTGCAATTCGTTTTTAGGATGTTTTCAACAACATATCAATTTCCTTAACTTCATCTTCAAAATAAAAGAAAGCATCATAAACGTTTTCTTAGTGCAGGTTAATTTGAAATGAAATCACAACAGGTATAACGCAGGGGTTTTCAACCTTTTTTACTCCAGGGACCACCATTTATTCAGGATTTGAGCCACGGCCCACAATTTGAGAATATTTTAGCCCCCACAAACCCCAAATCTAAAGATTTTTTTTTTTTTTTTTTTCACAATTCCTGGCTGGATTTGGGAAACAAAACAAGCAAAAGATACATTCCAAAATGGCTAATTCAGATGATGGATATTTTACCTCTTGAGAGTGTAAAAATGAAACCAAATGGACCCGCAAGGGTCCATTTGGTTTCATTTTTACGTTCTCAAGAGTTACATCTGCTTAAACAACTTAGCTGGGGACCACCTGAAACCCTTTCAAGGACCACTGGTGGTCCGCGGACCACCTGTTGAAAACCACTGGTATAAGTTATTAAAGCCTTCAGGACTGGCTTTCCAAGCTAGACGTGAGCTTCACAACTGAGGGGGGCTATATTCAATTTTATAAGTCGTTTTTTTCAGCTAGCTAAGCTAAAAGTGAGCCAACAAACTAACTAACAGGGCACAGGGAAAAACAACATTAAACTCACCGGAGTTGGGAAGCAACAGCTAGGTCAGCTAACTGGCTAGCTCGCTAGCATAACATGTTGAAGAAGCAAACACAGTGTTTCTTACCTCGTCGCAACGCTTTTCCAGACGAAAGGGACGGAGTGCTTCAGAGGGTTCTCTCGGTTTCTGCCACTGATAGAGACTACTGATATAAAATTCTAATAATGTTCTGCTTCATTTGGCTGTGTCTGTGGTGCTATTTGCTGCACACAACAATGGCTGCCTTGTTCTGCCTCCGTCTCTGTCTGACTCCGCCCACATTGTTTGAATTTGTTGAACCAACTTGTTCAAAAAAATTCACTCAATAACTGTATGTTAGTTGAGTCAATATCAGTCATTGTGGGTGTTCACCCAACAACAATTTATCACCTAACTCAATATTTTTTTAAAATAATTGTACAAACATTTTTTAACTGGCTTTCCCAATAATAGCACCATCAAAACATTGAGCCAATGGTCTATTTCAACTTGCCCCAGCAATCTTCTAATTGAGTCAATGTTCTAGTCGTTGGTTTTTTTACGGTGGCCCTACATAATTATGCAAAGAGCAAACCGGCACAGCACACACTATGCCCAGCCTCTCAAGAGCAACCTCTCTATACACGATGCATTTTAGTGGAAAATGGTCATATGTGAAAATATCGTATTCTACTGAACTTCTTGACTTAGAGCACTTTGACGTGGAACTTTCTGCGGTCCGTAGAGGAGGTGTGTATCTGTGTAGGAGAGCTGCATGCTTTGATGCTGAGATTCTCCTAGATTCTCTTAGATGTTCTACAGAGAATGTTGCTTCTGGGTCAGATACGATCCCACTCATCCTACTGGCTGGAGACACACATGGTGTGTTTTGATGCATTTTCAGGATGATTAAAGTTTATGCTTTGTTGAATGTTTGTTGAACCGTGGCAAGCAGGCAGGACAACTCATCTGAAGTGTTTTTTTCTGTTTTTTTTTTTATATATAAATTCATAACATTTTAAATCTGTATACAATTTAAATAGTGTGCGTGTGTGTCATTCAACAAAATGTAATCTCTTTAGACAATCTGATATACAGAAAGTGTGAAATGGAAAGATTATTTTATTGCTATATTTAAAATGAAATTATTGGCAAACCTAACCTTGTGTGAACCTGCCAATCAAATTAAATTCAATAAAAATAAATACCATGAAGGCAGTATATAGTCCTTATTTGCTGTTATGCTGATTTACTTACTGAAATGTTATGACCACTGTTTGAACTAATTATGCTCAGCAGGTATTCCAGCAGGTTTGTTATTTATATTAAGCTATATTGTTCAAAAGAGGGAATATTATTCATTTGTAGCAACATCTGCTGGCTATGGATTTCTCTTGCAAAAAAAGGTTATAATCAGGCAAAGGGGGTAATTGGAGTCGCAAATCTGTGAAAGACATAATGAAGCCAGACCCAACATTTGTGTTTTAAATACAGTATATACTGTAGTGAAAGTTATACTTTGTCAAACAAAGTTACATTGCATATTGATTGCAACGGTTTAGCCGGAATGAGTCCCTGGAAAGAAACTATTTATTGATTCTAATTTCCATGAATTGTTGCCCGCATGGTGAGATTTAACCCACGCTGACCTCATTTTGCCCTCCTACACGCTGTAAAATGTTTGCTCGATTATGCTGTCAGGAGCTGTTTTTGGTACTGGCTGACAAAAATCTGATGCATGATTGGACTGTACAGTATGTTTGCTGTGTTTTGTTTGCTCCCAAAAACAAGAATTCAAAAGCTTATTAGACTGCCTGTGGATCTGTTCAGGCCAGGGACTTACTGTATAGTAAACCGCTTCAAAGATTCTTATTTGTTTGTTTGTCCCTTATTTCAACCATGCCGAATTCGCAGTTGCAGTGACAGGAGCATACACAGTATTACCCTGTGTGTGTACACAATAAAATCTCAAGTGCTAATTTATCCATTTGTAACTCAGTGTGTAACTATACAAACCCTTATTTTCATACCAGGGCCATCGAGTAGAAGAGTTCCGATATTGAGGGGGTAGAAAACAGCCTGTTCGCGTGGTTCATACAGCCTGAAAGGGGGACTCGCTGGAGTTGGAAATTTTCAACAAGTGGGGCACAAATAAGAGATACAGGATGTGTGTTTTAAAGTATAGCCTATTCTACAGTAACAACTAAAGCTGCCATAATGTTTTTGTTGTACTATCAGTACAAAATGTTCTAAAATAAAGGGATTTAAGATCATTAAAGCTGCATGAGCTGTTGCCTATACCTGTACAGTAGGTCCAATGCATACTTCCAGTCCAGTACTAGTTCCCATGCTCAGAAGTCTATGTAGAAGAGCTGCCATTGAACTGGCCCCATGAAGTAAGCAGAGTTTGCATAACTCTGTCTACAGGTATACTCTTAAGGCTCTGGTTTGTGCGCTCTGGCTCTGAGTGAAGCGAACACAGAGGGTTTTTACTGCGAAGCCACTTTCATAATTCAGAGTTGTGTCATCGCGCAGTCATTAAATCAGCCGTGTGCTCAATTCTGCTTAGTCTCTCTGGTCCCTCCTCACTCCCCAGTGGTGGAATGACCTTCCCACAGCCCAGCACCTTCTCTCTATATTCTGCCTTAAACTGAAAAGAACGCATCTCTTCAGGAAGAAGAGACAGGTTCTCTCTCTCATGCGCACGCACGCACACACGCGCTCTCACACACACACACACACACACACACACACACACACACACACACACACACACACACACACACACACACACACACAAACCCCCGAACAAAATTCTGCTCCCTTTATGCCCTCTTCTTTCCACTCTAATTTACCCTTTGCCTTGATTTATATTAAAACAGAAATCGGACGTTCGTACACCCCCACCCCACTCCACCCCCACCCCCACCACCCTTAGGAGCACGGTCTGAGCATTGCGGTCTGGTTTCCTTATTTTATTCCAGGAGACAAAGTAATCATTGTGCGTGAGGAACTTCTAATTTATTCTCTGGTCGCAAATGTACAATGTCATATAGGGCATGAGCAAAGTGTCTTGAATGTTCTACTTCATGCAAAAAAAAAACCTGTGTAATTAGGACTCAAGGAGCCAGGCCCTGATTAATTCATAGAAATGCACCACAGGTCCCTCTCGGTAACACAGTGGTCAAGACCTTTGCCTTAATCCACTCCCAGATTTCATTCTGTCTGTATTAATCAAATAGTAATTAAGGGAAACGAGCACTTTCCTGCCGCTCAGGTATGAATGTGATGTCAAGAGATGTCAAAGTCTGCTGCTGTTTTAGTGATGACTGCAGGGATGGACGATATGAGGGAAATAATAATACACCCCACGGTATACTGTATATACAGTATGATGTTCAAGATTCATTCCACATTTTCATAATTAAAGCTATATGCCTATTAAAATATAAAACTCTAAACAAAAATAATATTTGACATTGGTGTTGAGATGAATGCATAACAAGTCACTCCTAATTGATCCTAACTCTAATTTAGAGTAGTTGCACACATGCAACGTCTTGAAGAAAGATACTGGCCTCAAAGTGAACTGAGATCAAAGTGCACTCCATAATTGCCTTTTCTCCCCCCTTTATCTTGGTTACAGTGTTGTTTGGAGTCCTTGCTCTGAAGTGCAAGGCCTTGAAACATCACTATTTGTAACTTTTAAATGAAAACATTTCACCAATATTTTCGGTGCATGGCCCCAAAAATGGGCATTATACTGTAATTTGTTGGGGAAGGGGTATATCCAATCTACAAATGAAGCGGTATCTTAAATATTTCGGCTGTTCTACATACAGTCAATCAGATAAGGAAATCCCAAATTGAGGGTTTTATTTTTGTCCATGCTAAACCCCTATCCCTAGAATTCCTCGCATTTTTAACAATATTGAAAAGCACATTGAAGTTGTTTAACTACTAGACAGTCTACATCGACCCTGTGTGCTTGTAGTAACCATTTTTGTTTTATGGAAGATGATTCTTGATGACGTTATTACTATTCTACTATTCTATTGCTAGTTTGTAATTAAAATACTCTAATCATTGTGTACAAATCATATATCAGGACTTCACTTTAGCAGAATTTACAATTTGTGTAACAGCAGTGTTAGAAAAAATACTGGTGCCTCAAAGCAATGCAAATGTCTGGAATAAGTTGTGGCGACTGAGAATCCATGTGAGTGAGCCAAGAGAATATGTTATTTTTTTTGCCCCACAATTTGAAAACTAATTTTATGCTTGCCAAGTATTACTGGGAGGTTTAATAACACATGATTCAGTGGTGTGACATGGGCAGTTTCTGTTTCATGCACGTAGAGGCATGAGCCGTGATTGTTGTACTTATTCTCGGGGACATACTGATAAACGCTGTTCTGGGGGCGGGCGGGCGAGGCTTACGCCGCAACAATGAGCGGAAATTTGTCTGTGATGTCAAACCAGTGTACGGCTATAGAGGATGACGGAAGGGAAAAAGAAAACATGCTGAGAAGCTGTGATTGGGACCGCCTTGGAGGGATTCTGCGGAATAACGAGGCTCTATTTTCTGCTTGAGTGCTGCTTACTGATACAAACTACTTAATTGACTTTCTGCAGCCTTCTCTTCAGCAAACTATGCATCTATGTGTGACATTACAGGCAAGCTGTGTGCTGCATTACGGTGCGCCATCCATGGAGGATTAACTTTGTCATTTAGCTCTTGAAGTGAGGGATGCTAAAGCTGTATACGCAGCTTTAGGCCAGAGACTGTGAGCGCTGTGATGTTTTCATTGAGGTGTCGAACGTGGCCGACTGATGTGTGAGCACATGCCAGCTCCTGCAAAGGTGTCCTGGCTGTGAGCTAGAGCTCCTCTCACGCTATTTTGGGCACTCCTCAGCAAACATTTCTTTTGCCATTGTTTTAGTCCAGTGGTTTTCAACCTTTTTCATATCAGGGCCCACTATTTATTGTGAATTTTAGCCACGGACCACCATTTGAGTTTAGTCTCTCAGACCCAAAAGCAAGGATTTTCAAGTTTTTGTCCGCAATTTAGAGATAAACTGTCAAAAATATTGGTCGAAATAACAAATACTGATAATTAACATTTTTCTGTATATTCTTGAAAATTAAGTAACAGAGAAGTTTAAATACAATTTAACTTTTGAGGGTGTAAAATGAAACCAAATGGACCCTTACGGGTCCATTTGGACCGTGCTTCATTTTATCACTCTAAATAGTTACTATAAGGGTCCTTTTGGTTTTCAACTGTCCATCAGTTATCTGGGGACCACCTGGAATCCTCTTAGGGACCATTGGTGGGTCCACCTCCTGAAAACCCCTGTTTTAGTCGACGGAATTAACAGAATAGTTTAAAGATTCAGAATGATATTATGCGTTGTTTGCATACACAGGTTTTCCATTTTCCAAACTGTGGTTTTCTCCACAGTCTATGGGCCGTTTCGCATGTGTGTTTGTTCAGAGCTTCTCTGCACATGCGCTCACAAAATGACCCTTCGTGAACATGTGCAGAATATATTGTATTATATAACTAAACAAAATAGAGATGAGAGACGAGACTATTGGGAGGCAGTCCACCATGCATCACTGTGGTCCTCGGGGCAGGCTGGTATCATAATAATAAGTGAAGACAGTCACACACTTTGGGTTGTGTTTCATATTCCTCACCCCTGGGAGAATTGGGTTCATCTCCTTCCTACTGGGTCGTTTTAGAACACATGTCACACTTGGAGGCCCCGTAGGCGAGATTTGGGTGGGGGCCTCGCCTGCGAATTAGATCTGGCTCGCATTATGAATACATGGCTTTCAATTCATTCTGACGTGCATCATTGCAGCTACAGCTGCTGGCAAAACGAGTCCATCATTGGCACATTATGTATAGAGCAGCATAAACCAACAGCCAGGACTGCGTCCTCCTCAACTATTGTTGTTGTTGGGCAGAAAGCTTATATCCATAGTGCCAGTGCACTCTACTTGCGGTCCAAATAGCAAATATAGCCAATCTCCAAGCTCTGCTATTTTTTATATTTTGGGGGGATTTTATAAACATTTTTCAGTAGTTCAAATGGCCAGTCTACAAGCTCACAACGTGTTGACATGTTGAAATATTCCAAAAAGTTTTTCAAAATAGTAAAAACAAAATAAGGGATTTGGGATAAGAGGTTTAGCATGTAACGAAAATGGAGCCCAGTGTGTCCCGATTTGCATGATATATGGATAAAATACATAAGAATAATAGATATCATTTTGTCTTGCAATAATCAGCCGCATTGTGACACTATAACATGTTGTTTTGGAAATTGTGGGTTTGTTGTGGGCAACCAGGGAGTGTGTGCACAGTTTGGCATCAACTGCGTCAAACGGTGCCGTAAATTAGTACACAGACGGGACACAGACTGACACATGGACAGATGAACATACTCTCCCCATGCCTTCAGGCACTATTATTAATGAAAGCTTGAGACTAACTACTACTTTGGATGAATGGGATTGTGAATGAATGACATGGAATGTTGTCTGTATGTGACAACATACAGACCACAGTGCAGAGTCCAATATAGTATTTTGTCAGGTAATGGAGGCTTTGAGACGTTTGGACGAAGAACAACTTCATTTGAATATCTAGCTGTTAAATCTTTTTGGATCCTCGCAAAGCAGAAACAACGTGTCCCAGTTGAGAAGCACCGGACTGACCCTCCTCATCACTCACTGTCAATTAGCCAAACACAGCCGTTTATTACAGGAAAGGAGGAGTGTTTGTGCGGCACAAAAGTGACAGAGAGCGAGTGCGTCTTTGTCATTTTGCTGAAGCTTGAAGAGCGTTACTGTGCAACTCGACAGGGCTCGCGCAAAAATGTCCTTTTGGAAATCAAAGTTGAGCTGCAGCCAAAGCTATAATGTAATGAGGTTTGCCTGAGTGACTGTTTCTGTGCTATGGGGAGTTACACAGGCGTCGATCACGACTTCTCACACCTGCTGTACCAACATGTGGGTCCTGAAAGAATATGCAAAGCCGGAGGACTAGCCTACACAGGTGAACTATAGCCAGGTGTATAGGGAGTAGGGCGATGACAGAGGCACACTGGAGGGTTTGTATGAAAACAGCATATTAGAGCAGCGATTTTCAAACAGTGCCACTATTATTTATTGACCTTTTTATTTATGCAAATGTATGCAGATCTCTTTTACAACAGAGCTATGTTCAGGGTGGCAGCAGCAGTACAAAGCACAAGTTGCGACTTTGACTCATGTTCCTGTATCAAATGATTGATGGCTAGGAATAGGAAGCAAAGGTACCCTTATGTGATCTACAGTATAACTCTGAATTAGCATTGATGAGTTTACAGTGTACAGTATATCGGGGTCCCAGGGATACAGATTGCATTAAATGGGGGTCTGTGGCCTAATGCATATGAAGCCTGGGTAATTGAAATGATACTGTAAATGAGGTTATAGGTGCTTAACAACGTTATGCAATCCTGGTCTCTATAAACTACCTACCCCTCTCCAGCAGGGGCGAAATCCAAAAGCGACCTCGCCCGCGGGCGCCCGGTTTCAAAAGCGGGCGCCCGCTTTCACAAAAACGGGCGCCCGTTTTCAAAAGCGGGCGCCCGTTTTTGTGAAAACGGGCGCCCGTTTTCAAAAGCGGGCGCCCGTTTTCACAAACGGGCGCCCTTTTCAAAAGGTTATGGTTAGGGTTAGGTTAGGTTTAGGCATAGGTTTACTGAGGTTAAGTTTAGGGTTAGAGTTAGGTTTAGGCATAGCCTAGTTTGTGAAAACGGGCGCCCGCTTTTGAAAACGGGCGCCCGCTTTTGAAAACGGGCGCCCGTTTTTGTGAAACGGGCGCCCGTTTTTGTGAAAGCGGGCGCCCGCTTTTGAAACCGGGCGCCCGCGGGCGAGGTCGCTTTTGGATTTCGCTGGCTCTCCCTCTCTCCAGCCAGGATGCCTGATGAAGGGAAAAGGAACTGGTCACATCGCACATAGCGGCTGGAAAAGGAACGTGTTCCTGGAGCTTAGACTCCTCATGCATAGAAGGCAAATGAGGTCTGTCCGCTGCCTCCCCCCAGGTTGGCAGAGGAAGTGCAGTGCCCAGGATTACATTCTATAACCCATATTGAAAATATTTTATATGCAAACTCTTGAAAATGGCACCTTTCATATACGTTAATGTAATATTTTTTTTGTAATGTGAAACATATAAAACATATATAATTTTGTGATTTATAAGACATTCAAATAAGATATAAAATCCATGTTTTTTTGTAAAGTGAAATATTTTGTTTATTTCTAATAATAATATATGATATGCAAAACAGATCCACAATATTTTTCTTCTAAAGTGGCTTGTATGAAAGGTGCTACTTTGAAGAGTTCGCATGCACTGGTTTGTCCATATGGGTTCCAAAATCATGGGATAAAAATTATACACAAGAAAAAAAGCAAGAAAAGGTGCTTAACAACACCAGACGTCCTCTGTAACAACGCCTGTCTTCTCATGTGAATACACAGCCACACAATCACTCTGAGAGTGAATGCCAGATGTCTACATCTCCTTCAGCTGTGTCACATCAGTGCCTTAATGTGTCGCGGTGAGAAAGAACACCACGATCACAATCCAGCTCTTGTTCCGGGACGGGCGTGCCGTGTGCGTGAAATGAGCAACACGAACATGACAGTTTAGTTTGAGTCTGCCCCGCTTGTCACGCCGCCTGTCAACATCACCCACATCTTCTGACACGCCCGCTTGCCTCACATTGACAACGAGTTTCTATGAGCAGCATCAGTCGCGCCTGCCGTTTGGAAAGCCTGCAGGAATCACGGGTATAAGGCAGTGGTCCTCAATCTTTTTTTGACCCCCAAATCTACTCATATTTGAACTAGGCGACCCCCCCCCCCCCCCCCTCCACTTGAGTCGATGTTGCAATAGGATACACTGCTGGGACAACGGTGAAACGGTCTCGTCTTGCCTTTGTGGTTTGGGCTTTCCGAGGGATTCAATTTAGTTTGACGTCTAGATATCATGAATATATATTATGAATAGGCTATATTTATTTTATTTTTTGGGGGGGCAAATGTTTGACCAGTTTCCTTGTTGATTACATTTAATGCAGTAATGGTCTTTTTGTTTTGTTGGTATTATAAAGGTCCTTAAATTGTCACGTCATTCTCATCTGGAGACAACCCTCACCCCACAAAAATAAAAATGTGCCCGACCTAATACATTGAAAACGGTCCACTAGGCTGGGCTGGAAGAATAGCAGGGAGGGCAACTCCGACAACATTATATTTCTTACATTGTTTTCCTCCCCATAAGAGAAGTTTTGTATGCTATAGTAGTGATTCTCAACCCGTAAGATGATAGTTCGGTTCCAAGCTATCATTTAGGACAGGATCCCCTGGAGCTCCCTCAAGGACCCCTGGCGCCCCGGACCACACTTTTGGGAATCACGGATAGGCCAAATGTGCCTAATGTTGTCTGTACCTACAACTGAAGATAAATGAAGACACATGTTGTGTCTTTGTACAGTTCTTAGTACAGTTTCCTCAAAGGTTTCACTTCAAGTGAAACACACAAACACAACTTTTGAGGGCCCTGAACCCCTCCCCCCCACACACACACCTAGATCCGCCCCTGTATTGAGA